>WAAB01002142.1:0-23464 GCA_013389865.1 Piaya cayana
AGCAAATGAAGAAAGCTAGCTTAAAGGAAAGATCCCCTCCCACCTATTCAGAGGCCTTTGAAAGATCTCCCTGGAAGGTGGGAGAACACGGAGAAACCTCCCATCCATGGGCACAACCTGAGACAGCTGCTCTGAAACTGGATGGAAGAAAGTCTCACCCTTTTCAACCGCAGCTGGCAGTCTGGGACACTGGGCAGAGACAGCCCACGCCAGGACAGCAGCCTGTCTGCACCCCATCCATTTGCCTGTACTGATACATCCCGTGGCATTCTTGATAACAAGCACAGTTTCGCTTACTAATGGACAATCAAGCATTTACCAGACCCCATCCCAGTTTCAGGCCATTAAAGGGAAGACC
Organism: Piaya cayana; assembly: GCA_013389865.1. NCBI lineage: Eukaryota > Metazoa > Chordata > Aves > Cuculiformes > Coccyzidae > Piaya > Piaya cayana. Next base: position 359 of record WAAB01002142.1, read on the forward strand.
TGAGACTCCGGTGATAACACCTGAGTTTGGCAATAAAACTCTCCAGGAATGGAGAGGCAGGAAGTTGAGGCTTTAATCAAAGAGATGTAGGAGGACTCGAAACCAACACTTTCTCACCAACAAGCTCAATATGGCTGTGCCCTGACAGAGTCTGAGATTATTTTGGACAGGAGAGGGGTTCAAAAATGGATAAAAGCCAACTAGCTAGGTAATGGAGAATGCATCCACCATGGTTTGCAGGCTGGCCCTGAAGCAAAACAATCATGTTTTCTTATTTTATAAGGTATGGAAGTTAACCTTGAGGTACTTCCAGTTCAAAATATGGTTATTCTTTTCTGTTTATCATCAAACAGTACAGCATAATTCAAACCCATATCCTGGAAAGGTGCTCAGGGCACCTGCTTCCAATGATCCACCCTCTTCCTTACACAAATAATGTCAAAAGATGAACACGTCACTTAAAGTAATTATCCATCCACATCCCCTGACCACACACTTTGTCTGTGCTGTTGCTATATTATCATATGTTATCGTAAGTTCACTCAACTATACAGGGTTTCCTTTAATAAAAATATGAAATAATGCAAACACACTAAATATCACAGTAAGTACAGCAGCCTTTTTTTTGTTTTTTAACTCTTTAAAAGCAGACAATCCCCGTCAGCATCCAGATTAAAAGAAACAAGTCTTTCTGAATAGAAGGTGCTCTTTCTAGAGACTCAGACTCACTCGTTAACTCTAGAGTTAATGGACTGCAGATTCTGCAGCTTTTGGGAAATACAATTTGGCAATTTGTAAAGGAATTTAAATTTTTGTTTTGCTGGGGCTACAGAACCCAGGTTTCCTGACTAATAGCAATGCCTTGAACTACTTAACCACAAACAGACCTCTCAAAAAAAAGAGCTATGCCCTTAAAGTTATTTACAAAACAGCTGGGAGTCTTGATCTTGCCAGCCCTCTATCTTCCCTCCTCCAGCTGCAAAATCTTTTATAACCCAAGTAGTTCATGCCTATCACAAAGCAGTGAAAAAGCCCTGGTCAAAAACGAGTCAGACATGCAAAACGCAGAAGAAAATGAAACGTGTGGCAACTGATTTAAGACTCTCTGTTTTCTTTAGCACGTTTCCCTTGGTTCTGAGTAGTCCAGTACACTTATGAAGAAACAGAGAACAGTTTGACGTATTGAGGAGGGTGGAAAAAAAAATTAGATGGTAACAAGTGGTTGTTCCTTTTACCCTGGCTGTAAATCTGAGTACAACACACAATGCACCGTATCAATTCCAAACAAGTGCAGGCAGATATACAGCATGCTGCTTGCCCTGACCAAGCCATAAAGAGCAGAGAAAAAATAAGGCCTCTAGCGAGACATAAAAACACTCAAATCTGTTGTAAATATAAGTCCAGTTTTAAGGACATCTAAACTCCCCTAATTCCAGAAAACATCACTACTGCCTAGACAGGGTAAGCCTACCCACAGAACCCAAACAGCTCTAGAGCAGATGCAGACTTCAGCTGGAAATGTGAGCATTTTTAAGGAGTAGTAGCAAGAAAGCTATTCACCAATGGGTAAAAACCCAACAATAACAACAAAAATCAACAAAAGCACCATTTCAATCAGCTCAAATTGAATATGAGTTAGGGGCAATGTGGTAGCTAAATCTCAGTGGGTTTTTAGGGAGAGATATAGAAGTTCTGAGGAAGTACAACTATCCCCATCTGAGCCATCCAGGAACCTCACAGGAGGTGCCATGACTCACCAGTGCCATGACTGCTTTGCTATAAATCAAGCAGGGTCTGGTGACGGATCACAAAAAATCTACGGGTTGTTTCATGTCATGCTTGGTGTTAAAATACTATATGTTTTGACAGTTTGTAGGACAAAAGTTAAGGTTTGATAGCAACTCCTCAAGCTCCTGGAAAAGATTATTGCCAAGAGGAACCACTAAGCCATCTGATGCTAGAAAACTGGCAGTCTGTCTGTCACACAGACCTTTAAACCTCCTTTTCTGCCACAAGCACTCAAGCTTCACACTGTCCAAATGGTGAGAACAGGAGAATGAACTAAGAGACTCTAAAGAGACCATTTGTCTCTTTGTACGATGTTTTGCTTTGGGTCTCTCTGGAGTCCTCTAGCAGGGAAGGCAGGTGTGCTCAATGCTGAAATTATGTGGCCATCAGCATTTACCATGAATCATTTGGCATCAATCACAAGAGATTATTTTTGTCTCTCCTGCTGAAACTATACTATTTTTCCTACGTGGCATTGTTTGACTGCATCTGGCTGACTTGAGCACCAGGAGGAATGAAAGCAGGATGCCTAATGAAGTACCAAAACCTCACTCAAACCCACTGACTAACATTCATACAGTTCAATCTCTGATCAGTTGTTAACCAACTTCAATTGTGGAAACTCAACTGCAGTTTAAACAAAAACAACCTTCAGTGAAACTGAATCCACTTTAAAATAGTTAAGGTGATTAATTAGTAAAAAAAGAAAACCATCAAAAATTCACACCACAATTCAGTGCAAACAACAAACTAGACAGGTGCAGGGAACATCTACACTGTTATTTCAAAGCGGTAACTAGTACAACTGGTACCTCTGAGAATTAAGCAGACCCAGCTCTCTGGCATTTTCACCTCCAGAAGGTCACGTTCACAAGTCAGTGACTCTAAGGGCCAAGCTGGCATTCCCGATGCCCACAACAATAGATCCAATTACTTCAACTAACAAGCATTAAAAGGCAAATGCAGCATATAAAGCTTCTATTGCTTTCTTAATTCAAATACATATATTTGCAGATATAAAGATGAGAGAACAGCCCCCTCACCATTTCTGTATGCTATACATGCTCTGGTTTCTTAACTTTCCTTACATATTTAATTTTCCACTTCACACACGCACAGCCCCTCAGTGTTTTCCTGTTTGGAAGCACTTGACCCAAACACAAACCAAAACAGGGCTGACTAAACTGATTTGGTAACTATTTGCTTTGTGAATGTCGCTCTTTCCACCATTATTCACTGCAATATTTCAAACTTGGTTGAGAGAAAACACTTTTGTTCTTCTTTCAATTGCAGGTGCATAGATCTAGGTGTTTAGCAAAAAAATAAATTCAAGCTTCATACTTACTATTCAGTGACTATTTTTAATTTGCTGGGTAACCCAAATTAATTTAGAGGAAAAACAAGAAACGGAAAGCTGCAGTAAGTACACTGCTGAAGCCAATAAGTTCAAAGGGGATCAGCAGCATTTTATAATAGGCAGATTAAAAAAAATTCATCTACAAGAACAAGAATACATAGCAGATACCCCAGCTCTGTGGACACTTGAGAAGTGGCTGGGGCCAAATCTCAATGAAAAACCCCTCACAAAGATTCAGCATCCTGTCCCCTATCCCACTAGGTGGAGATGGGGTTTGCCTTCCTCCCTGGAAGGCCTAAAGACCATCACCAAATCTGGCACCTCTGTGGGCTCCCACGCTTGCACCTCAGCTTCAGCGCTGCCCGGGTATGCTAGCACTGGCTCCACCTCCTACAACAAAAGGAAAACATTGCCACCAAAATCCTCTGCCACCTCTGTTCCCCCCCAGACAGACAGAGCTCTGCTCAACAGCTTCAAAGTGGCAGAGGGAAGAGCCCTGGCTGCTGCCCACAGAGCCACAAACACGTACTGATTGCTCCTCTACTGATTTGAGAGGCGAGTTGGATATACAGTTTAATGTGATCATTAATGGGGAGGCTATTTATGCCTACATTATTAATGCCCCTATTTACTTTAAATGTAATTGTGTTAGAGCCAAACCAAAAATACCTACTGAGAGCATAGTAGACAAAACTAACTGTGGAAGTGACGCTGCCCCAGAAAAATGCAATGCAGCCAATTTTGCAAAGTTGCTAATTATGTATTATTAAGGACATTATACAGTGACCTATTAATACATTTAGAGCCCTTTGTTGCCCTGTTATCAATAACAAACGGATCCTTCTGTACTATTTTGGGCAATGACCTTTCTCCACAGCATTGTAGTGCAGCATGAGCCAGGAACCTCCTGAGCTGTAATTCCAGCTTCACCATTGACTTGCTGCGTGCTAACAGAAAGTCACTTTAACCTCTCAGGGGCTGTTTCTTTTTCTATAAAGTTGCAGTGACACTCGCCTACCTTTCAGCTCAGCGGAGTGCATTACTCAGTTCAAATATTTGAGCACAGTTTTGAGGATGCAAAGTGCCAGATCAGGTTGATACATTGCTGCAGCTGCATAAGTATTCTAACAGAAGAGAAATTCAGCTCCAGCTGGAAAAACGCATTAAGCACAGCTACAAGATTCCCTTTTTGCAGGTAGGAACTTACAAGTCACAACCAAGTAACATTTAATTTACAAGTGATTTTACCTACAGAGTTTCTCAATACATAAGAAAACCTCAATACTTGTTCCCACCTCCTTGCCACCAGAATTCAGGGTAATGTCAACAGCTCACATAATGGCAAAGGATGCACCTAAAACAACAGCAAGCAGACACCATAGGATGAAAATTACTGGGACAAGCAGAATGCACAATGGATATTCAGTTTATGCGGTCTGGTACATTTCAAAGGTCAAAAAAAAAAAGTTGAGTTATAGGAAGTTACAGAGATTAAAAAAATAGAGTGGAGACTGTAAAAACACCAGCTCTTTCTCTCTCACTCTCTCTAAATAAATACAAGTCATGACTAAATGAAGTCATTCTGAAAACACGAATTATTTCATTTGCTTTGGCAAAAAATTCCCAGGCTTAACCCCCCCAAATTGTGGTAAAAGGTGGGAAACAATCTGATCCATTTAGGGATTACAGAAACATGCATAAGCACACAATATAAAAAAGAATAAAAAAGGAAGACTATGCTCCCAATTTAGAAAAAAACAAAAAATCACTTAACTCTTTTCCAAGGGGAAAGATCAATTTATTTTCAGCATCTCACTTCTTTCCTGCTTCACTACAAAAGACTAGATACTGATACAGTACTTGAAAGTTGTCTAATAACTCCTTTCATATTAATAATTTCACCAATAGCTTCCAAATAAAACTTACTTCAGGGCTGGGGACCCATCCTGCTGGAGGAAATTCCATTTCAGTTCCTTTGTAACTGACAGCACAACTCAAATTCCTAAATCTGCATCCCCAATTCTTCAGAAATAAAGTAAGTTTCACAGCGTGGAAGATTTAACCTGAAAGCCACACCACCACACCCATATTTATGTAAGAAACTTCCCAGGGTGAACACTGTTCTTCCGCCACAATGATCCTCAAATGCCCTCAAAAATTCTTCAGCTATTGTTTAAAAGCACTTCTTTTTACAGACAGGCAGCAATATATTTGACACGTATTTAAGCACTGCACAATTCAAGTTTCATAAAAATTAAATTATAGCAGTTATTGAAGTCCATGCTTGAATTTAATATTTAATACGTCTCTACTGATGGATTTTATTTACTGATTATAATTAACAGTGCCCAGAGACAGTTTAACTATGTTCTCCAGATTGAACTATGGCAAAATTTTATGCTTGGGTTATGGATCCACGGGTATATGGAAAACAAAGGACAGAAACATGCTTTACCTAGCAAGTGCTTGGGTATAAAACTTAGGAACAAAGAGGAGCATCTCCTCTCCTAGGCAAAAACTTTAACTTGCACTCAACACTGATACAAACACACAGGCCCTGATGGTCACTTTTGCTTCTACAACTTATTCATCCAACACCTCGGAATTAATTTTCTTTTGCTCAACAACTTCATGGGAAAAAAAAAAAAGTTTAAATTTCATCTGTAGCCCAAGGTGGGAGGGTCAAGAAATTCGGGGGTGGCCAAGGCAGGTTATTAAAGGTTTTCCCAGGTTATTAAGATGAACCCTCAGCTGGGACAAAAGCATCCCTGATATTTTAACCCCGTGGAGGAGCCAGGCTGCAGAACCGAATCCCACAGGGCTGAAAGCTGCTACACGGCACCATCTAAGGGCTCTCCAGCAGTAATGCATGAAGAGGGATGGGATGCAGCCAGCCTGCAGGTTCTCGGCCACGTTTGCTGCCCTTCACAGCACTGTCATCTTCAAGAAAACTTCCTGAGCAATTGTTTCTTCTGTGAAACACTCTCACTGTTTCATCAAAAGTCATCTAGGAAATGACATTACTGAAAAGCTGGCAAAAGAGAGTTTTCAGAATAAAAGGGTTTACCTTTGCTGTTTGTAGCAATTTGTTGGCACACAAACAAGGCAGGTTTACTACAAACGCTCTAGATGAAGCCAGATTAAGGAGGAGAGAAAATTTTATGGCTTTTAGATTTAGAAACTTAAAAACCCCAAGAGTAGCCTTAATTCCATCCAGCTTGTGCAATATTTAAATTTCTATGCAATGCAAAATATTTTTCTTTGTAAGTTATACAAGTATTGTTTGCAAAAATCTTTTCTTTTGGGGTGATCTTGCAATGCAATCTACATGAAGAAATGCCACACTAACCTGAGGATCCACTCAGTTCAGCCTTAGTCTCAAGCGGCAGCTAATAAAGAAAAAAATTATCAAATAAAAAACATTCAAACTGTTCCACAGAAATGTCCTTGCACTTTCGAAGCTCACTAAGGGCATGTGTTCAAAGTGTTAGATGAGAGCTATCCAGACGAGACTCATTTACAGGACCTGTGCGTGTCTCCAGAGCGATCTTTTCTAAGATGAAAGAGATGGCAATGGACCAAACAAGATTATTTTAATTATTCCAGTTTCCCCCTGAAATTTCCTGTCTCATTGCATTGGAAATTTACTGCCCCCAAACTGTAAAACTGGCTCACCTAGTGAGGAGACTCAGGCAGCCTGTATTCTAGGACTGCTCTGCAACCATCCTTGGGCACATGCTCAAATACCATCCTTTCCTGATGCCAGGGTATGGAGAAACAGTAGCATTCCTAATGTGAGCAAGTGCACAGTGAGGAAATGTGTGTGTTGGGAACGGGTGTGTGGAGCAGTGTCTGTAGCTGAACTGAAAGCCACCTGCCTCCCGCAGACCCCAAACTAAGACTTCCCTATTCAACAAGTCACAATTCAAAATAACTGACTAATATTGGTTCAGAAATAAAACATCCGGTGGCTTTAAGCTGTGCCAGTGCTGCACAGTGGGCACGGTCTGCCTGGTTGTTGCAGATGTGGAAATGACAGCACAGTCCCACAGTAAAGACGCTCTTCTGCTTATAACAGTATGCCACATTATAGTAGATAACTAAAAAGAAAAGTGAAAGATAATAATATTTTAATTATCAAAAGTTTTAAAACACTCCTTTTCAAATCTACTCATGTCCACTGCACACAGAAAGAACCAGTCAGGTTTTTTGCATCGCGCCACTGACAAACAACGATGAAGTTTTTTGGTTTTACTGAAACTGTTTTTAAAATCTCATTATTTTGACATAAGTTCCCCCCCTCCTCTGGTAAACCAGAAGCTAAGGACGTGACTTCATCTACTTGGTTTGAATCCTGTAGGTATCAAATACAAAATCCTGTTTTGGTGAACAAAATTTGCTTTGTTAGGCAAGCAAGGGCATGGAAAATCATTCTTCTTAGTCTCAGGAGGCAGTCAAGACTTCTAGGTAGATCGCTTTGTTAAGATTTGTGCAATTTAAAAAAAAATAATAATAGCAGTATTTGTTACGTAATTCCGATTCTAGTTTACTGTTTATTTTACCTGATTGAGCTCTGCCAGATACTATAAACTTGCCATGCTTTTGACACAACTCATAGGACAGAAACCAGTTTCCTGTGTTGCAGCCTTTTCTGGAATAAGTACTCAGATTTCAGTTTTACAATTACCACAATGTGACTCCTCGCCATTCATTTTTTGAGACTGGGATAACTGAACAGCAGTTTGGTTTTGAATTTCAGAAGAGAAGGGACACCAGAGCATAATTGTGAAACGTATGCTGACCTTTTAATATGTTGACCCATACTGCTGTTAACAGCCATCAACAAATCCTTAAGTGTGGATAGAGAGAAGTCAGCAGTGAAGGTGACAGGGGAGAAAGTAGAAAACCAGCAGACCGATAAGGCATTATTTTCCACATGTTTACACGTGTCTGAGGATCGTAATGTTTTGGCAAACAAAGTATACAAATACTCAGCTGTTTCTTACTTTGAACTAGAAGTAAAAGACAAGAATCTGAATAACAGTTAAATCTCCTAGTCTAAGCTTCTTATATCATAAGGCACAGTGATGCAGTTTGTGATGTCATCAAAGATCCTTTGTCCAGTTGATCTAAGAATTTACACTTGAGAAATAAGCTGAAACAAGCAACTTACTCTTTGCTCTTATTTTATAGGCTTTGCAGATTTGATCAGATAGAAAAGAAGGTAGGGGGGGAACGGAGGAAAGAGAAAGGAATTGTCTTTGTATCTATATTCAGTGCAGATCCCTAATAATTTTCCATCACATTCAATACTCCTTCTATTCAGTTTGGAAAATTTCTCTTAAAAGATGCAAAGGGAATTCTTAGCACCCTAATTTCCCTTTTCTCTAGAGATTATTTATGAAGTGCTTCTCTAAATAAGAATAATCCTTACAGTGATGGCTGAAATCTCTTTCTCCTGCCATGAGAGGAAGGTCTGACATCACAGCCTGGGAACCAGCTCAACAACTTTTCCCCATAAGCAGCGGAATACATCTTGGCACAGTTGCCTTCTCTCTAACCTTCCCATCCTCCACACATCCCTAGGATGGTGCCTGTTTCCTTCTAAGACCTGATGAGAGAAAGAAAGAAGACTAAAGGGCAAAGGTAGTGAAGGGGTCAAGAAGACAGTTTGCTACAGGTGCTGCTAACAGACACTGGGCAACAGTTTCACACAACTTAGAAATCCTTGTCTTATGCTGATGAACTCTGTCCAAGCCTGGGTTCACCAAGGTTACAGGAAAAGGTTGTACTTCTGTTGATCAGTGCTGCTAAGCAACAAATTATAAAAACTAACATTCCTCTTGTCTTCCGCTGGCTTCAATTAGAAAACTACAAACAGAATCTTTGTGTCATAGATTTAGGGCTGAGAGAAACTTTTAGCAGTGCAACTTCATAATGTTATGAGCCATGCAGTCAATGAGTATCTTATACGTACATTGCACATCCCCAGCCATTGCAGTCTGCCATGGAGCAGGTCAGCTCATTCACCTAAGTTCTAATAGCCTTTAGGTTATAATACGTTACAATCTTTTAGGTTACACTTTCAATAGAAGAAACGAAGTAAAGTATTGTTAATCCCTGATTAACTTTATGAATATCTGAATAATTAGAAAATGTTGTATAAATAAACTACAGCTTTTTTACACTGACAGTGGAAGAGATCTAAACTGAAGAGAAAAGGAAGGCATAGTTACATACAGCAGGAACTCTGCCACTGTATTTTAAGGAAAAACATAGTCTCATCACACATTCTGAAAAGTGAAGCTTGCAACTTCTTTGTTACAAATGATCAATCACTTACTCAAAGTACAAGGACTTCTAGATTTTCCCCCACTTACAGCACAATTACAAACAAAACCACCTAGTTCCAAAGGACAAGTGTATGTATTAGACTAGCCCCTTGCAATATAAAAATCCAAAAGACAGAAAATGGAATTGAATCGATCATATTTTTTTTAACTTCATACAGCAAACACTATGGATGACATCAGTTTCTCTGGCTCACCAGTAATTTGTCTAAGATAATTCTTATGCTCCCATGTAAGAAAAGCAGAAAAATACATTCTTTTTGCCACCCTATAATGTGCCTTCTTCATAAACTACCATGTCAGCTCTTCTTTACTGTGTTCGTTCACCAGCTGAATTGTACCTTGGTGTGGCAGCAGGGAAACTAGCATGCCTGTATTTCCATCCTAAATACGTACTACAATTGTTTACGAGTGTTTCATTTTAATTTTATTCTCAATCCATAAACCATGTTAATATTCTAATATGAGGTGGGTGGGCTATTTTAAAATAAACTGCAAGGAGTATGACTGGAGTATCTGAATTGGGTTTTGAAACCCTGTTGCGTGCACTGTTGACTATCCAAATCATAAGTTACTGAAGAACACAGACTTTGCTTTAAATACATGTTTTATTAACTTGTGCTTGATTATTCTTCTAATGATACCTGTTTTAGAATAGTCCAGCAGGAATAGTTATGGAAGGACTAAGCTCTGTAAAACTGTTTCTCATTTTAACTCAGGGATATAATGTTACTCCTTGACTGTGTACCCAAGGGGAAAGCAATAGAGCACTCTGCACAAGGGAAACTAAAGGGCAAGTTAAGCATTTTTACACCAGTACAGAGCAAGTTAATAACTAAGTCTTTTGCCACACTAAGGAAGTAAACTTCAGAAAGGGAACTGCATGAGGTTAAAAAATAAAGGGTTCATTAGTGTTCTTTAGCTCAGTCCCCAGTCCCAAAAATCTCAAGACCCACCACCAGAGAGACCAGATCCCGCAGATTTCACAAATAAAGCAACAATATATGCAAGAAGAACATTTAAGACTGAACAGGTGTGCATAACAGGAAGTAATTAATTTACAAAAGGTGAGGCCAGATTTGAGATCAAGGAAAAGCTTTTTGCTACTTAAAGCAGGACATTACAACAGAGCAGTTGTCAAGAAGGGGTTACTGTGTCCTGCAACTGAAAACTGAGAGATCTGATATGAAAGTAATAAGTCCCACTGAGAGCATGAACTTGCTTAAGAGCATTTTTCTAACCTTAAGTAACATGACTGTAAATATACCTAAGGTTCATACTAAAGACTACTGAACTGTAACCCTTATGCTGTACTGACCTTTTCAAGAGTCCTGGGTAAATCACTTGATCTCCCCGCACTTATTTTTCCAGCTGTGAAACACCAGCAACATCTATTACACAGGCACCTGGGGAAAAGTTTTACACTTACATACAACTGCAAGATTTTGTAGTTTCCATATCTGAAGAGTTTCCATATCTGAAAAGTTTGCTCCTTACCTCCCATATCAATTCGTCTAACAGTTTCTCGTATCTCTCGCTACAAACTTAATCTTCCTGTTTTCTCATATTATGTTCTCTTACTGCTCTGCACTAGCTGTAGTTTTAAATGTTAACATGAGTGCAATGTAACATCAATAACAACATCCTACTCAACAGATTTGTTTACTATTCTTTTTCAGAAGCCTGCTTACTTGAATGACAATGTTTTAAGACATTTTTATTCCACGTAATCCCACAGAGCTAGAAGTTACAAGCTGGAAATGCTCTTCCCTATCTTGGAAATACTGAATTGTTCACTATATTGCTACCAGCAAAAGCTATGTATCCCTTCTATAAGACATATCTCCCAGGACATAAACAGAACTGTACAATTAATTGAACAGCAGTTGACTCCAAAACATGTCATAGGAAAATTTTACAAGCTAGAAAACAAAGAATTTGGTTCTCATATATGAGGCTCAGATCATAGTTTGTGCAGAACAGCTTTTCAGTTTGGTAGGGGAATCACTGAAAAACAAAGCAGGGTCCTTATATACCGTGTAATTTCCAAAGACCCTTTTCAGTATAAGGCTACTTCTCTACCTACTGAAGCATGTAAATTAATTTTCATCAATGCTCTACTTTTAAAAGAAAATGCAGCCGAACGAAAAGTCGAAATAGCTAAGCCATTGTACTGTCTTCTGTGAAGTGTTCATTAGTAAATTAATGACACTTGAGAAGAAGCAACAAAACGAGAAAACAATGATGGCCAGTGGCCTAGGTGGATGGACAGATCTACGTCCATTAAGATTCCTGAAGAAGTGGTAAAATACATCCTGCTTGAGTAGGCATCATTTACACAAAGCTGCAGGTTCCATTTTACTTGCTTGACAGCTCACATACAATAGACGAGGAAAACAGTAGACCCTGACAAAAGTGATAATAATAATAAGGGTTTGATCTAATAAATAAGCACAAATCAGGTCCCCTTATAAGCTATCACCTGAAATAAATGGACTATCAAATAACTGAGAACTCACCAGTTAAAATTCTGCTGCTCTCATTAATTCATTTTCCACTTGACTGCCATTTCTTCTATTAGGTACCATCAAAAAACAGTTAATTGTAAAAGCTGAAAGGGTAGAAGACGTTGCTTTTGGTTTGGGGCATTTATATTCAAGTGTCATATTCAATAAAGACTGGTTTTAAATAGGAAGAAACCTATATAAACGCTACATTTTTTTTCACAACAACTCAGCCTGGTCTTAATGAAGTATCTGTGCTTCTGCCACCCCCAAACATTCCTTCAGCTAATTCTACGTAACTGGTTGCAGCAATCCCAACCAACTCATCTGGGGTACAAAGTTTATGAACAGAAATAAAGGAGTGAGAGCACTGAAGTTCTGACAATTTATGTGGTGGAAACCAGCTACACAGGCACAAAATTTCTTATTAAATGCCTTAGCTGTATGTCCCACAAAACACTACAATGGTCTTTGTTAATATTTCATTACAAATACACACGGGAATCATTGCTTTTAACTGCAAAGTATTTTTACTTTGCCTTGCAGTTTGCCTTCTACTTTCTGGTTATGCTTCATATTTCTAGAGTATACTAACAATTATGTAGACACCATCATACGGTGTGAAAAATAACTGAAATGCTAGCACTGTGGATGGAGGTTTCTTCTGCACTGTTTAATTTGCGTCACTTTGACAAACCAAGGGATACAAAATCCTCAGTATTTTCAACAATCATTCATCTTTCTAACAGCTGCCAAATTGTTCTTACACAGGAATGAAAATTCTGAAGCACAGAGGTCTGTCAGGAAGAAGTAAACTTAGTTGGAAACACATTATAACAACAGGGACGAGGAAGGAAGAGAAAAAAAATCAGCTTGGATTTAAAAAAATGAAGGGGGGGTGGGGTGGGGGGAAAAGCAGATCTAAGTAAAATAATTCATTGCCATCCTGGAACTGTGTCAAAAATTCAGACTCAGGTTGCCAGAATCCAAACACTGTGAAACATACACACCTTGGGAAGACAGAGAGATGAAACTGAGCTAAAACAAAGATTAAAGACACCACCTCTTTTTGTCTATGTTCAGAAAATCAAGACTACAAAACCCATCACTTTTTTTTAAAGTCAATTCATGTAATCAACAATGAGACTCACAAGATCTCCTGCTATTTTACTGGGTTTCTTCCAGGCCTCCAAAAATCAGCATTTTTCCACTTTATCCTTCATATTTTGTAGGTACCAGATGAACTCTGCTTTCTAGATCATGGCTCAGGTAAATGCATCCTCCAGATTCGTACTAAAGGGAAATTTTAAAAAAGGAAGCAGTTTTGGTTGTAAGCGATCATGTCTTCTACAAGGTGGAGGGGGTGGAAACAAACCCAAACACAACCGGGCATTTTGTTTGAATACAAAACCCATAAATCAGATCACAAAACCGACCATTATTACTAGAAATAATTATTCTAGTATATAGACATTTACTATTGCATGTCATCACAGATGTCATGTATGTCGTCATGGATGACATTTGTTCCATGTCTGCATTTAAAAAGAAGCCTTGACTAAACTTTGCTTTTGCATTAGAACACCTGTGTAGAAAATGAGATGGTTAAAACTTCATTCTCCTAGCATACAGCATGTAATAACTCAGTATAGCTTCCGAACAGGGACCAAGCACCATTATATTCTATTTATATGCATACAATTTATTTAAACTAAGACTGTGTTTAGGTGCTGCCAAGGGGGTCCAATGTTCTTGCTGTCATTCAAGGTGTGGAAAGAAAAAGCAATCCAACAGCTGATGCTATATTAGAATAGAAAGCTGCCGTGTCAGCTCCTCTAAGATGGTCCCATAACTGGAATAGAACTCTTGCACCACTGCAAACTTTTCTCTCTCATCCTCCCCAAACCACTCATTTTTGACAGACATGCATATCTGACCGACAGATCTACATCATGTAGAAACAGAAAACATACTATTGTACTTTTTTCTCAATATAGTCTGTAGTAACTTCCGAGTGACTGAGTATTTTTCATATACAGAATCCTGCAGTATTTTTTTTGCACAGTACTGTACAGCTATTCTATGAATGTCTGCTGTAGTAAAACATTCAAATCCACACATAGAAAAATTGTATTTAATGTTAATGTTTACATAAATCACTTAACAAGAACAGAGTAGATTCTCATGCTCAGACACCATCTTTGAATGCTTTCAGCAGCAGGTCAGCTGCCAGCCCGGGAGACAAGACACCACTAAGAACTTTCTCTTCTAGAAGTGGAATCTTATCCTTGACTGCTAAGTGACTTCGGAAATGGTCCAACATATTTTCTTGGATGAGATTCCACATCCACACTTTCTGCTGCCTCCGTCGTTTGGCAATCAACTCACCACTGGTGAGCATGAGGTCACGAAATTCTGTCATTTTATCCCACATATCTGAGATACCTTCTCCAGTTTTGGCAGAGATGCGCAATACCTGTTGAATTCAGAAGAATTTTTAACACCAAGTAACTACAGGGTTTGAGGGTTCAACTACTGCACCGGGTAGACTGCACAAAAATTCAGAAATGCATAAGGTGAGCTCAGTGCTCAAGGTAGCAGTGCTACCTTTTTTTTTTTTTTTAATTGGGATTCTACCAACTATAAGTGGACCCTGATATTCATAGTATTTGGGATAAACAGGCCTTGTCCAGATGCTTATATAATCATTTTCAATGAGACCTTTAGCTAAAAGGTACAGAATTGCCATTTTAGTTAAATGTGGAGTTGATGACATATTCTGGTAGATATCCTCTTTCAGCTGTTCTTTTGCACTGAAAATATTCCAGAAAGGAGGTATTTTGACTATTTTTTGCATTTGATTTCCACACTAGGAATTCATTCTGCCAAAGCTATTTCAGGCATTCAATGTGGTCTTTTAAACGGAACAGTTTTTTTCTTATAGCCTCTGTTTCCATAATCTAATGGACAGGATATAGGCCCTATACATCAATATTTTCTTTCTTCCAGATGTTAGATACTACTACCACTTTAAAGAGAGACAGATTTCCAATAACCTGTTTAATTCACTGGTCTCAAACAGCTCTTTTCAGTGAGTACAGTCGGATAAGACCCCTCATCAGATCTAGAAGCAAAAATTATAAAATTGTGGCTAAGCCTTAAGCAGTCCAGCTAATTTAAACTTAATTCAACGGGGCAATTTTAATAGCAGAGTGCAGCAAACCTCTTTTATATGTACACATATATAAATAAAGGGAGCGAGAGTGTGTCAGTACACTTACTTTATATCTGCATATTAAAGTACCTAATCTTTTCCATACTAATTTACCATAGCCTTTCAATAGATGGGATATTGCATTAAAACTGAAGGCCCACATGATGAGAATTCCAATTATCTAGACATAGATACACAGCCAGACGAGGCTCCTGCCCAAGAACTTTTATTATGCGAGACATTAAAAATAAGTAAAGCAATAACGGAAGCATATGAACAAGTGAAAGACTAAAAGGTTTTAGGCTTTAGGGTCACACAAGTGGGAAAAACAGCTCATGGGACATTTTAAGATATGCATAGTTTGCAAAAAGCAAGACAAATTTGTACCCCTAGTCATGTTTGTAACAGGTCTATTAGTGCTGAGACTGTAGGTCAGGACAGAAACCATGGGGAGCAGGACTGTGTTTCACACAGCACACCTCGAGATCAGAGGTGAAATGGAAACAGCAGCAATCAACTTTCTAGCACAGTGTAAAACTAAACAGAACTGATATCTTTATGAAAGACCCCAGGGAGATTAGTATAGATAGATGAGGCGGTAACAATCCTAACTCATTCAGCACTTTTTCAGGGAGGGGGAGAGCAGGGGAACAAATGAAAAATCCAAGCGCAGGAAGAAGACCCAAACAAAACAAAACACACACATCAAAAAAACCATATTGAAGTACACAAACCTGTGGTCTCCAAACCTTTGAACGTTTGCGAAGCAGCTTCAGAGCACTAACATATTCAGCCTGTATTCTCCGTGCAGGCACAATTAAATCACCATCAGCTTTATTTATAGCAACTAGATCTGCCATCTCAATTATACCCCTTTTGATACCCTAAATGGAACACAGAGAGAAATCATGAATACCCAGGACTGTGACATGCTGGTTTATGACAAAAAGCAGGTCTAAATGCTTTGTTAGTTTCTGGTGGCTGTCGCTAACTCTTTTGTGTGTGCATGTGTGTATGTGCTAGTCGTGCACGAGTAATACCAACAGCCATTCCTAGTTATTACTCTGCTTTGACATAAGAAAACTAAATATGGATGTCAGAGTTTAGATGATAATCTATTACATGTGTAGAGACTTAAGCTTAACAAAGATATGACCAAGTTTGCAAATCTACTGATTTCTGTTTTCCTATAATGCAAAGCCACTCCCCAAAATTATTTATAACTAGTAAATAGGCCAAAATAAGTCAGCATAAAAATTTTACATACTAATACTTCTCAAGGGGACATCATATCCAAACTGTGCAATCAGTTGACAAGACACTGAAAAGACTTAAACAGTAGCAGTGCAATTTTCAAAACCAGTATTGATATAGATATTTCTGCACAGATAGATATTACATCTTGTTTTTCTCTTTCTACTTCTAGGTACTATTTAATAAGAGAAACTGAAAAATACCTGTAATTCATCTCCACCCGCAGGTGGAAGCAGTAATATAAACATATCAACCATATCAGCCACAGCAAATTCTGACTGTCCCACACCTACAAAATTAAATCCAGAGTTCATCGTTGCAAACTTTCAGAACATTAATGACAGTACTTATGTTAAACCATCAACAAATCCCAGTAACAAAGACAACACGAATAACATTTTTTACAAAACAATTTTTTTACGAAATGCACAGGACTAGAAAACTGACAGAATGCGCATTAATTTTTAACTAGTAACCATGTATGAAAGCATGTTCAAAATCAAGGATGAAAGTATGCAATTAGTAACACGTCTTATTTAGATAACACAAGATAATTCAAAGAAAACCCTAAGCACATACCTACAGTTTCCACAAGAACAACGTTGTAGCCTCCTCCTTCGCACAGCAGAATGGCTTCATTTGTGGTCCTTGTTACACCTCCCAGTGTCCCTCTGGTTGGAGATGGTCTGATATATGCATTCATGTCTCTTGACAACTCGGTCATCCGTGTTTTATCACCCAATAGAGAACCTTAAACGTTTAATGTTAAATCATTTCAAAAGCGCAAAACAGCCAAACTCCCCCTCTCCCTCACCAATAAATAAGAAAAGATATTCTTGGATGAACTCCGTCAAGTAAGACTATCCCATAACAGTCGCTCAGGACTTCCCAAAGGACTAGGAAGCTACCTAGTTCTTCTGCCTACCAGGAAATGGAAAAGCCTGATAAACAGAAATTACTGCTACCAAACATGAAGAATTTTTCCTAGGTCAGAATTAATTCTGCAATTCCTGAATGGATTTTTAAGGCCTATACACAGCATGCCACAAAATTAAATCTTTATTGTTTCTGTCTAAAGGGACAAAGATTTGCTTTCCAATTCTACTAGATTTTTTTTTTCTTTTTAGGAAATCTAATATGCATCCCTGCCTTTCACATGAAATTTAAATCTGATTCAGTGAGATCTGCATGCACAATGCACATTCCGAAAGAGGAGAGATGCTCAATACTTTTAATTGATTCAATCTTGCTGTTCCACTATCATCTTTTCTATTCTATTGATACACCTTGAATGTATGCATTCAAGAGTACAGTCTTAGCTTCAGGTCATAGCAATGCTAAAGTTTCATTTCTTTTTAAATCATTAGACATTGCAGCATCTTCTCTGACAGTGTAGAAGCCAGAAAAAGGAATTATATTCCCTAGCAGCTACCCATTAGAAAAAGATCAAACTGAGTGTTCTGTTATTTATGCCAGATACTGTTATTCAAAGATGGTCAGCCTATAATTTCCATAAAACTTTTCATTGGAGATGACAGCAGTGCAACTTTGAAGAATTTCAAATTTAGGAAGCAAAAAAACGATGTTACAGCTCAGACAAATAGTCAATGATACTGCATCAGGAGATCTTGAAACCATTAGTCAAGAGAAATCCAAAAATTCTAACATCCAGCCTACCTATATGCCTGGATTGCAGCATCCACTAAATAGTTTTAAATCAGCATGTGCTTCCTGCCCAGTGATCAGTATTACAGCTGTTGAAATTTAAGTGGAAACAAATGCCCTTCTAGTCCTTTATTCACAGGGAAATAAACAAAGAGGTACAACTAGAGAGAGAAAAATGCAGCTACCTGAAATTTCAGGCAAAGAAGTTGTAAAGCAACACTCAAACACTGGAAGAGGCAACCTGAGAAAATTAGGAGTGAAACATATTTCCCAATTTCATATCACATGGAAGAAAACAATGAAAACTTAATCCAACACTTATTTTTAAAATTTTACTTTTACAAGCCCCCACAATTTCCTCAATTTGGCCCAAAGAGATAATCCTATAGCTAACCAGCAATTAGCCCCCCTGATTCAGAGTATAATTCACTCACCACCACTTGTACTAGAGGAAGGGTCTACAGCCAACACAGACACTTTGTACTTTCTTTCTGTCAGCATTTTCCCAAAGCATTCTATGAAAGTTGATTTCCCAGCACCAGGAGGACCGGACAATCCTAAAAAATCATATCAGGAAGACAAAACCTGTTAATTAAGTAAATAATGCATCACCTGAACACAGTCAACATCTAAGGTGATAACAATTTATACTTTAGCACAATACCACAATAAAGGCAAATGAAAGCTATGCCACAAGTGATATATCCAACTAAACAGTTATTGACTTGAAATATACGACCTTGGTTCATCCAACATAGCAGCGCACACATCAACACCCCTCATTCTACCTGCAACAACACAATATTAGGTTCATCCAGCCTAATTTCCTCACTTAAATTTTTCTTTACTAACTTATACCTGAGCACTTTAAAAACGCCATGTCCTAAATCTGTATTTTTCATACTTAGTATTTATAAAAGACATTCTAAAAGCAAGAGCCCTTATCTTGAAGAGCTGTTATTTCAAAAACAATCGAGTGATTTGCTTAGATGTCAAAGCATGCAAACTAAGGTCAGCTTGTTAGCCTCCACCAAATATTTCTCACTCCCATGCCCATGATCTTGCTCTTACTACCTTTGTACACACATGATGTACTTTAGCAGTCCATTTCTTCAAAAGGTAAAAATATTTCATCGTTTCCAAGATAAGTCTCCTCAGCTGAAAAGTAGGCTGCTTTAAAGTAAGGCCATAAAACAGGAAGGTACCCATTTTTCTTTTTATGGACTAATTCAGGAAGTATTCAAGAAAACACTTTATTTGCAAAAAGAACAGGTGTGATTAGCTATGTCCCTCCCAATCTAGGCACAAATAATCACCGTACCAACCTGCAAATTACCTAACACTTCAGCTTGTAATAGTTATTAAAAAAATCCCTCAGATAACTTTCCTCCCAGCCCTGCCAAGAAGCAACAATTATTTCTACAGCTTTATATAAAGCATTTTCGAGCTCAAGCCATAATTCTGCCAGACAACAGAAGTGATCTAGACCGGTTACAAACCACAAGAAACCAACGATCCAAGACTATAGGCCATTATGCTTCAAAAATAATAGTGACAATGAAAGGTGAGTACTGTCATTCCATCAAAGCAACTACCAGACAGACATAAAAGGACTAACCAACTCTAAAGGCAAGTGGCTTTCCTTGATTTAACTTTTCTTGGTCCCTGTGGTAGGATAACACCTTCTGAAGGAGCACCTGGGCTATTTTCTTCTTCCTACTCTGAGTTGATTCTACAAGTGTAATGGCTTCTGCTAAACAGGCTCTGTGACCCTGGATCAGTCCACTGTAAAGTCTGTCTACGATTCTTTGTTCTCTGTCAGAAAGTCCCTCTATCTGCTGGTCAGGGGCCACTTGTCGACACATTTTCCTCCTCAAACTGGCCGATGAACTTATCCATTTTGTACGATAGTGATACGCTGGTGTTCGTGATTCAATGCACAAGAAATCTGCTCTGGAAGTTAATAACCAAAAGTTTGTGAAGTAAGTTCTTCTAGAAAAATAACAATGAGGGAATCTCAGCAGAAAAGAGGGGATCATCATCTTGTCTGGAATTCGAAGTACACAGAGATATTAGTTCATTTCAGTTTGCAGACAACCTAAAGGGAAAGAAAAAGATTTTTACTTCTTTCAAAGCACCTGTAAAGACTCAAAAGAAACCTACATATGCAGGAAATCATCACCTTTTATTTTATCCATACCTACTGTTTTAAACAAAAAAAAATAGTTCCCTGTTCCCACTGGTATAAAAAACCAAAGCCAAACCAAACCAAACAAAAACCAGAATATAAAGAAGCTATGGAATCTTTAATAGCAAAACATCTCCTTATTATCATACTCTAATCAGTTCTAGTGAGATTACACCTGGGATATCATCTCCAGCTCTGGAGTCCTCAGCACAGGAGGGACATGGACCTGTTAAAGCGGGTTCAGGAGACCCACAGAAATTATCAAAGGCCTGGAACACTTTCCCTGTGAATAGAGGCTGAGTGAGTTGGGGTAGTTTGACTTGGAGAAAATAAGGCTCCGGGAAGATCTTATTGTGGCCTTCCAACACTTAAAAGAGGGCTTATAAGATGGCAAAAACTTTTTTAGCAGGGCCTGTAGCAAACGGACAAAGAGTAATGCTTTCAAACTAAAAGAGGAGAGGTTCAGAATAGATATTAGGAAGAAATTATTTATGCTGAGGGTGGTGAAACACTGGATCAAGTTGCCTAGAGAGATGGTGGATGCCCCATCCATGGAAACTTTCAGGGTTAACTTGGACGGGGGTCTGAGCAACCTGATGTAGTTGAAGGCATCCCTGATCACTGCAGGGGGGCTGGACTTAACAGCCCCTTCCAACCCAAACCACCCTATGATTACAAAAAAAATATTAAGTAAGCAAATAAGTCAAAAGCACTTTTTCATATGACAGCCAGTAAGTGCACAGAGAACACCCTGAATATACAGGAACAAAACAACCCTTGTGCTTAATCCGTCATAAGCTTTTTAGTCCTTATTTCTAGGAGGGGAAAAAAACAAACAGGGGTGTGCAAGGGAAGCAGTAAAGGCACAAGAACATTTAAAAGCAGCTGAAGGAGTGGAGACTCCCAACATGAAGCCGCAGCACCAGGTGCTATGCCACCAGCATTGCTATGCCACCAGCCTGTCACAGGCCCTCTGAGGGTCCCCAAACCCTCACAAAAGCCACCCCCGAGAGTGGAGGCTCCCCACATCGACCACGGCCACAGAATCATATAATAGTTTGGGTTGGAAAAGACCTTAAAGATCATCTAGTCCCATCCCACCGCACCAGGTTGGTTAAAGCCTCATCCAACCTGGCCTTGAGCACCTCCAGGGACGGGGCAGCCACAGCCTCTCTGGACAACCTGTGCCACCGCCTCACCACCCTCAGCGTGAAGAATTTCTTCCCAACGTCTAATCTAAACCCTTCCCCTCCCGATTTAAAGCCAGGTACACTGGGGGCCGGGGACACCGCCCCCCCCCTTTCCCCACCCCCTGCGAGGGCGCACAAGCCCCTCCATCCCCGTCCCCCATCAGCATCCTCGGGGCGATGGGCAAAGGTTGAGAGACGGGGAGGAGGTCGGGGTCGCCCACCGGAGCCTGTGCCCGCCTGCCCCGCCACCACCGGCAGCTGCTCCGCCCCTAGGAAGTGGCGACATCGCCCGGAGACGGAACCCGGGGCCAGGGATGGCGGGAGAAGGCGAGAGGGGGGCGGGGAGAAGGTCCCATCCCCAGTCCCGTTGGACGCGCTAGTTCTGCCGTGAACGTATCGGTACCGAAAATGCTGGCAAATCAACTCTCTAAGGCTCGTTTTGGAGTTTTAAGGAAACAAGCAGTCCTTTATCGGGCTTGGGCAACACCAGGGAGTGATCTCCGTCCATCGCGTGCAGCGGGGCGAGAGCTGGAACTGAATGGATGTCCCGCTTAGAAATTATAACATCACAGAATCATCGAGTCCAACCATTCCCATCAATCACTAACCCATGGGCCTCAGCACCTCATCCACCTGTGCCTTAAACACCTCCAGGGAAGGTGACTCAACCACCAACCTGGGCAGCCTCTGCCAGTGCCCAATGACCCTTTCTGGGAAAAATTTTTCCCTAACTTCCAGCCTGAACCTCCCCTGGCAGAGCTTGAGGTCGTTCCGTCTTGTCCTGTCCCCTGTCACTTGGGAGAAGAGGCCAGCANCAGTTTTTTAGAATTGTGTAACTCAACTGATAGGTATTAGATAGGTATAAGAATTGTTATTAACTAGGAGGGATCTTAAGCATTCAGTCTGTGTACATAACACTTTGGTTTTTTCATCAGGAGTGCTTCTTTTGTGGAAAATCTTCCACCCAGCACACTGCAGAATAAAAGCAATGTCTGCTCTCTAAACACAATACTTTGTTCTGAGAGTTTTCTTATTGATTTCAGGTAGGAGCAAAACACAACCCCACAAACATGTTCTGAGCAGGTCTTTCTGTGTCTAGCTTGATTGAAACTTCATCCTAGTCTCCTCAAAGTGACCCTAAACTCCAATCCTTGTGGTCTCAGAAACCAACTAATGAACTCAGTGCAAAACTAAACTTCCTCTGGAAGAATGGTATATATTGTTGAAATAAACTGCAAGTACACAACACTGGCAACTTTACTTTGGGAATAGACTCAAGACTCAGTTCTGGTCCCATCATGAATCTCTTATAATAAGTTTATTTGCTCTATCCTCATAAGGAAGGATGTTGCAAATCATCATTTCTCTCTGGGTCTGAAATCTTAAAAATATCCGATGTGAATTCATGCACAAAAAATTTATTATTCACAGATTAAATTTTAGATAACAGGAAAGAAAAAATGCTTAAATTCCCAAAGCATGGCTATTAAGTCATATTTCTTTTCAGTCTTCATTTTGCTCTGTTAATGAAACCTGATTTTTAAAATTTCCTCTCATAGAATGTTGGTTTGGTGTGTTGTTGGGTTTGGGTTTTTT
>WAAB01002151.1:1198-13228 GCA_013389865.1 Piaya cayana
CAGAGGGAGAAGAACCTCCCTGGCCCTGCTGGTCACACCGTTTCTGATACAAGCCAAGATGCCATTGGCCTTCTTGGCCACCTGGGCCACTGCTGGCTCATGTTCAGTCGCTGTCGACCAACACCCCCAGGTCCCTCTCCTCCAGGCACTTTCCAGCCAGACTTCTCCCAGTCTGTAGCTCTGCTCAGGGTTGTTGTGCCCCAAGTGCAGGATCTGGCATTTGGCCATGTTAAACCTCATGCCGTTAGACTCAGCCCAGCGATTCCATTCAAAGCCTCCGACAACAGCACCACAACACCAGCACTCGAAGCACTACAAACTGCGAAAGGAGGGCTACAATGATACATGCACAAAGATACTGGGGGGGAAAAAAAACCCAAATCCACTCAATACACAGCTCTACTTTACAGCAGCTGCGACTCATCGCAGCAAAATCCACTGCAGGTGTAATTTCTTTTCTCATAGCTCTCCTAATGACCAAAAAACAGCAGGGATGAAAACCACCCCAGCTTTAAAAGCAGAGTGATTGAAGACATAGTTATTCTTCCACTTCACAATGAAAGAATATTAAATCCAATCTAAATTATCTGAATGAAAAAAAAAAAACAGTACTCACATTCTGTATTTGAATTCATAAAAGGAGTTTACAGAAAACGCTAATTCATTTGTGCCAAGCTGCTTATACTCCGAGCAGAGAAGCACCACCTTGGAGACGGGTATTAAATTTTCATGCAGCACAAACACTGACTAATAAAAAGTCTTTGCAAGGGTGTTTTCCTCGTGCAGCCTTCCTTATTTTGTGTCCTTGCAGATTACAGAAAGCAGCACAGAAAAAAAAATCCCCAAGATTTTCTGAGGGACGGGAAATACAGTGAGAAGACAAATAATAGAAAAGCTGGGATTTTCACAGCTGCGTCCACACGTCCTGCGGTAGAGGCTACAAAGCCGAGTGGAACTGGCTGCTGGTAAAAGACATTACAGGCCATTTTCACACAGAACAGGACTTGTAATTCTCCGCACCTACACAAAGCAACAATCTCTATCTGGATTTTCACGACATGCAATATAAGCCGCCCTGGGATAAGCGTCGTGTACAGCAAAACTGTATCCTGGCTACGTCAGAAGCAGCCAGCGGTCTCCTGGGCAGCATCCAAAGCAGCGTGACCAACAAAGTGAGGGGGATTCTGCCCTCAACTCCACTTCCGTGAGACCCAACCTGGAGCTCTGCATCCAGGTCTGGAGTCCTCAGCACAGGGATCTGTTAGAGCCAGTCCAGAGGAGGCCACGGAGATGATCCAAGGGCTGGAGCACCTCCCATGAAGACAAGCTGAGAGAGTTGGGGTTGGTCAGCCTGGAGAGAAGACTGCAGGCAGAGCTTAGAGCAGCTTCCAGTACTGAAAGGGGCTACTGGAAAGCTGGGGAGGTGCTCTTGATCACAGAGTACAGGGATAGGATGAGGGAGAAAGGTTCTAAGCTGAAAGAGGGGATACTTAGATGAAATATTAGGAAGAACTTTTGTATTGTTAAGGTAGGGAGTCACTGGCACAGGTTGACCAGAAAAGTCGTGGCTGCTCCCTCCCTCAAGGTGTTCGAGGCCAGGTTGGACAAGGCTTTGAGCAGTCTGATCCAGTGGAAAGTGTCCCTGCCCATAACAAGGGGCCATCCCATGATTCGATGACTCCACAGCTACAAGCTCAGCAGTCATGACAAGGGGGGAAAAAAAGAGCTGTTACTCATTGGGAAACCCTTGGTTCAAATGCCCAGAGCATCACAACTACCACGATCTCCACGAAATCAGCTCAATTCCACTTCTGCATTTTCAGAGAACTGAACGTTCTGAATCTGACGACGCTGCGGGAAGCCTGTTTTACCAAATTAAACCACAATCAGCACCAGGAACGTTAACGAGATCCTGGGGTGTCCTGCAAGTGTTCTATAAAATCTGATACAGCAATCAGCTGCCCGGCTTTAGCAGAAATATTGCTCAGCCAGTCAGTAAAACATTTAAATTCTGATTTAGATGAGATCTTAAGAAGAAACGTTTTGCTGTGAGGGTGAGGAGGCCCTGGCACAGGTTGCCCAGAGAAGCTGTAGCTGCCTCATCCCTAGAGGTGTTCAAGGGCAGGTTGGACGGGGCTTGGAGCAGCCTGATCCAGTGGGAGGTGTCCCTGCTCATGGCAGAGAGGTGGGAACAGGATAGGCTTTAAGGTCCCTTCCAACCCAAACCATTCACTCACTCTGTAAGATGCACTTCGGGGCATTATCAGTTAGAAACACCAAGTCCATTTGCTTTAAAATATTATCCTAAACATCTCTAACTATTCTCACATATCAAATTTCACTTATTGTATTTTCAGATGAAGACTATTCCAGGTGCAATTAAGGTCCTCTCTGAACCCTAACAGCTTCACAACCCCACAATCAAGACAGAGCCCTTCCATTTCAAGAATCCAAACGATTTCAGGTTCCACGAGCCAAAACCGTGCCCTGGATGGAATGCACGCAGCTCGGTCACTGAAACCCTCACAGTAAGCTGCGTCTCTATCAAATAAATATTTATTTTAAGCGAAGGGCATTAGTGACAGCCTCAAGTAGACTCTAAAGGAACTCCTTGTGGATCAGCCACAAACAAAGCGAGGGAACAAAAGCAGGAAACAAAAGGCAAACATCATTACTGGTGCAGTGTTTCAGTGATTAAATGAGTATTTGAATCAAAGCCATGCACAAAAGCAAATTATCATCTCTGTGCTGTGCTGGAAAATTGATTATCAAATTTTCCAGCCCTGCTTTCAAGACACTGCAGCGGTTACACAGGCAGATGTCAGCACGTGGCTCGACAGGAACAAAGCACCATAATAAAATTGCTGAGCTCCTTCTTAAGGCGAATTCCAGTTTGTAGCAGTTCACTCCTCATCCAAACCCACTTCACCTACAAGATCACATCACTCTCAGTCCCATCTTCTGCGTGTTTTACTGTATCTTTTCGCCGTGCTTTATAAAACGCAATATAGGAGCTTCTAAAAAACTACGGGTTCAGAACATTTCGAGAGCAGGGAAAAAAAGCAAAGCTCTACCAGATCAAGAAGTTCATTCGAGGCGCTCTGCTTGGAACTTCAAACTGGAAAAAAAAACTCTTCAAGGAAAGCGGCTGCTTAAGAAAAAAGCACCCAAGGGGATCATAAATTAATGCAATAACACAACAGTTTGGTCAGCAGCAGCACTACCTCAATATAGAGAGACTTTTCAGCATGGATCCTCATAGACACATATGTTAGGCACATTCAGCTCCTGGTTTTAAATACGATTGCTCACAAAAGCTTCAGAGGAACAAGCCAGGAAAGTGAAATCAGTCACATGCATTCCAAGTGTTATTTGACTTTATCAGGACGCACGATAAAAGCATTGCTGGTCCTAGATCTGAAAGCTTAAAAAAAACCCCTGTTGTTTCTCTGAAAACAGCGCTAACCTCAGTCATTTGTTGATATTTCAGTAGAAGTCATTTATAATAAAATGATGTGTTGGAAAAGACCTAAAAGCCCATCCAGTTTCAAGAACCTGTTACGAGCAGAGACACCTCCTGCAGGACCAGGCTGCTCAAAGCCCCTTCCAACCTGGCCTTGAACACCTCCAGGGATGGGGCAGCCGCAACAGCCCTGGGAAACCTCAGCCAGGGCCTCAGCACTCTCACCATGAAGAATTTCTTCCTAATGTCTAATCTAAATGTTCCCCCTTCCAATTTAAAGCCATTCCCCCTCGTCCTATCACTCCAGGCCTTTAGAAAAAGCCCCTTCCTGGCTTTCCTGGAGCTCCTTCAAGTACTGGAAGTTGCTCTAAGGTCTCCCTGAAGCCTTCTCCAGGCTGAACAACCCCGACTCTCTCAGCCTGCCCTCAGAGCAGAGGTGCTCCAGCCCTCAGATTATCTTCGCGGCCTCTTCTGGAGCCTTCACAACAGTTCCACGCCCTTCTTCTGTTGGGGATTCCAGAAGTGAACACAGGACTCCAGGTGGGGTCTCACGAGAGCACAGCAGAGTGACAGAATCACAGAGCCACCAGGTTGGAAGAGACCCACCAGAGCACTGAGTCCAACCATCCCTCTCTCACCCTCACAGACACCCTTCTTTTGAAGCAGCCCAGGATACAGTTATGTAAATGTCACATTAAATGTAAACTGACTCAGATGGCAACAAACACCCAGTTGGATATGAGCTTATTTTGGATCCATAACGAAAGAAGCAACTGAGACTGCTAAATAATGGAAGAATCTAGAGCAGCGCCAGACACTTCTGCTGGGCTGACTCAGGCAGCTCTTCTCCGGTTTTCAGACACAGAGAAATGAGACAGAAATGTCTTTCGTGTTGACCACTGTAGGAAGCATTTGCAATCAAGTCTAAGGCAGTGATACGATCGTGGAATTGGCAGGTAGGGGAACATTATCCTGTACCTGCACCGCTCACAGAGGTCTCAAGGTGCTCAGCAGGCAGACAGCAACTGGAAGCTACTCACTCCTCTCTCACAGGTCTAAAGCATGAGCTGTTCAATAATTCTGAGAACCAACACTCCAGCAGTGAAGACGTTTGATGTGCACGGAGCAGAGATGACAGGAAGGATGCAGCACACGTTGCATCGGCTTACCGCTCTGAATTTTCCACTACTGACTCAAAACTATAAAGCAGAGTGAAAAGTTATGATTAGAGTTATGATAACATAAGTTACGATAACAAAACCTCAGAGATGAGGGGGAACTGTTTTAAGCTGAAAGAAAGATTTAGATGAGATGTTAGAAAAATTTTATATTATGAGGGTGGTGAGGCAGCAGTACAGGTTGCCCAGAGAAGTTGTGGCTGCCCCATCCCTGAAGGTGTTCAAGGTAGGATGGGGCTTTGATCGACCTGATCCAGTGGGAGGTGTCCCTGCTCATAGCAGGGGGGTTGCAACTGGATGGGCTTTAAGGTCCCTTCCAATCCAAACCATTCTATGAATTGCTTCAAGGCAAAAAGCGCAGAGCACGTGAGATACTTTAAAAATATTGAATTATTTCACAGATGATTTTTTTGTTCTTGAAACAGCCCAGGTAAAATATCAGGCCACCCAATAAAACAGCAAGAGTACCAATAAAACAGTAAGAATCAAGATGAAATGTTAGCCAGGAGCTTCTCCCTCAATGAAGAGGCCATTTAAATACATGAAATACAGCAACACACACATAGACACACGCATACCCCTCCCAGCAATATTATAATTCCAGAATTGGAAATAACACCTCCAAGAACTAAATAAAAGCGTGTAAAGGTTCTTTTTTTTCCCCCCAGTGTATGCTTTTAAATGGCTAATGCTTAAATATTTCCTCCTTTTGAATAGCTTATTCTTTTATTACCAGCGCACAACATTTGAGCGAGCCTTTCACCCGGCGAGATGGAAGCGAAAAATCATTTTAAAGCGCGATAACGTACTAATGAAAAGAAAGAAACAGAATGGAGATCAGGGCAAAATGCAGCACCCAAATCTAATTTGAGCACTTAAACAGATTTGATTCAAATTGCCAGCATCCTTGGATATATTAAGTAGTTTCCCGACCTTCCCTTGCTTTAAACAGCATCAGGTAGCTTTTTAAAGACAGCAGGTTTTTATACCAGCTGTTGAACACAAGTTCCCACTTATTTAAGGATGGGAGCTCTGACAGGTCTTTGCCAGCTAGCAGCTCTCTCAGGTTATTATTTACCCAAATCTTCTAGAGAGAAAATTCCCTTTCACCGCAATATTCCCTGGCCAAGGACACTGTATCACCTCCGACTCCTTAATCATGTTCAATCAGTGGCCCATAACTGCTTCCATTAAATTAATGAAAAGGTAGTTTAAAAGATACACTCTAATCATTCCTTTCTCCTCCAACCGTCACGTTGTAGTGTTAAGCTCTGCTCAGATTTCCCTCAAAAAAATAAGAAGTATTACTATGAAAGAAGAAACAGAGCCTTTGCACACAAAAAAAAATAGCTTTCCAGAATCACAGAATCATCGTTTGGGTTGGAAGGGACCTTAAAGATCATCCAGTTCCAACACCCCTGCCATGGGGACCTCCCACTGGACCAGGTTGTCCATCCAACCTGGCCTCGAACACCTCCAGGGATGGGGCAGCCAAACTTGCCTGGGCAACCTGTTCCAGGGTCGCACCACCCTCCACATGAAGAATTTCTTCCTAATGTCTAATCTAAATCTTCCCACTTCCAATTGAAAGCCATTCCCCCTCGTGCTATCACTCCAGGCCCTTGGAAAAAGCCCTTCCCCAGTTTTCCTGAAGCCCTTTTCAGTACTGGAAGCTGTTGTAATGTCTCCATGGAGCCTTCTTCAGGGTGAACAAACCCAACTCTCTTGGAGTTGTTCAGTCATTTCTTAACCCGTGCGTTAACTCCATCAGCAGCTGATCTGAAAGCCGGCAGAAATAACTCAACACAAACAGGACACAGTGTTGTGTCCTTGAGCTTCAAAAGTGCTTGAAAGAGGCTGAAGCCTCAAAGCTCGTGCATCCTTTTGACCGTACAACACCCAATGCCGAGAAGTTTACTCTGAGCTTGGTGTTCCCGAGTTCCCACTGCTCAAAAACCACTCTCTTTGCTTTCAGAAGGTTGAAGCCACTGGGCTGCAGCAGATTCCAACCAGCACAGAAGCCCACTGGAGGTCTGGACAGCGATAGAGAACACAGTGCACCAGGCAGATACTGTATTTTCTATTTCAGCTTCCCACAACAACAAAATCTTGAAGGGTTTTGAGGGAAAGTTGTAAGAGGAGCAGCTAAAGTCTCTTGCTCTGTTCAGCCTGGAGAAGAGAAGAATGAGGGGAGATCTCATGGCAGTTTACTGCTTCCTCACAAGGGAAGGAGGAGGAACTGATCTCTTCTCTCTGGTCACCAGTGATAGAATTCAAGGGAATAGCAGGAAGATGTGCCAGAAGAGGAATTAGGTTAGACATTAGGAAAAGGTTCTTCACCCAGAGGACAGCGGGACACTGGAGCAGCTCCTCAGGGAAGCCGTCAGGGCACCAAGCCTGACAATATCCCAGAAGCATTTGGCCAACACCCTCAGACACATGATGTGAATGCTGGGGTTGTCCTGTGCAGGGACAGGAGTTGGACTCAATGGTCCTCATGAGTCCCTTCCAACTCAGGATATTTACCAATCCTACGATCTTAGCCTTTATCTTTAAAGAATTCAACTGGCTGGTTCCACATCTTCAAAAATAAAGTCACCTGAAATCCTAAATCACAGAATAATATAACAGTTTGGGTTGGAAGGGACCTTAAAGATCATCTAGTATCAAACCTCCTGCCATGGGCAGGAACATCCCACTAGATCAGGGAAGTCAGACTCCTACATTGACAAGAGAACAACTGATGCTCGCAGAGCTCAGCCTTTTCTCAGCAGCCATTCCTACAGCCAAGAGCGATCACTCACAAAACCACATCAGGTACACTCCTGCTCTTTCCTTTTCTTCTTAAGGCATCATACCACAACACCCATCTTGAAATCCTCCCCACGTCCACAGCAGAGCCGTAACACACGGCGTACAATCTCCTTTCCACGGTTTGGGTGAAAAAAGAAAACAGTCCACTTCAGGTGTGTTACCTGCAGCCTAAATAAAGAGACTTTCGCAGCGGGGAAGGCAAGTTGAACACCCGCGGACTGCAACATGAAGCTGCGATGCTCATTCTTTGCTGCTACCACAGGAAGAGGTGAGGAATCAGCGGCTCAGCGAAGCACAAGTATCTTGACAACCCCAGTGCTCAACGTAAACAATAACGTCGAGGCCGCAAACACAGTCATCACACACAGCCAGATAGGAAGGGGAAGATTAACATGCCAAATTTAATTACATCTCTCCGTCAAGTAGATAAGCGTGTGGGATATACCACAGGGAGAAAATAATTTATTCACCTGCCCTTCCACTTCCCATTCAGAGCAGCAGCACCCAGGAACACACTAAGGCTTTAAGAGTCAAGCTGGCCAATCAAACCCCACCCTGCAATGTCATTTCTGACAGGAGATGGAGGAAAACTCAAGGCACTTAAAAGCCGCGACCGCAAAGCTCCACACAGATATAAAGACTTGCCTGCGCTTTTCTCGGAGCTCAAAGTTTAAAAGCAACTCGGACTCGCTAATAAATAAACAAACAGCTAAATAAAACACCTGAAAAAACATACTTTATATTTTCAGTCAGCGTTTTTAGACCAGAATTATATGTAAAAAGAACCAAGAAGTTTTATCAAAACAGATAAGATGCTAAGAGAAAAAGACGACCATGAGCAGCTCCTTTTATACTCAGCAGCACCAGTTTTGCCATAAAGAAGAGATGACTCTGCCTTTATTCAAATCTAGTCCCTTTAAAAGGTCCAATAACCATTCCAGGAAGGTAACAGGTAAGCGGCTAATTTCACAACGTTGTCTCTCAATCAGAAAACTCTTATCATGACAGCAGTCAAAACCATCAAAAAGGAAGCTTTTGACCTCAAGGGCTTGCCCAGCCTGATATTGTTTCCACACAAAGCCCCTTTCAAATTAGCTGTATCGCATCCCCAGCTACAGCCTGTCAAAAACACAGATAAGGAAAGAGAAACTTCAACTCCTGAAGCACGCAGAGGTTCGCGCAGGCAGCTCCCCTTCCCCCAGACCTACAGAGAAAACCATCGAAGGGGTGAGAGGTGGAACTTTCCCTGAGGAGCTCCTCCAGAAAGCAAGCACTGCCTACAAGAATCATCCTTTTTTTTTCATTTTCTCCTTTTCCAAGACTCAGCCCTGCCCAGGGAATTCACCCAACGCGTGCAGGCACACACGCTGCCACTGCCGGTAACACCAAAGCCATCTTACAGAAAACCATCTTAGAGAAACTCCTTTCACTGAAATCCCAAGTTTACAGAGAAGCCAGGGTGCGTTTCCAGCCCATTCCCATGAAGATTTCCAGCTTCTCATCATACAGGACAGACTTTAGACACACAGCCCAAGCGGGTATCCTCTGACCATGGCCTCAGCACTGAAGACGTGTTTTCTGGTGCACAGTCCAAAGATCCCCCTCCTCCTCAGCAGACACCCTCATCCCCACCATGCAGCCTGGACCAGCCATGGGTCTCCGTCCCCCTGCCCAGAACCATCCTTCAGCTTTTTTTCTCTCAAATAAATGACTCTGCCCAGAGGCAGCACCTTCACACCACTCGCTGCTGAACCTCTCCAGCTGCCCAGCTCTGGCCTCATCCCCCAGCAAACCCAGGAGCCTCCTCCCACCACATCAGGCTGGTATTTCCACTGGTGCCCCCCAAGAGCTTGTGCCATTCCTGCTCACACCGCTCTGCCCCAAGAGCTGAGCTTCCCCACATGCCAGCCACCCCCTTTAAGACAGTCTCTCTCCCACACACATCCCTCTCCCAAATTCACCCTTAACCAAAACCACCACCCGCTCACGCTCTCTGCCAACAAGATCCTGCTCAACTCCCTCCAGATACCCCTATTACCTCCACCCAGCCCTAACATCCTTCTTCACCCACTCCAGTCTGCTCCCAACCACATCCAGTCCCCATCCCCACATCAGAGCTTCTCTCATGTCTGCCCTCTACCCAGGAACTGGCCTAAACCCCACGCTGACCTCTGGCCCAGCAACCAGTCCCATCAGCATCTGATACAAGCTACCTCCACACATACCCAAAACCACCCTCAATTCAGCTCGTCACCCATCATCCTTCAGAATTGCACAGCTCCAAACCCATCCCTGCTGCCTAAATACAATCCTCTTGAGCCTCACTTTCTCTCCAAACCTATTACAACATAAACCAAGTTCTTTGCATCCACATTCCATCGTTTTCCAATTCACTGCACCCAGATCCACCCCTGCCCAGCGCTCTGCACCCACATTCCTGTTCCCACTGACCCACAGCCCCTCAGTGCCACTCCTGATCACCCGTTACCCCCAGGCAATCCCAGCAACCGATCCCCAAATCTCTGCCCCTTCAGAAGGGCTTTGTTGTGGTACAAACACCCCAAACTCACCAGCTGCTGCTCCACAGGGCCCCACATCGACACCCTTTTACCCCCAGACCCCTCCCACGCAGCCCCAATTGCTGACAACTCCACAGCCCCCCAGGCCTGCCTGTGGGTGCCCTCTGTCCATTGCACCCACTCCTGTCACCCTCCTGTCACCCCTGACAGCTCAGAGCCCCCACTTCTGCCTTTAAATCCTCACTGTCCCCCCCTGCCTGGCTCCCACCAGCCTCATACTCCCCTAGATCAGCCCCTCACAGCCCTGCTGCTCTCAGGAGTCTCCCCTTTAATCTCAACCAGGGACACGCCAGCCCCTGTTGTCCAGGCTCCTGTCCAGCCCTTACACCCGCATTGGGATCTGCCCCTTGCCCCCAGGGCCCTCAAACTCACCCCCGGGCAGCTCCCACCCCTTCTGAACCCCTAAATCTCCCTACACCCACCTCCCTGTCGCCCCCCTTGTGGTTTGAACCCCGAGGTGCCCTCTGGGTGCCTTCCCACACACACATACTCCTTCTCACCTGCTCCTCCTGCCCAGAGCCCTTAAACTAACCCCTGGGCAGCTCCTGCTACTTCTGAACCCCAAAACCTCTTCGCATCCACCTCTCTCTTGCACCCCTTGGGTAGCTTGAATCTAAAGGTGCCACATGCACTGTCCCCCTTACTGCTCATCGTATCCACAGCCCCTCAACCTGCAGGGGACACCCACAGTCCTTGTTGTCCCCTCTACCAAGGGACACCAGACTCTTTCCCAACCCTTACACTTACACTGGGATCCCCTAGCACCCAGGGCCCTCACATTCAACCCTGAGCAGCTCCAACCCTTTCTGAACACCTGAACATCTTCTCTTGTGTTCTCTTGCACCCACCTTGTGTAGCTCAAACCTAGAGGTGTCCCCCTCCACATTCCTCTTCACATTCAGGGCCTTCAAACTCACCCTGGGCAGCTCCTGCCCCTTCCGAACGCCCCAAACCTCCTCACACTCACCTCCCTGTCGCCCCCCTCGAGTGTTTCCCTGGGGTGACTGGAACCCTGAAGTGCCCTATGCAGCCTCCCCTGCAACTGCCCCTCGCACCCAGGACCCTCAAATTCACCCCTGGGCAGCTCCCACCCCTCCTGAGCCCCCAAGCCCCCTCAGGCTGGGCTCCCTCTTGCCCCTTGTGCACAGAGACGCCCCCCAAGCGGCTCCCCGCATACACCAGCCCCACACACCCACAGACACATTGTCCTCCACTGTCACCAGCCAGGGACACCTACAGCCCTCCTTGCTCCTCGGGACACCCATAAACCCACAGTCTCTGCTCCAGGATACTTGCAGTGTCCCCCTGGGGACACCTCTAGACCCCCTCTCATCCCCTCAGGACACATGGGGACACCCTAGCCTCTCAGGACACCCAAAGCCCCCCCTGCCCCTCAGGGCATTCACAGACCAACCCTCCCGGGGACACCTGCAGCACCCCCCTCAGCCCCCAGGACACCCGTGGACACCCCCTTAACCCCTTGGGACACCCCTAGATCCCCTCTCATCCCCCCTGCACACTCGGGGACCCCTCTGCTCCTCGGAACACCCGTGAAGCACCTCTGGCCCCTTCAGGTCACCCCTGATCACCCCCCCCCCCCCCCCAAGACACCTGTGGACACCCCTTTATCCACTCAGGATGCCCACAGCCCTCCCCCTGCCCCCGGCAACACCCTAAGACCCCCTCTCATCCCCCGAGACACTTGTGGGCTCCCCTTGACTCCCTCGAGACACCCCTGGTCCCCCTTTCACCCCCTACAGGGCACCCTCCCTTATCCCCTTGGGACACCCATGGACCCCTCTGCTCCCCGGGACACCCACAGCCCCCCCTGCCTCTGGGGACACCCCAAGACCCCCTCTCACCCCCTCAAGACACTCGTGAACCCCTCTGCTCCACGGGACACCCCGAGACTCCACCCCCCCGAGACACTCGTGGACACCCTCTGACCCCCTCGAGACACCCCAGAGCACCCGTGGACACCCCCTTATCCCCTTGG
>WAAB01002158.1:0-13625 GCA_013389865.1 Piaya cayana
TGTTTTATGACATCTAAAAGTCACTGTTGATCTAACCTCCAAATTATTAGCAGTTTTCCATGTGTAACAANCAAGTAAGTTTTTTATATTTCTATTTCCATGTTCAACACCTTAAAAAAATCTTTTTTTTTTCATTGAACTTGATTGACAGCTTAATTTTAAGGCTTGTAACTTAATGGGTTCATTACCTCACAATGAACCCATTAATCCATGTAATTCATTTACAAAGCTGAAAATCTGACCAAGACTTGTTCTTATAAAAAGGAGGTAGCAGTTTTCCTTCATTTGATTTAATAATTTTTAATATTAAAAATGCCCTATGTTATCTATTATATAATAGAATATATAATTTCATACCTGAAATAGATGTAGATTTAAATGTATGTTTTGTTTATTTGTAAGGTTTATGTTTCATTTTGAAATTGGGAAAATACATATTTGTGCATTGTTTCACTTGGCTTACATATTCTTCAAAGATACTACAGTGAAGAGACATGGCACAAAATCTGTTTGCACATTATAACAGTTAAAAATGATACAATATTGTTGCTTCTTTTATGCAAATGAGGAATGAAATAGCCTTGAGATGATTTAGATACAACCATAAATCAGACAAGCCAAACAAAGTAAGCTTTGCTTTGCACAGATGTGACAGCCAGATGTGGCTCTGCTTTTTATTTCATAGCTGTAATCTGTACTGGATTTAAGTTATTTCCTGAAAAACAAGGCATGCACTCAAAGTTGAAACATCACTAGTAGCTTCAGATCAGTACTTGTTTTTAGCAGGGATCATTTCTCTGTTTAGACTCTTTTTCTCTGGGGAAGAGGTAGGTGGAGTAGAAATTGTTGTTTCAGGGCTTTTTCTTAAGAGTTCTTAAGAGAGGCTAGAAGATTTCATGGCATTCAGACACTGGGATGATTCTTAAGATTTCTGTTTGTTTAAAAGATTCATTCAAATTACTAAATACTTTTTTTTTGCAAAGGGTACAATTTTTTTTTCACCATAACAGCTTTGTTTCCATACCTCATTAATTTATTGCTCTTTTAAGGCATAATTAATACATATCCCAGGATGATTCTGTTTTATTTCAGAGAAAGTATATTATTAGCAGGCTCCTCTGGTGCAACAGGAAGCTTTCTGATTTAGTTTTCACTCTTTTCACTCTATACAATTGGTAATGCCTTCTCTAGAATTAAGAGACCAAGTTTTGTCCTTGGCATGCAGAGTCTTACAATTAAAGGTAAAGGGTGCATTTTTGCGAACATGATCTCCAGCAACTCCATGCAAATTTTTATAGAAATTATGAACACAAAACCTAAAGCTGCAGCTATCATGTCTCACTGCACTGTACAGTCCTTACTCCTGTTGCCTTGTTAATGAATACTCCATATCTCATCCCTTGTTAATGGATGCTCTAAATCTAACATCTGCCTCCTCCAAATGAGTAAAAAAGACCTAGGTGCTTGACAGTGGGAACACAAGACAGCAATACTTTCCCAGTCAAAACACTAGGCAAATGCTTTCCACTTGCAGATGGATGAAGCAGAAAGATGACCTTAAAATATACAGTGCATCAACTTTGTTTAGGCTTTCTTAGTCCACTGTTTTCTGCAGGCTTTGCCTCTATCC
The DNA here is from genome assembly GCA_013389865.1 of Piaya cayana. Taxonomy (NCBI): domain Eukaryota; kingdom Metazoa; phylum Chordata; class Aves; order Cuculiformes; family Coccyzidae; genus Piaya; species Piaya cayana. The sequence goes on from WAAB01002158.1 coordinate 1,631, forward strand.
AGACACCGTTTTTCCGGTATTACCCGGCAGCTACTAGACAGTCCTCACCTCTGAACCTCCCAGCTCTGTCTTGCTGTAAAGTTGTACATTTTAAGACTATGGGTAAATAGTTGTATTAAAGTGGATTCTGCTTGTCAGGGGTTAAGCACTCTGGAGATCTTCTCTTTTCTGATAGCACACTGAATACTTTTGTGGCGTTGACTGCAAAATATTTTTTCTAGTCCTTTCTCATGTGGTATGCTTTAAACAAAAGGTCTGTTTGGTACTACATAGGTTTTCAAGACTTACTTTAACTGTAGCTAATACAAATTATACAGGCTTATAAACTCCAATTCTTTTAAGGGGTTTATGACTCCTAGAAATTTATATAGTAGCATTTTAGTAGAGTAGGAATAATATCAGTTCTCTTTGCCCCTGTACAAAGATATATTATTGAGACAACACAGAGTAATGCTTCTGGCCAGACCAAGGATATAAAGATCTAGTTTGATGCCCATTCATTAGAAAGCAGCATGGGCATGAAATGTGATGGTCCAATTATCTTGGAGTCCCCTGTGCTCAGATTATCTGATAATTATTTTGGATATGTGGTTTAGTATTTGATAGGAATTGGTTGGACTCGATGATCCGCTGGGTCTCTTCCAACCTGGTGATTCTATGATTCTATGTTGCAATATTCAACATATTAAACCTACTTTAAAGATCAAGGTCTTTATAGGATAGACTTCTCTCTTTTTATTGGTTTTTCTTTTCTTTCCTTTTCTTTTTTTTTTAAATTTCATCATTGGATGAACCTTGAGGCTGGTCAGCTATTTTCATCTATATTTCAGTTTAGTTTTTGTTAGGTATTCTTATCTTTTGTAGTGTGGTTTGTTCCTGCTAAACTGGAAAAGAGAATAAAAATAGGCAGATGTATTTCACTTATTCAGGTAGGAAGGAGATTAGTGAATAAAGCAGGGTTGGCATTGGACAGTGCTCAAGTTCAATGGCTCAGAATTAATTTAAAGCCAAATCTGGAGAGCAGTCAGGTTACAATTTATAATGTGTCTAAATATATTGTCCTGGAAGTCTATAGTATTTTTTATGTGCCTTTCCAAAAAGTTGTTCACATTGGAACCTGGTAAAAAGGCAGAATACGGCTGCACCCCATCTGGTATGGTTTCCTGTTAAACAAGGGTCTATTAGTTCATCATTACAAGGAGTACATGCTCTTCTGTTTAAGTCTGCTTATTAAATTTACAATCCTAGTTTCATTTCGAAAAGTTTATTTATGTCTCACATAGACAAAGTACCAGAAATACCATTGGATGCTTCTCTTTAAAACAACCGTCCTTAGTATGAGTGCTTTTTGCTTCGGTCCATTACTTGTATTCATTCTGACTATGGTGACCAACCTTCTTAGTTCATTTCATAGATAAGAAATGTAAAACTTTTAAATATATTTCAACACTAAAAATTCAGGTGGTTTTTTGTTTTTTTTCTTTTTACAAATGGCAATCCTGGATGTCATTGAATATTTGATCTTGGGTTTATGCTTAAAATACCGACTTCAGAGAAAGATCTGACTGGCTAGGAAAATGTGTACTTCAAATGCAGAATGTGGTTGGTTTAAGTCACAGTATTTTTGAGAAAGACTAAATGAGCCCTCTGTAGATGTCTTTATAATGAGCTTCCACATTAATTTTAAGAAATCGGTATGATGTGCTGCTTGCAGATTATAATGTAATTCTGTAATACAAATTAGATCAGCTTTGAATGTCTTTGAAATGTAGTGTGTTAAAAATGGTATGTACAGGTTAAAAGATACAGATTCAGAACACCAGGATTTACATGAAATTATCACACATGCTTTGATAGAGTCCTAGACTGATTCAAAAGAGCAAGTTTCATATGAAGCCGTCTCATTTTCTTTGATAGCCACCTTGATCTTTATGCAGTCATCTATTAATTATATTACAGATAAGGTAAATAAAAGTGTTGAAATATTGAGATCACAGCCTCCTTTTTTCTTGTGAAGACTAAAGGTATGCTTCTATGAAGTCAGCGAGCAACGGGGGATGATAAAGGTATTCTTTAGCTGTCAGACAGTATTTATTTTGACACGTGACTGAGAGATCTAAAGTTCAATAGTTAAGAGCATAACTGAAAGGGTAAAACTTATATGTGATCCAGACCAAAGGTGCTATAGGACAGTCTATGGATTTTCCAGGGCCAATGCACTGGATAACATTATGAAGGTTTTCCTGGTGGAATTATATTTCATTTAGTTCTCAAAAGATTGTGCTGTCAGCCCAGTCCTGCAATGTGCTGATCACACCATACAACTGCCACTAACATCACTGTGCATTCAAGCTTCTTTCCTCTTAGGTTTGGCCTCTGATTTCCTCACACAAGCAGCTCGGAAGGTTTAACCCTATTAGTTCTAGAGGAGCCTATCACGGTTATAACAGACTAAACATAGGAAATTTGCTTATTTTATCAGCGTTCAGGACTTAGCAGCGTGGACTTTGAATGTAGCAATTTTTCAACTTTTTTTTTTTTTTAAAGGCAGCAACATTTAGCTAATAAGCTACAGTGTCACAGTTACATAGTTGTAGCTGCAGAGTACTCTGCCTCAAGAAATTGGCTTATCTGCTTATTATTTAATTCAGAACTTCCCAAAAGTAAAGTCCTTTGCTTTCAGTAAGCCTAAATAGAAATGTCTAAACTATAAAAGGTATTTATCTCTCTAGTGACGGAATTTTCAGCTGAACTAAATGCTTTTGCTCACTTTAATATTTAATTTCAGCGTTCTGCCCTGTGTAGAGACAGACAACAGAACCTGCCACCAAAAAAAAGGCAATCAAATCATGGGTGTATCTGCTAGAACAATAGCTTCGTTTAAACAAACATGCCGGTCCTTATAGAATGCCATCACTCAGTGTAATAGGTTTAATACAATTCATTGCCTATGTAGACAATGGCCTTATGAGGAAATGACTCCCGAAGGGTTTTTTTTTCCTTTTTATTTTCCATTGTGAAATATTCACATGCATTTAAATTTGGATCTCATATCACATTGTTTTACATATCTCACTGTGAGATCATCAGAAGTTAACACCCATATCTCCGTTGATGTATAAAAACGTGAAGTAACAATCCGCTAACAAAAGACTCCAGATCTTTGTGCTCATTAATAGTGTATTTCTCCTTTAAGTGATTCCTTTTCTAGTTCTGTATGTCTCAGCCATAGCCTTTAAAGAGTTTATTTTCCAAATATGCATATCATTCCTACCACCAATGATGATATTTATGCTACAAATGCATGAAGAAGGAAAACAGTCTGAATGCTTTTAAAAGTAGTTTATATAAATATTGCAATAATAAAACCATTCAGAACCCTGTCCAGTATTTTTCTGTACTAAAGTTCTTTTGTAAACTTACTTTGTAGTCAAGACAGATGAGTTTTTTGTAAGTTTATTTTTCTCAAACCGAGGAATGCAATTAGGTGACTTTTATCTAAAACACAAATCTGCTGACTTGCTGCTAAAGTTTTGGAAAATAAAGAACTAGGCAATGGTTACAGAAAGAATTACCTAGCCTGCAGCTCTATAGGTGCTTATTTCTTATATTTTGTTTTGCTCTGTAGAGCCAACCTATAGAAAAATTGCGTAAAGCATACAGTGGCTATACACAAGCAGAGGAGAGCATGGAGAATGAAAGGGAAGAAAGATGGACCCAAATCACCTACAAGAAAATATATAGGAAGTCATAAAACCGTTATTCTTAGAGGATGACAAGGTAGAATCCTCTGCTAGGGAGGTTTTCATCTAAGCCAATGCGATGATTTGTATGTTAAGATCATATTTGGTACAAGACAAAAAATGGTAACATTTGAGCTTGAAAAAAAACATTATAACATAGCAATATACTAGAGAGGTGATTAAATAAGTATGTGTGCTTTCCAAAAAACAGAACTGGAGTATTGCTAACAAATGATGGGTAGTATGGCCAGTGAGAAAGTAGCTTCAAAAGATTTCCTTTCATAAGCCAAATTTACTGTAAAATACATCTTCTAGTGGGGTATAAATGTCCACTGCCATTCTTGCTTTTGAGTGATTTCTGTCAATCAGTCAAAACTGAAAAGTAATGTGGGCTTATAAATAATGTGCATTCTTGACATCTTTTAAAACTATGCCCTGAACCACATACCAGACTACGTACGATATACATACATGGCCAGATAAAAAGTATCCAGGACCCTGCTATGCAAATTTAAACTTTTTGGTTGTTGGGTTTTTCTTAAATTTTCTGTGGAGGGAAAAAAATAAAAGAACAAATAACATAAAAAAAACAATAGTCAAAAATCCTGGAGCACACCACTGGGAATACGTGAATTTTCGGATACTTTTCTGTAGTAAGAAAGCAACACATTTTCTTATTGAGTATGTCTATTAAACAATTAAAATTATTAATTTATTTTCTCTTTCCCTCTGGTTTAATTCACATATGTATTAATTCAGGAATACACCTCACCTGTTGTTTGTACACTTGGGTTTTCCTGTTGTTATTTTGGTCTGTTTCTTTAATTATTTTTAAAAAATTAAAAAGCGCTCATTCAATGAAGTATCAAATTCAGATTCAAAGACTTCCCAGATTATTTCCAAATTATTCTGGATTGTCTGACATAGACCAGAATCTCATACTACAAAAGCCGTAATATGGTCTAATAAAAACAATACACAAACTACCTAGAGATGCTAGGGTTGTAGCCACAAATATCTTTTGATGTTCTAAATTGATCCTTGCCATCCCTGCAGCTGTAGGAGCTGGCACTGCCATGCTACTTGTTGGTGTGCACAGACATGAAACTTGTCATAACTCTATGATAGTCATCAGAAACTGGCTAACATCACATGACCTCTTCTAGATGGCAAAACAATTTTCAAGTAGAACGTGGACCTTTAAGGGCAAGTAGCAGAGGAGCAGAAGTTTATTTCCAGTTCACAGAGTCTCTTTACTTCGGTACCCCTATTTCTTCTTTTCCAGCCAGTCCTTCTGTGTCTTAAGGCCTATGTTGAATAATAAAATCCACTGATTTTGTTTGGATTGACTGTGGCTAAGCCCTCAGAAGTAGAATGCTGAAGTATTTGTTAGCTTTTATCCAGATTTTTTACCTTTAGTATAGCTTGCTTTCACTATGTGCTGTGGTTTAACCCCAGACAGCAACTAAGCACCAGGGTTTTGTACCTGGGACAGAGTAACCCTAGATATACATACAGACTGGGATGTGAGAGGCTGGAGAGCAGCCCTGTGGAAAGGGATATGGGGTGTCTGGTTGATGGCAAGTTAACATGAGCCAAAAGTGTGCCCTGAAAGCTGAGAGGGCTAACCATGTCCTGAGTTGCATCAAGCACAGCATTGCTAGCTAGTTCAGGGAGGTGATTGTCCCACTCTACTTTGCACTAGTGCAGCCCTACCTCAAGTACTGAGTGTAGTTTTGGGTGCTGCAGTATAAAAAGAGTATCAAGCTACTGGAGAGTGTTCAGCAGAAGGCCACAAATTTGGTGAATGGTCTAGAGGGGAAATTGTATGAGGACCAGCTGAAAGCACTTGGTCTGTTCACCCTGGAGAAGAGGAGAATGAGGGGGGACCTTATCGCAGTTTACTGCTTCCTCACAAGGGAAGGAGGAGGAGCACACACTGATCTCTTGTCTCTGACGACCAATGACTCAAGGGAATGTTAAGAAGTGTCATGGGAGGTTTATGTCGGATATTAGGAAAAGGTTCTTCACTCAAGAGGGTGGTGGAGCACTGGAAGAGGCTCCCAAGGGAAGTAATTTTGGCACAAAGGTTAACAATATTGAAGAAGCATTTGGACAATGAACTCAGACACATGGTGTGAATTTTGGGGTTGCTCTGTGCAAGGATAGGAGCTGGACTTGATGATCCTTGTGGATCCCTTCCAACTCAGGTCATTCTGTGATTCTGTAATTCTGTGAAATGTCACCTCCTTCCTTCTTCCCCCAACTTTATATGCTGAGCATGACATCAAATTGTGTAGAATATCACTTAGGTCAGTTGAGGACAGATGCCCGATATCCCCCTAGCTTCTTGTGCACCTCCAGCCCACTCACTGGTGAGGTGGTGTGAAGAACAGAAAAGGCCTTGATTCTGTGAACACACTGGTCAGCAATAACTGAAACATCTCATATTATTAAGTTTCCAACATGAATTCAAAACATAGCCACATACTAGCTACTATGAAGAAAATTACCAAAAAAAAATAGCCAAAATCATAGCAAAATATGTGTAATTTCTATGTTAAATGTAGGTCTATCACACATTAATATGTTACAGAACCTATTTTTAAAGCTAACATTTGCTTTTTCGCTTGGTTAAAAACTGTGCGCCTTTGTTTGAAAATCAAAATAGGTGTTCTCTTGCAGGAAAAAGCTATACCCACAAGATTAAAAGACACAGCAAGATACAATATCTAAGATCTGCTAGGGAACTTTGAGACAAAGTTGTATTGATAAATTATTAGAAGACCTTGACTTATTACATGTTTTGAAAGGCCACTCACCTTGTGATAACAAAGGCTAACAGTTCAGACTCCAGCTTCCTGACTCAGAAACTAAGTGCCTGAGAAAACCCATCAGTACAGCACACCAGAGACTACTCAACAGATGTCTGCAACTGGTGTCCTCAGATCAAGCTTCATCTACTTCCTTAACATACCCTATTTAAAAGCTACAGTGTATTTACGTATGGTGTGTACCATTTCTACATGGGCTTGTCAATATAAAAGTAAGTTTCAAAATGAATTTGAATCTGTTTTGCAATGCATATATATCTGCAGTGCACAAATAAGAGAGGAAATCGCCAGTCACGTACCAACTTTTCTGCTAAATCTACAGAATATCCATCACAAAACAGAAAACATCTTTGCAGCAAGTGTAGGTACATTTAGAGCTGCTTAGAAGATAGAAATTATACATAATAATTATGTTATATTTACAGTATTTCACTCTTTTCCTAATTTTCCTGCAAGCCAGTCATGGGATGTCCTTTCAATTCCCATTGATATATTAACATAAGATGTTCTGAAAGTTTGTCTTTCTCTAAAAATACACTTGAACCAGCTGAACTTCCTGATCTACTTCTCTCCCCAAAATAAACAAGGAGTAAGTTCTGTTTATATTTGAGAAGAAGCTGCTGTGAATGCCCTTTAAGTGCTTTTGTAGAAGTACCTTTAACCACACATATTATTCTAAGTTTTGTATTATGCAACATTCCCAGTATGAAAACTCCAAAGGATTTAATTGCAACATAAAAAAGCAATATCCTTAATCTGATATGTTAGGATTTAGTAATTGTATTTAATATTTTAAAATTTATGAAGATCATGAAACACAATAGATTATTTTGGAAAAGGTCCCATGTTATTTGTTCTGTAATAGGTCCAGGGATATTATATTTTTTCCAAAAGAAATACAAATCTGATTTAAAAAAAAAACTTGCAAACATTGGTGTGTATAGGTCTAGAGAGAGGTTACTTTCTTTTTCATGTTTTTTTCATCCAAATACTGTTCTCTTTCCCTTTGTCAGCTTAAATGAGGCTTTTAATGTTATTTTAACATTTTATATTTAATGTGTACTGAAAATGGTTTGGGCCTAATATCAGCACAGCTGTGAAATTTTATTTTTATCCTCTTTGCTAAAAGACTTGCAGGAGTGTAAAGATTTTTGTAACAGTGTTTCCTAAAGAAATGAAAATAATCAATATAATACCACTTTAAAAAAAAGGATAATTTGCACAGTTCTCCTGACCATGGCAGTGATTAAACAAATGCTAGGTAGGGTCACACATTTCTTGTTAACTGTTAAGTATAACTTAACCATTACCATCCACCCCTGCTTTTTATGTATCAAATTCTGTCACTGTGACAACATCTACAGCACATTTCACAGAATCATATGATAATTTAGGAGAAATAATCTCTGGAGGTGATCTGATCCAGCAAGGCCAACTGAAATCAGGTTGTTCAGGAACATGTCCAGCTGAGTTTTGAGCAGCTCCACAAACAGAGAATTCAAAAAATCCCTGTATGTGTTTGAAAATCCTTGTGGTAATATTATTTATAATATCTAAAAGTTGCACCTTCCATCCGTCACTTCTTTTTCTGACACTGTGAGGCGCTGAGTAAAGCCTGGATCAGTCTTCTGCATCCTCCAGGGTAGATGAAGACAGCAGTAAAATCTCTTTTTCACTTATTACTGCTGAACGAAGAAAGATCTCAACCTCCCTGCAGCTGTCCTGTGCTCCAGCCCCTGCTCATCCCTCTGACACGCTCTCTCCAGCATGTTACAGTTATAGTAAGTGGGGAACACAAAACGGACACAGACACCAGGTGCCTCTCCTCCTCAGCACTGTTAAGCAGGAAACAAACGCTTCCCTTGAGCTGCACCTTCAGTAGCTGACTCACCAATATCCTTTGGAAATTATCTTCAGTTGTCTTTGGAAATGTTTTGGTTGCAGTGAAGAGTTGGCCACAGCTGGAAGCATACTGACTGCTCCTGAACAGGATAGAAATGACTGAGTGGATTCATGTAGGGTCTGAGTTATTGTATGACTAGGTTCATTTCTCTCTTTTCCCCATGCTCCTACCTGCAGAAGTGGCCTTGCTTGGTCTAGCCGCAACAGGCACTCTGAGCTCCCAGCTTCTCCAAGATGATGGCAATCTCCTGTTAGACCCATTTGGAAACATAAGCCTTCAGGCTGGATAATAGCCACCTGCTACCTCATGACAGAGACAAGGGAGAACCCAGAATGCTAGTCCATGGACTAATTGCTCCTTGCCATCTACACTCTTTGTAGATTTTTCCATGGACTACCTGGCACACAATCCATTTTCAGAACACCTTTCTGCCTTTGTTCTACCTTAGTCTCCCAGAGCTTACATCCAAGCTTTCCACACTGCTTTCTCTGAGGACGTGGTCACCTCCTGCTCTCTCTAAAAATGGCCTCAGGGCAGTCTGGGGAAGCAACTGGTCACTATACATTGCAACACTTCACCCTCACATCAAGTTTGACTGGTATCACCTTATTTTAGTCAGAAGCCTCCCTGAGTCTATACCATCCAGCAAGGGTGGAGACAGGCATTGAGGAGGCTGGAGACCCACATGCACTGAAGCCAAAGAAATTTTAAAATATCACAAAGGAAGTTGTGACCTCTCCATACAATTTTGTCCTCAGTTGGCATAGAAGACACTCATTCATTCTACAGAGAAGGGCAAAGTGCTGTAGGTCATGAAACATGGTGTTACACGACTGATACTTTTGACCACCAGCCTTGCAATGTTGATGCTTCTTTCCTGCCTTCAGGATAGTTTGCTTTCATCCCACATCTATTTATTGTTCATCATTCTCTGACTCTTGATGAGTTTACAAAGAGAAAATAGGAAATGTCAGTAAAGATAAGTTTCTTATTTTGCGATTAATCAGAAGGAGTATTTGTTCCATATGTATTCTGGTATCTCTGGATGAGAGTGATGATATGTCAATCAAGTAAGATGTTTTTCAATTACATTTTCAATTATTCTACTTTTAACTTTTAGTACCTTCATTTTTTAATTTATTACTGTCTATTTAGCAAATATTGACTACTCATGATCAAGACTTCCATCATTTTGGATAAGTAACTTATAAAAAACTCAGCATAACACAAGAATTACAGGCCATTTTCTTACATTACAGTGTACTTGATTTAACTAGCAATATTATTTAAATCAATAATCTCCAAAATGTAATCTGACTAATATTAATCTGTTTCATGCACAACTAAGGGTAATAATAGAAGTTAATCCAAACTAATTGCCATAAATTAAAGTTTTCTAAATTGGTATGCCACAGTGTTTACTTAACCACTTAAAAGCAGTTACCTACTAAGTCCTGGACTTCAAATAAATAGCTCCCCACAATTGTGTTTAAAATTATGTAGAGGAGACTAACACTTTGGATTTGACAATTACTAAGAAGAAGCAGCTTGGGAAAATGACTTACACAAAACCCACAATGAAAATATGGTAATATATGTGTCACAATAGCAATAGCAGAAATATACAAATACCTTAATTATTATAGTTACACTTTTACTTAGAGCCATAGACGTTAAATAAGAGGATTTGAAGAGAGTTTAAATAGGAGGGTATTACTGTAACTTTTGACAAATTAAACTGTCATTCTACTATCTGACCTTTTAGTTAGTGTAAGCAGGTGGTTGTCAGTAGCACTCCAGCTTGTTTTTGATACAATTAAGATATAATTTTTACTAAAACCACCTTGGCTGAACTTATATCAAGAAGTGGCTCTCCTGTATTAGTAGAAAACCAAGGTATTACCTGTCTGCATCAAATTAGTTACATGTCAGATATTCGACTAGTAACACTGTTGAATGTGTTGCAGCTAGCAACTAGCATTGTTTAGATATGATTTTTAAATTCAGTGATTTTGGTTATACAGTAAAAGAGATTTCTCTCTGTGTGTGAGCTATCCACTGGTTTGCAAAACACATGGAAAAAATAACTGCTAAAGCTGTACATTATGTTTATGGTGTACTTGGGAGAAGAAAAACCCACAAAGTTTGAAAATATTTTGGTCCATCACATTGAACATGTTTTATCTGAAAGACAAAAAATAGCTATTATTGGGATTGCTTGTCTTCTGTGAGCTGTGGATTTTTACAACTGTCTGTGCAGATGTATAGAAAATGATGAGAAGAGAAGGAAGAACAGGAGGGAAAACATAAAAAGTTGCCAAAAAAAGCATAGGAAAATACCTGACAAGAAGACCAAATTTAATTCAAGAAGCAATAGGCGTTACAGTACATTTTTTACTCTCAAATAATTCCTACAGCTCTTTATAATTATTCCAAGTGATATTACAGTGTTTGTGGAGGTAGACTTACTAAACAATGTACTATTAACAAAACTAAGATATGTATAGACTTTGTTCATTACAATCAGTTCTTAATCTTAAGAAAATGTTGACACATATGCTAGATTTCTTCCTTCTTTGCTTCGGAAAGCAACACAGGCTTATTAGATTCCATATAAGGAACCTCTTACATGTCCAAAAGAGATATCTGCTTCATACTGCATTGGGATAACTGGAAGGATTTCTTTACTGATTGAAGAAATACAGTATTACCTATTCTTCCACTTCATTATCAGCGCTGAATGGCCTTAGCTTTGAAATGAGAATTTATTGCTTTCCAGTCTAAAGGTGAGTGCTACATTAAGACATAAAGGAAAAACTATTAACATACACCTTTGTTTCATGTGCTTAGAAGTCTCTGAATTTTACACAATTTTTAAACCAGGGAAATCCCTCCCTTCTTATTTGGGTAGCTATTGTAAAGCCCCATTTTTAGTGGCATTGAGAATACTGGAGGCCTTTAAAGGGATACTGAAATACATCTTTGGAAAGGTTTTCTCTCCATTTACACACCTTGAAGTTAAGCAGGAGAGGTCTGTAGTTTATGCCCTCAACAAAAGTAGTAAATATTCAATGTTAGGGACATAGCTAAAAAGTAATAGTTACAAATTATCAAATATGTTTCTATGATATTGTCATCAATGCATATTTAGCCAGATATATGTTGTCAAGATAAAACTTCAGTAAAGGTAAATCCTCAGGCTTTCATAGACTCTTGAATCAATGCTTAAAACCCTCTGGGTTAAAAATGTATGGAGAATGAGTGCACTACTCCAGTTTTACACAGATGAAACTTCATTGATTTCTGGCATGAAAGTAGAGTATTGTAGTGATAAATAAGATCTCTTCATTTCCTACAGGTCCAAACCAATGCTTTATAAGGCAATTTAAGGAAATACAAACAAACAAACACACCCCCCCCAAAAAAAAAAAAAAAATAAAAAACTAAACCCAAAAAAAAAAAAAAAACAAAAAAAAAAAAAAAAATAAAAAATAAAAATTATATTAAAAAAAAAA
>WAAB01002158.1:13697-25676 GCA_013389865.1 Piaya cayana
ACACCCCCCCCCCAAAAAAAAAAAAAAGAGCCAACTCCTAACCCCAAAAATAAACACTTTGCCAAAATTTAGTATTCATTTCATACTACATATTGACTTTAAAATGCATCTCTCGAACACATCATGAAAGCGGAAAAGAAATAAAATTTGTACTATTTTGTAGTGACCTGAATTTAGCATCAGATGTTAGAATCAAGACATGAAATTTTGGTGGAGAGATAAAAGTCAGAACAGAGACCTGACCACATGCCGGATGATATTAGTGGCAGATGTGATCGTCAGAAGTGTGATGGCATTTCCTCTGAATAGGCGAATGTACTCTTCAAACTTTGATGTTAACATGATTAGCAATGAAAGTATGCTTTGTTCCTTTGCCTTCACATGGTCTCAATATTGGCAGTTATCGTTTACTTGTATTTTTAAATCAAATATTATCCTGCCCTGTATTCATGTGCAGATGCTTTGCACAATGCTGTTTTTCTCTTGGACCTAAAAGAAAACTGTGAACCAGTGTACTGAACAGGGTCTAAATATATATGTGGGTTTTTTCCTCTTTTACTCAATCCGAGCATTTGTATTTTGCAGTTTTATATTGGAAGTCCCTATATCATGCTTTCTATTTCACACTAATATCCCTCTATTTTGGCCATTGCCCCCAGCCAGCCATTAGTTGACTGCAAACACAACTTTATTGCAAAATTACTGCAGCTTTATTAAGCAACAGGATTTGCAGGCAATAACACAATCAATATAACATTAATACATCACATAATTAAGTAAGATTCTTACAAACTCTGCCTGTAGCTTGAAATATATGGAACATCATGTGATGAGTGATAGTAGTTGTCCAGAAAAGATACAAATAATAGTTTCTAATGTGGGAAAATACATATGCTCTCTCAATTGAAGGAAAGAGGTCCTGTTTACTCCACACACATCCTCATCAGTCACTTAAATATTCTCATTCATCCCTCTTAAAATATAACAGTAGGGTAAGTATTTTACAACAACTGAAGTTAGAAGAGCAAAGTATGTTCCTGAGAATATACCGGGATCAAGTCTTATTCAGAGTCCTGTGAGTACACCTGGAAATCAGTGATGTTTCCTGTATTTGACATGTTACTTGCATGAGAAGAGGTGGCACAATAAACAAAATAGATAAAATATTTTTAAACCTTGCACAGTATAATACTACCAAATGTCTTTCAGCTGCTGCAATAAATCTGGGTGTATTTATGAAGTTCTGTGAACCTAAAAGAGACTTTACTAGTTCCATAATCTCCATCTGTACTTGAATAAATGACACCTAAGATGACGGAACCTATTCAAATGGTACCCCCCAAGAGCTGAAATGCTCATGAACACACAACTTCCCAAACACTTGCACAAATATTCTCTGAAGTTCTTCTATGCATCATTTTTAGCCAAAATATTAATTCTTCTTACTACAGTGGAGACGTGCCAACCTGGAAAGCCATGTCCACACTGCCCTGTTGTAATTTGGTCCCATTGGCAGCCCTTGAGGTCAAATTCCCTATCAATTCAAAACATAAAGGAGAAAAATGGGGCAGAAGATATCTCCTAAAGAAGGATACTTCCAGAGAGACAGACATAAAAACATCTGCCATGCATATAAGATTATGAGTGGGACCTCTTCCTATTACTTGCTTTGTAGGGACTTCCAATGAAAAAGGCAGCCCCTGCAGCTTGCTTTGAATCACTACCTAGGGGCAGTGAGAACTATCCCAAAGATATTCACTGCCCAGCACCAAGATTTCAGGCTGGCAACCTCTTCTCTCATGCACTTGAAAGTTATTCTTCCTCCACATGTCAGTGAGCACTACTCACAAGCTGGAGAACAGTTATTCTCTCACATTGTGTAGGATACAGTTCTGTTGTGCTTACGGTTATCTGAAAAACCCATATTGGGATATTCAAACTATCCTTCTACACAAGTCAAGGGGGGACAATTGTCTTGAGCTGAATCCCTACTCCACAAGCTCCATTTCAGAACTTTCCAAGGAAACTCCTCAACATCTCTAGGAAACAAGATGATCAGATCTTTAAGGGAGAATTGCAGTAGAAAATCCCAAGAGAGATTTCATTCTGTAGAAGAGAAAGCAGAGGGAAGGGTGGAGATCACTTTCAGACCAGACTTCATACACCATTCCTGATTTACACATAACACACTTAGATAATAGTCCTATCCCTGCTGCCTGAACATAAGGATGAACATGGATGTAAGCCCAGAATTCCCTCTGGCAGAAAACTGTGTATTATCAAACACAAAAAGAAATAATCAGATCAAGAGCTGCGTCCCAGAAGAATCTCACAATTTTATCCACGCTGGACACTTTCTTATGAGCGACTGGGCAAACAGCCCAAAGCCTGATCTGGTTAGAATTGCACACCAGGTTTTTACATTTGACAATAATAAAATATTTCTGTGCTTTCCAACATGTGTTTGTTCTCTGGGCTTGAGGTCCTTTGGAACTGCCCTTAGTTCTACTGCAGTTTTCCCTGTCTTCCCTATAAAATCTGCATGTATGTGCTCTGATCCTAGGAGATGAGAACCTCTGCACATTCAGGTATGGACTGACAATCTCTTACAGAAGACCTGAGGGTTTCTAATCTCATTCCAATGAAATAAAGTTTTGAAAGATGTGACCATCAACTGCAAAAAAAGTTCACCCTGCGACCAGGGATATGAGAGACTGTGCTTCTGATTAGAAGGTGCACAGCCAGCATTTTTCTGCCATCCTCTGAAAATGATGAAAGGGGAAATGTCTGTCAGACAAAACAGTCGTATTCTTGTATTCCTCTACTTGGATCAAAACTGGCAGCAGATTTGCCAGGGTGACATGCTGTGATGCTTGTCACCCTCACCCAAAATTCCAGTTAAATGACACCCATGTACCCTCAATAGTAAGTTGAGGAGTATGTTTCCTGATGCAAAGGGATGATGGAGGCTGGTATGCAGCGTGGAATGATTTTTTTTTCTTGTAGTTTCACAAGGAATTTAAGAATGTAATTTTTTCAAGTAAGGGGGAGAGAGAAGGGAGAGTAGAGGCAGGCAGACGTGGGACTCTTGTGTAGAGGTCAGGCTGTTTGCTGACAGCAGCCTGTTCTTACAGGAACCAAGGGGAAATCTCCTACCTGCTGAGACAATATAGAGAAGAAACCAAGAAGACAAGACTAGAAAGAGAGAACCAAGAGAAAAGTCTTGAAGCCTTTTCTCAGGGCCTTTTCCTGGCTTCATTATTTTTTTCTTGTTTTTCTATCAGTGATCATGTGGACTATCTGCTGCTGAATTGAGATGCTGAAATAAAGCATCACTATCCCCTTAATATTCTGGAAAGCAAACCACAGGAGACACACAGGTTATACACCTCTATATCCAATTCCCCTCAGAAGATATTAATTTCTTCTACTAGTACACTAGTCTGTAGTTTACTTCTACCAGAGGCACCATCATCACTTGTTATACCCACTCTCTTTTTCAAAGTTACATCCTGTTTAGTTCTCTTTTGTTCCTAAAAACTCCTTCTAGTAAAAACTTTGTGCTCTGTGACATTTTTCGGTATTATTTAATTCATATTCTCAAACAGGTTCCAAACTGCTGATGTTCAGAGAAACAGTGTTTTTGCTATATCCATCCTCGTAAGTCTCCTGCTCTCTCACACAATCTAAACCATGCCTGCTTCAGATAAAGTATCCATTATCTCTTTAACTCTGTGTATAGAACCACATAGATACATTTATCATAATCATACTTTGCAAACCAGTAATTTTTCAAGATTCATTATCTCTTTCAAAACTAATTTTCCAATTTGCTAAACGGTCTTATTTTACATATAGTTTTGTATGTGAAGTTGCAAATTATTTATGCTTTTATACAAGAACTTGAAGAATTTGCTTGGCATTTTTAGAAATTCATTCATTAAAAAAAATATTTATATAGTAATTTTCCAATATATTGCATCATTTTGTAGGTTAGATTGTTTCTTTAAATAGAGGAGGTGCTTTTCAAACTGAAGAGACCAACAGTAGGTTACTTAATCAATTTTTAACCACTGATTAATTCTAAAATATTTGCTTAATTAAAAAAAAATAATAATAATCTTGATCTCAAGGCCTTCTTTACAAAGCAACTCTTTCTAGGGTGAGCCCAGCAAGAATAAGCAGAATTTGTAAATATCAGATTGCTTTCATGCATACGACTATGTATGGAATTCTGTGTGTAAATTCAAATATGAGAGTTATAATGTTTCCAGTGACATAATGGGAACTGATGGCACTGTGGTGGATATATTATTAGGCTGTGGATTCAGCTTAATGGCACCAGTTCTGGCTCCACCACGCTCCTGCAGCCGCTGTGAATCTCTGAAACACCCCATTANTATGGACTGACAATCTCTTACAGAAGACCTGAGGGTTTCTAATCTCATTCCAATGAAATAAAGTTTTGAAAGATGTGACCATCAACTGCAAAAAAAGTTCACCCTGCAACCAGGAATATGAGAGACTGTGCTTCTTCTGATTAGAAGGTGCACAGCCAGCATTTTTCTGCCATCCTCTGAAAATGATGAAAGGGGAAATGTCTGTCAGACAAAACAGTCGTATTCTTGTATTCCTCTACTTGGATCAAAACTGGCAGCAGATTTGCCAGGGTGACATGCTGTGATGCTTGTCACCCTCACCCAAAATTCCAGTTAAATGACACCCATGTATCCTCAATAGTAAGTTGAGGAGTATGTTTCCTGATGCAAAGGGATGATGGAGGCTGGTATGCAGCGTGGAATGATTTTTTTTTCTTGTAGTTTCACAAGGAATTTAAGAATGTAATTTTTTCAAGTAAGGGGGAGAGAGAAGGGAGAGTAGAGGCAGGCAGACGTGGGACTCTTGTGTAGAGGTCAGGCTGTTTGCTGACAGCAGCCTGTTCTTACAGGAACCAAGGGGAAATCTCCTACCTGCTGAGACAATATAGAGAAGAAACCAAGAAGACAAGACTAGAAAGAGAGAACCAAGAGAAAAGTCTTGAAGCCTTTTCTCAGGGCCTTTTCCTGGCTTCATTATTTTTTTCTTGTTTTTCTATCAGTGATCATGTGGACTATCTGCTGCTGAATTGAGATGCTGAAATAAAGCATCACTATCCCCTTAATATTCTGGAAAGCAAACCACAGGAGACACACAGGTTATACACCTCTATATCCAATTCCCCTCAGAAGATATTAATTTCTTCTACTAGTACACTAGTCTGTAGTTTACTTCTACCAGAGGCACCATCATCACTTGTTATACCCACTCTCTTTTTCAAAGTTACATCCTGTTTAGTTCTCTTTTGTTCCTAAAAACTCCTTCTAGTAAAAACTTTGTGCTCTGTGACATTTTTCGGTATTATTTAATTCATATTCTCAAACAGGTTCCAAACTGCTGATGTTCAGAGAAACAGTGTTTTTGCTATATCCATCCTCGTAAGTCTCCTGCTCTCTCACACAATCTAAACCATGCCTGCTTCAGATAAAGTATCCATTATCTCTTTAACTCTGTGTATAGAACCACATAGATACATTTATCATAATCATACTTTGCAAACCAATAATTTTTCAAGATTCATTATCTCTTTCAAAACTGATTTTCCAATTTGCTAAACTGTCTTATTTTACATATAGTTTTGTATGTGAAGTTGCAAATTATTTATGCTTTTATACAAGAACTTGAAGAATTTGCTTGGCATTTTTAGAAATTCATTCATTAAAAAAAATATTTATATAGTAATTTTCCAATATATTGCATCATTTTGTAGGTTAGATTGTTTCTTTAAATAGAGGAGGTGCTTTTCAAACTGAAGAGACCAACAGTAGGTTACTTAATCAATTTTTAACCACTGATTAATTCTAAAATATTTGCTTAATTAAAAAAAAATAATAATAATCTTGATCTCAAGGCCTTCTTTACAAAGCAACTCTTTCTAGGGTGAGCCCAGCAAGAATAAGCAGAATTTGTAAATATCAGATTGCTTTCATGCATACGACTATGTATGGAATTCTGTGTGTAAATTCAAATATGAGAGTTATAATGTTTCCAGTGACATAATGGGAACTGATGGCACTGTGGTGGATATATTATTAGGCTGTGGATTCAGCTTAATGGCACCAGTTCTGGCTCCACCACGCTCCTGCAGCCGCTGTGAATCTCTGAAACACCCCATTATGGCTGCGTTTCTGACAAGTGAAAACCCTAGTTCTCAGTCTTTGGTTCTCATTTCTGCCATAAACAAAGTAGGTAACTTGTGGAAACCACTTCTCTGCCTCTGCACCTCCATCCTCCACTGGTCTTACAGAGGCAGTGTTCCTTCGTTATGTTCCGTGCAGATCTCATCTGATACAATTTCACCTGGTCTAGAACAGGGGCTTCCTTCTGTGTTAAACAGAGGCATTTTTAAGAGAATTCCAGATACTGCTATCACAAGGCACAGAAAAATAATAATCACTTCCTCTGGGATTGTGAACCTGAGCTGTTTGCTCTTTGATAGCCTAAAAGGTGTAAAATGTATGTAATTGAGCAAAGTCTTAGTATCATAGTAGAACCAAAGGTTTATTGATAAGAATGAAAAAACAGTATTAAAAAGCCCCAAACTTACTTTAAAAAACAAGAATTTTCATACTAGTCTATGCAGTTTATCTTGCTCTTTGCTCTGAGACAGCCGGTAAAAGATCTTACGAAGTGCAGTATGGCAAAACTAAAGGTTGATCTGATCTGTTTGCATAACTTACATGTTCCCACTGTTCCTTACTGTTAATGTATGGATCTTCCTGAAATCAAGCTTATTGGATGCATTTATGAATGCCTGTGAATTGTTCCCTGTATGTAAATTCATCAGGACTGTATACAGAAATTCCACTTGCCCATGAATTTTTCATGTTAGAAATAGTCAGAGAACCTAATCTGGGAGGCTCATTACTCAAACAGTTTTATCACTTCTACTACTGTAACATTATCAGGCAGGCAACACCCTGAATTTGAGTAGAGAAGACGGTTTTTGGTTTAGGGTTTGAGTTTTTTTCATTTTGCAGCACCTAATGTTAGTAGATGGAGGAGTCCCCCTCACAATCACACACAAAGAATGCAAATAGTTATTTCTAAGATCACAGCTCCCACATTATATTATTTCAAATGGGTCTCCATTCCTGTAACCTCTGTGAGTTGAATTGGTAATATTTGATTATCAATAGCGATGTCACTAGGCAAGTGATCCCCTGTATCAGAGGGATCAGCCCAAAGTCAAAACTGAAGTTTACAAGGATTGAGATGAAAGAAATCGATATAAATAACGAGAGGGCAGTGCTACAAGGCTCTGCAGTGGTGGACTTGCTAACCCTAAACCCTTCCACCTGAATTCTAACAAGTAAATCAAAGCACTTGTATCTGGATCAAGGCACTTTCCAGCTTTGCTTTAGTGACAGGGGAATGGGCATTACCCAGAAGCTGCAGGGTGATGTTCAGAGGCAGCTAACAAACCACCAGCTCAGCTTTTCTTTTCCACAGGGCAAGCACTCTAAATGCTCCTCCTCCCCTTAACTTGCTGAAACTCGCAGCTGTGATTCACAACCTGACCAACAGTGATAGATAACAAACCACTGACCTTGAGGGCGGCTTTGTGTGTCAGCTTTCTTATTGCGTTGAGTCACCGCACTCCTCGTGTGTGTTATTTTAAGTAGCACATTTATCAGCCAGTACCAAACAGAATAAGTGGCCATGTGTATTTTATTAGTGGGGTTTGAGTATTTAAAATAAAAAAAAAAAATCCACTTTATTTCAAAAAGGGCTGGAAGGCTCTGACACGCTTTAAAAATCTTCTTGTTTTCAGTTACAACATAAGGAATCTATATGGATGCTAATATGTTTGCATTTGTAGCTTTTCCAGACTTTTTTTTTCCTCCCAGCACACTGCAGTATAGCAATGTCAGAAATATGCCGTTCCTTATAACAGGACACATCTGTGGTGAATCTGCACAGAAGCAATTAATTTCCTTGTGGTATTTTTACACTGGGGGCTTAATGCAAGTCCCCATTATACAACCAAAAGCTCTAGACAGCTCCTGCTGCCTGATAAAAAAAAAATAATAAAATAAATCAGATTGAGAAGGGCTGTTTGGCCTACGACTGCTACAGGCAATGACTTGTAATGAGGCATCCCAACACTAATTATGAAGCTTATTAAAGAGAATTGCCTAAGTTGTACCAAAGTACATGTTATAATCATGTTAAGGGAGACACACATGCTGAATTGGGGTCCTCCAGTTTCTCCTCTTAGAGAAGTGGACCAACTACTTAATGAAGCCAATTTGAGTCTCCATTTATAGCAGCAATATTATCATCCTTGGCAGATTGGTCGGGATGAATTTGATGGAGAGGCAGGTAAGAATCCCAGCAGCTTAGTGATAATTCACACTTCATAGCCTTCACAACTAACACCTGCAGGTGAGCGGGCCAAGAAATCATCAAAATCAAATACTGTCAGTCCACAGTTTTATTATTAAACTTCTCCCAAATCTTCACTAAGGTTGAAAAAGCAGTATTTCAGTGTACTGTTTCAGGAAAGGAAAAAAGGAAAAAAAAAAAAAGATTAATAAAGATGTTAGGAGGCTGAACTGCTGTGAGATTTGTTTAATTATTCCCCACAGTACTGCCCCAGCAATCTGCTGACATTTAGCCCCGACCTTGCAAATCCTCAGTAAATATTAATATATCAACTCAAACAGGGACCGTTGTTTTATTGGTTCACGGAGCTCAGAGAGATTCGCCACAGCAGTGAAAAATAATGTGCAGAACTGAGGAAGAACGGCTCCTTTGATATCACCTTCTGCTGCACACATGTGCTGGGAGCATCAACAAAATGGAAATTCTGTTACTTTGCCACAGCTGTAGAGTGACACTTCAGATGCCTTTGCTTCCCTTTGTACAGCTCGCTGGAATAATCCCAAAACCACAGTGGCAAGAGATTTGAAAACACACACGCGCGCGCGCGCGCACATACACACAACACACAGAGGAAGAGAGAGAGAGGAAGAGAAAGAAAGAGAGAGAGATCACATTTTATTATCTGACACAGTGGAAATTTTAATAATGGTAAGCTCCCATCTTAAAACCTAATAAGCTCTCTCCAGAACAATGAGCGTGCTAATAAGAGCCAAGGAGAGTTAAGAGCAATCCACTGGAATCTGTTTACTACAGTGACTTTGCTGTTTGCCTCCGTGAGCACCAAACAAACTTCTTTTTTCTCCAAACAGCTGTCCCTATTGACTGCTTCCTAATGTATTTTATTTGCCTATCGGTCCTGACAAATCATGACAAAATACCCCCAATTTATTTTCTCCCTTTTATTTGCTTGCCTCGCATGTAAATGTACGTTATTAAAATATCTTCTCATAACTACAGCGCCATAACTAATAGGTGACTGTTTGATGTGGGTCAATACTGCGTCCAAAATTCTTGGGTTTAGGGGAAAGGGCTGCTGTGCAACATTTGGCATTCAGATGTATTGAGCTGCAGAGTTAATGCGTGATTAATTTTATTCATAAAAATGTTAATTACTTCATTGTGAGATCCTTTTAACATTCTGTGCACTGAACACCTTTTAACTTCTTTTGCACACAAGCTCACAAATGTATTTAATATTTTCAAAGATTTTGTTATTAGCAATAACACTGGTAATTAAACATACACTTAAAATACAGTAAAAAGCTGTACACAAATGGAAGCCCATTGCCCACTGCCTCTTCCATATCCCCTCCCCCTTGGCAGCAACTGACCGGTTTCTTTAATGTGCACTTGTTTGCAGAGTCCCAGAGGCATTTTTTTTCCCTCAAGCGTGCTTCAACCCTCATTGACATAGTTGAATATCATGAAAATAATACAATGCTCTAACACACTAGAGATGGTGCTAAAAATACTTCTCAGGCAGGGGAGGGTCACAGTGTTGGGCACAACGGGGCAGGTTGGGGGCTTCAGGGGGTTTGGGTTGGTTTGGGATGGGGGTGTTTTTTGAGACAACCTCTCGAGCCTCATCCAAGAGCGGTGTCAGGCATTGGTGGGTGTGCCGGCTGCACTCACTGACTTCTTGTTTCCAGCTGGGCAAGGCTATTGTGAGTGTATTCAGCCAATGCACTCATGAAACTGGATAAATGGATTAGTGGATCAGAGACACCATCGGCATCTTCAAAAGGAAAACAGCAGCCTGCAAAAAGACTGACATTTGTGTACTGGGGCAGAGGGTGTGTGAATGTTCTGCCTCCTCCAAAGGGACAAGACAGTGATAAACTTTCCACACTGACCACCTCACTTTGTGCTACAATTGACCAACAAAATAAATGGATTGCTTCATTGTTTTTGAGCCGTAGGCAGCACAGGGAAAGCGCTACTTGTGCAGCAACAAAGGACAATGTATTGTGTGGGGCCAACAGCTCAAAATAAAACCTTTAATTATCTACGGGTCAGCCATAAATCTGGAATAAAAATAAATGTTACTTTTTAAACTCGCCTTTAATTCTGCACGGAGTTTACGCCAGCGCTTTCTGTTCTCTCAAGAGAGGCACTACCAGGACTGCAGTGTGCACCCCACGTTTGCGTTTTTGCGTTAGTTTGACCCCAGAGGAACATGCTGGGAAACAAGTTTGGCTATCAGATGTGGAGGATGTCTGTAATGCTAATTAAAGTAAAGACAGATAAAAGATTTTTTTTTTCCACTTTTTTTTTTTTTTTTTTTACGAACGCCCATGCGTGTATTCTCTTCACATACACAAAAGAGAAGCCAAAACTAATATTAATAACGGTGACGGGACTCGAGCAAATTAATTCCTCACAGAAGTACATTGTTTAGTTTTAAGAGCTCATATTTTCAAAGTCTTAAATTTTGAATACCCATTTCTATGGGGTTTTCAGTCTCCTGGTACTTCCAGCGATTCCTGTCCACATGGCTGGTTTTACAGGCAAGCTCTGAACGGCGCTGCATGGGGGCACCGCACAATGGGGAACACCAACCTCGCCAGGAGCTGTTTCTGTAACTTTTCACTGGAAAACACGACACGCAGACTATGTTTATTACATGTTCCAGTGTTTTACTTGATTTGTTAGTCCCAGGTAAGATTTACTGCTGAAAAGTAAAACTTGGCGGCTCAAAGGCTGGAATCAGCCCCCACAAAGCCAGCAGTGGGATAAGACCCTGCTGGCCAGCGCTGCGGCCCTTCCCAGTTCGATGGGGACCAGCAGTCCCATATGGAACAGCTTCGTGCATGCCTCCTGCTTCCTGCAGGCTGGTGGGGACATGTCCCAGTCTGTTTAAGACACGGCTGCCTGCCCTGTGGGGGACAGCTGGGTTTCAGGGCCCTGTGGGTTGTACATAGAATCATAGAATCACAGAATCACCAGGTTGGAAGAGACCCACCAGATCATCGAGTCCAACCATTCCTATCAAACACTAAACCATGTCCCTCAGCATCTCATCCACCTGTCCCTTAAACACCCCCTGGCATGGTGACTCAACCACCAACCTGGGCAGCCTCTGCCACTGCCCAATGACCCTTTCTGTGAAAAAATTCTTTCCTAATGTCCAGCCTAAACCTCCCCTGTGGCCATAGGTCTCTCCTCCACCTGCCAGCAGCTCCTCAGGGAGGTGGGTAGTGCCAAACGCCACACTAAGGTTCAAGGTGGTCACCAGGATGATCACAGATGAGGGACACTCATCCACAAACTGGGATAAGTGGGATGCGATCCATCTTTTGAGGCTCCCTTTTGCAGGGCACTTCTCTTTTTTTTGTGATCTCTTCCCTTACCGCTGCTTGTGTGCTGACAGCGCACCTCTGGGCGTTCTTCACGCCTCGCCTTTTTAAGGGCGTTTGGGAATTAAAATAATGAACAAAAAAATAAAAAATGTTTTTAAAATGTTTTAAAAATTTAAAAAAATTAAAAATTAATGAA
>WAAB01002160.1:0-18456 GCA_013389865.1 Piaya cayana
GGTCTTGCCAAACTAATCCGATCTCCTTCTATGACACAGTGGCTGCTGGATGAGGGAAAGGTTGTGGNAGGACCTGGGAGTGTTGGTCAATAGCCGACTGAACATGAGCCAGCAGTGTGCCCACGTGGCCAAGAAGGCCAATGACATCTTGGCCTGTATCAGAAGTGGTGTAACCAGCAGGTCCAGGGAGGTTATTCTCCCTCTGTACTCTGCACTGGTGAGACCACTCCTTGAATCCTGTGTTCAGTTCTGGGCCCCAGCACAGACTTGAGACTAGATTCTCACCACTGCATCTTCCTGGGTCTTTGATGTAATAATTTAGAAGGCATATTTACAGGGCAACCAAAAGAGTAATTTAACATCTTTTCGTTTCCCTTTGCTGCCAGAGTGGTACTGCACACAGCTCCTCCACTTCTCCAGTTCAAATGAGGCTCAATCCACCACTGATTTATGTGTATATAAATCTAGAAAGAGATCAGAGGCGGATCCTTTATTGAAAAGAAAAATGTGTTTTTATAGCTTCAGCAATTAATAGGTTAACCAAAAATCTGATGTACAGAGTACAATAATATTGTGGAATGCAGATTTTGGATCTGAATTTTGTGAACTATATCATCAAACCTAGCAGAGAAATAATAGTCTTAAAAGAAAGGACAATGATAGTTTAAGCTACTATGATGGCTCCTCTATCCCTTCTGCTTTCTCCTCTGTAAAATTTTTTTTTAATAAGAAGCAAACCCTTTTCACCCTAATTATCTATTTTTTTTTCTGCTACTGACTGTTATGTTAGTGTGCATTTCCACTTTCTCCTATATTTTTCCCCTAGACTACCTACCACACAGTGATTTTTCAAAATGGTTTCAGATATGTAGCAGAGAGAAGAAACAAAAGCTGCCACCGCTTTGGAAAAGTTGTGGGATCTTTTAGAAACCAGTAAACCTGTGCTTCAATCAGTGCTGAATGACATGACAGTTGAAATAAGAAAACGTGGAGGGAAAAAGTATGAAGGAAAAAAATAGAATTGCATAGAAAAGCCAGGCCATATGATGTTAGGCTGCATAACTTACAATCCAGAGTTCCCTAGCCTTGCATAGCTGACCCTGTTCTTCCCTTAGTGTTTCTCACTTCACCTGCTGGTCTTCATGGCTCTCACACACGTCTCACTGTGGGGATGAGGTATTCAGCTTGCAATGCAGGGGTTACATGTTGCCTGCTGTGCAGATGAACGCCGCAGCAATATATTCCTCTCCAGAATTTCACCCGAGAAGTGTGTTTAACATGTCTGCTGCCATAACCCAGGGAAATCTCAGTTGGTTCCTCTGCTTTTGGGGTACAGTTCAATTACCCTGACAGGTATGGATTGCCTGCAGGAGTCAGAGCCTGAATGTGAACCCCCTTTCCTGGGGATTAGGGCAGTTAAAACATGTTGAGAAGTTCATGATTCCCTTGAAACGTAGGTCCACAGCAGAAAAACGGTTGCAAATGTTAGGGACTGCATGAATGCTAGTTCACTATGCATCACAAGGGTCACACTAAAGCCCTGCCATGCCATCCTCTGCATAATTACTATCACCTTTCTTGCCAAGTATTTGTGTTTGGCTACAGGTTAAGGCTGTGAGAGGGGACAAGGACTTTTCCTAGCAGGTGCGACAAGAGAAGACCTCCCCTTTGAGGGAAAACGGAGTTTGGCATATGGACACAAGCTAAGTCACCAGGCCAAATCTCATACCAAGTTACTTGACCCTCTTCTATTTCATTCACTAGTGCAGATTTAGGCAAAAAAGCAGCAGAGGACTAATATATGGAGGAAAAATAACCATTTTTCTTAAAGCAGTGGGATTACTTCTTGGTCATGTAACAATGTTCTTGACAGTGCATCATTTATCTCTTGTTCGCATTTTCTTTTTTTAATCAAACATAGATGCTAGTTCAAAATTAACTAATGAGATATTGCTTATCAAACAATATGCTGCAACTAGCCACATTCATGATTGTGCTGCAGCCCAGTTACGAAGTATTTCAGCTCAAACCACCATGGCACTGGGGGCAAGCATGTGGTCATCTGCCACCCTTCAGGTCACCAGCACTTGCTTATAGGATCTCATGGGATCATGACAGCTTTCAACTCTCTCTTCTGTTCCAAATTTCACCCTAGAGAGGGTTTGTAGGTCAGCTGTTTTCAATATAACTTGTGCAGCAAAATGACTGAAAATATTTGGGCTCGTGGCTCTCGGCTGGTAGTGGGACAGTCGCTGTAGGGAGAAGAGCACAGCTCACATACGCTGGTTTTCAAGCAGAAAATCCACAGTTTCGCCAAAAAAATTTCTACTACTAGTTTAAAACAGTTACAATACCTTTCTGGAAGGGTGCGTTATATAATGTTGCGCAGCAGAAGTACAGATAAGTCAGCCATTTCAAACAGTGTCTTCACAGATAATTTTTAGACTGTAATTTTCACAGCAATAATGTCTGCATTCATAATTACATATTAACTGAAAAATGAGGGTGAAAGGATAGAATAAAAGAAGAGGGGAAATGAGATTGAGAATTATTCAAGTACTGAAGTGATAATATATTCTTATATTAATCTGAATAATTTCCTAGTTCCTATCTTGATATGTAGAACAGGGAATTCTGTGTCCCTAATGTACTGATTTGGTCAGAAAAATCACCCATGCTGTTTTATACAAAACACTGAAACAGACAGAACCAATTTTCATTAGTGTTCACATTTTTCCCCCAAAGCATCTACTTACCATTAACGTAACTGCTCTACATTGTCCTCTTATTGTCCTGGATGTGAATAAATCATTAGTCTTATTTTATTAATGAGGCCCAGCTAGCAATATTCCAAAACCGACTGTGCTCTCGTATCTTGCACTATTGTAGATAGGTGCATGTTTTACTTTTTCTACTGTACCAGGAAAGTCTGGAAGCGGCATTGAGGTGATTATGTAGTGTTCATTGACAAATGTGACTTGTTCCAGGCAAAGCTGGAAGGAAGAAGTCATCTTCAATTTCTGATTTATTTTTTCATAAGCACTGGAAAGTTTTTGCTGATTTCACAGATTAGACTTTGCGTTTACAGAAGATAGCACCCTTTACCTTAACTATTGTAACGAAAAGCCTTAAGCATCCTTGAGCACTAATAGGTATTCCCAGACCCTGTTAGAGAGGACTGCTGTGACATGGTATATGGGGGTCAGCATTAGTAGGAAGAGCTTCACATCAGTGCTAGGAGTGCTTGTGGTTACACGTAGGTGAAGGGAGCGTGGCAAGAACCTCCATGCCCTGACGACCCCTTCACCAGTGCCAGATATTTAAACGCTTATGGGACACACAGAGGCAGGCAGATGTCCATAATGCCCTCCTAGGTTTAGAGCTGAGCAAAGGTGAACTTGGCCTGGCTCAGAAACTGCACAATTACACATTTAATTAGGGCACGGTGCTGGACTTCTCTGGACTACATGAATCTTGAGCCTATGCTTTTTTGGGCCATGTGCCATTCCTACCAAATGGGATGTCAAAGCACATTGCTCCTCAGGAATCCCAGCCCCTACTCAGTCCCAGTATCTGTGCACACAACTAGAATACAAAAATCGAGTCTACTGGCAACACAGAAAAGGAGTTAAACCACGTTCCTCAGCCATGCTGCTCTGCAGGGTTGACATGAGCAAAGTTCAGGAAAACCTTTCTGTCACTAAGTCACCTATACAGCATTGGATACACTCAGGGAATAAATATGTTGAGCAAAACTGCAAATTTTCTACAGTCCTATTGCAGGACAGAGTTGTGCTTTATGGCATTTTTCTTTATTTTTGTCCCTTTTTTTCTTAGGGGATCTCTTATGGTGCAGGCTGTGATGGGAGACTGAAGGGAAGTGCATGAGAAAACAATTAGAAGCAGCAGCTAATGTAAAGGGAGAGAGAGAAGGAGAGGCATGAAAGAGGAGAGAGTATAAGATTAGAAATGTGGTGGACAGAAGATTGGAACTGACGTTGGGAATACATTACTGGGAGAGCTGCTCTAGTGACAACAAATCCCAATAGAAAGGAAATATAAAACTAGAATTTGAGTTAAACTTTAGATGAAATGGAAAACCAGGAGTCAAATATTAACAGCTGTGCTGCTGTGCTTGACTCTTAAGGGTTGTCTACTCGAACTCAGTAACAGGCATGTTCTAAGACATTTAGTTTTGTCTTTGGCCTCCAGATTGATTTACCACAGTATCTGCCCTACCTGACTGGGAATAAAAAGATTATACTATAAACAGGACACATCATCATAGTTGCATGGATTAATTTCTCTCCAGCTATTACTCCCAGTTCTTTGTGTATTTTTATGTCACTTGTTGACCTGAGAACAAAGAAATTTCAGTATATATATTCTGCCTTTTCATTATCTTTTGGAAAATTATCTTTGCTGCTATTTACTCGAACTATGGTGAGACATGCTTACAGGGCAACTTTCCTGTCTATCTCACATTATGTACCTTATTCTCATAACAAATAAATGGTCCCTCTTGCATTACTCATTCCATGAGTCCAGATACTCTTGAGTGTGGTGCAATAGAAATACCTAGATAAATAAATCAGCAAGGTATTTCTTTTCTCCACACTCTATAGGAAGGAATCTAGGGAGCTTGCATTCCTCAGTAGTTTCTCCTTGTTTTTCTAATAAAGTATATTTTCTACCACTCCAGAAAGAGAAGACAAGAGGTGTCTGGTGCCAATGAACTCTTGTACTTGTTTAGAATACTAGAGCACTATTTTTTTTTAATATTTAAAACCACAATGTTGCCATGTAACTGGGGAAATAGCTCTTTGTGTTTAAATATTTCATGGCTTGTCAGAGTCCAAGTACAAGAAGAATTTCTTTAGTAGGTTAGAGGCCCACTCTGACTGAGAAGGTTTTGTTAACCCTTGATTGTGTTATAATTCCTCTGTATGGCAGGAATTTATTAAGCATGATTTGATTCATTCAGAGACCACAAAGGAATGGAAAGCAACTTTTATCTTTTCACTTCAGTACAGATAGACCTACATTAATCTTTTTAATGTGACTTTCTGTGTTGGAAAAAGATGTTTTACTTTGTACTGGAATTTTAGGTTAGTATTTTCAAAAAATTATGCATTTACTTAAAAATCATTCCATCATTGCAGACTTCCAGATCTAGTCAATTTTAGAAACACGAGCTTCATTGTGGGTACTGGCTACTTGCTGCTACATCAGAGTCACACATATTGCTCTGAGTGGTGCTAACAG
Organism: Piaya cayana; assembly: GCA_013389865.1. NCBI lineage: Eukaryota > Metazoa > Chordata > Aves > Cuculiformes > Coccyzidae > Piaya > Piaya cayana. The sequence continues at coordinate 5,266 of WAAB01002160.1, forward strand.
TCTTGGAGAAGAGCTACAGCACACATAGTTCCTATAAGGTATATTCAAGGCGACTTTAGCTCCAAACACAAAAATGTGGTTGATTGTTTCATTATCATTCCACTTTTTTTCTGCTTGAGCACACATTCTATAACAGTTGAGTTCTTCTTTCTAGAAGAGGGTTTTGCATGAAATTCTCCAGGCAATATCAACCCTGTAATTCGCTCAGTTTCTCCTTATTTCAACTGATAATAGCTGAAGTTAGATATCTTGTGGAAGCACCTTTGTACACTCATGGTTGTGATGGTGAGACCAGAATAAAACAGAGCTCAGAAAAACCCGTTTCAGGCATTAATGATGAAATAAATCTCTTTGAATGAATCACTGAATTACTGTAATTTTATGCATGTATTCTTGGCCCCTTGGTGATTTTTATTCCAAATACAATAAATACTGTACTTGTCTAGGAGACAAATACTTCCAGCAGTTTTGCAGAAAGATTCAGAATAGTAGGCTTAATGTGAAATTGAGGAAAAGGGGTGGTGAAGATCAACACCTTGGAAACATTTGGGAATGGTGAGAATGCAGTAAGGTCCACACAAATGTTTCAGTGTAACAAACACAAAACATCTGAAACCTTGGAAAAAAATTAAACTGTCCTCATGAGCTTCTCCAAGTTACAGAAATATTTATTTACAATTCTAACGTCAATGAAGTATGTTAATAATTAACATGTTCAGAGATGGAAAAAAATGTACGTAGGATACATCCTGCTGACAAACACATTTGTTTGCTCTGTACATTAAAAGTTAACAATGCGTGCTGGCAAGCAGAATGACGTACAGATGATGGTCTGAAAGCACCTATGCCAGATGTTTGCTTAACATTTGTACTAGGTTTATTTCCACTGTCCATTTTTCACGTGTCTCTCCCAAACATTGTCTGCAGGGTTGGCCACAGGGCTACTGTTGCAGGACGCATGATCTGCTGGCACTCAGCTCCTGGCTTGTTGCTGCTGCCAGCAGAGAACAGCCTGCCACCAGCCACACACTCACCACCGGCTGGCTGTTTCAAGCTGGAGCTTTAGCTATCTTGGCCCCTGGTTTTACATAGACCTAAAAAATTGCAGGTAAATAACATATTCTGTACTTATTCACCCAACTTAACATATGAAGAGCATCATGGAGGGGACATGGATGCTGCAAGGCTTTTGAATTTGAATTATTTTGAATATTAGCACCTCCCTGGTATCTGGATTTGCAGCTCTGAACTGAGTGCATTCACTATCTCTATGACATGAAGATGCTGATGGGCATCTCACAGTGCTTTACAGCTTTACCCTCTCCAGTTTCTAGGGACATAATTTATTCTTTCCCTAAACATGATGAGGATACCCGCTTTCAGTTCACAGTCATAGGTTTATCACACTGACCTAGAATGCGGGAAATCATATCCAATTTCTTTTTCTGCCTGAAGGGATGTGAATCAAGATCTGCACAAGCAACTTGGCCACCAAGTTAGTCTGGGATTAATGTGTTGAAAATTGCTGTTTCTTCTCCACTGTGTGTGGAGAAATGAAAAATTATTTTGACCTAGAAAGGAAATTGCTGTCATGATGACTATATTCCTGTGCTTACTGTAGAGAGGAAAACCTGGAGTTAGCCATGTTCCAACAAATATATGTAATGGGATTAAAATACATTTAAATATGCATTGGAAGATGCTCATGCCTTTTTTTATCCTGAGTGGACGCCTTAGTTGATAGACTTCAAAGCTTTCCTCTCTTTAACAGTTAGGTATCACTGGGAAACACGGCAATGATCCAAATAGGTTTACAAATGTTAGCTGTGTTTGCACAGCCCACATGGCAAATGTCAGGCCTTGTGGGCAAATTGGGTTCACCTCACAGGAAAAGGGATGTCTAGCCCTGCAAACAGAAATCCTGCAGCCCCTGGTGGGAGACAGGTGCTGGGTGCAGAAAGGTCAGTGGGATATGAGCGTGCAAGCACCTGCCATGGCACAGGTCTCCTAACTGATTTTGGTAGGTGGGTAAGACACCCCAGTGCCTGGTACCACCAGGACTGTTCTGTAGGATTTTATCAATAAAAGTGAAGGTGTCAGATAAAAAGATGGGAGATGAGAGGGAGTGGAAAGTGTGAGAATGAGGGGGAGATTCTTCTACAGATGCTGAGAGGAGCAAGCATAAGAGGTTGTGGACCCGGGTCAGTGCTAACAGCTAAACACCCAAGAAAAATGGGTTTAAGATCAATTCCTTTCTTGTACCTGCCTCCTGCCTCTTTGTGAGCTGCATGTGAGCCCAACAGCACCACTGGCATAGGGTTGTGCCCTGTAACAGCACCCACACGGGTATAACTGCCAAGAGGAGCAGCAGCTCCTCACTCTCACCAGGTTACAAAGTTCCCAATGCAAAAGGCTATGCCTCAAATTTCAGATGATCCCAGAAAGTATGAACATGTTCATCTGAGAGTAATATTTGGCCTGTTGTGCTTTGATTCTTCAATGAATATTGAATTTTACTATTAAAAATACATGAAAAGTATTCAACAGTAATCAAACTTCACCATGAAAAATACACCTTCCCTAGTTTTGTTGCTTTCTTGAAGTCATAGGTATATCAGACTATGTGCTGAATTCTTCCCTGTAAAACACCTGAAATTTTGCTTTCTGCTAATATTCCTCTTCACTGTAGAGACAACAGAAATCAGTATACTTTGGCTGAGGCAACCTGGAAGTTCAAGTCCAAAGGCATTCATCACACTATAGAAATGGCAAGCATTATTAGTCTTTATTTATTAGTTTAATTTTTCAAGTAAAATGACAGTCTGAAATACAAGACAGTAACAGCCTGTGGTGTAAAACTGGCATGGAGTGGTTACATGCAAGCGAAAAATAATGAAGCAACAGCGATTGAGTAGAAAGTTACGGTGCACAGCAGATTTCCTCTCCCCATTGGCACATTTTTGTGATGGTACACATCAACTGCCAACATTATGTTTTATGAGTCCAGTTCCCACATGTGGAGTTCTCCCTGTGGAAACTCTGAAGCTGATCACTGATTCACTGTGAAGGATGCAGTGAGTCCTGGGAAATTTCAGGTTCATAAGTCTCCTCTTCCCATTTAACTTGTTTTGAAGGACCCAGCTGTGCTGTTGCCCACCCAAAAAAATTAAGCTGGAAATTTGAAGAGCTTGTGCTGAAAGGATGGGTAGAAGAAATAGGGCACAAATTCATAATTATTTAAATTCCATTATTCCTAGATAACTCCTTGGTGGGATAAACTTTCCTAATTTGAAAGCACGGATTAATTTTAGCAGTGTCTGAGGAGCAGAAACTGACTAAGTTAGAAACAACAAAAAATAGCTTGTAACATTTTTCCAGAGGAGGTTTTGTCAAAAACCAAACAATTTCACAGGCAAGTTTAAGTCAATTTCTGATATTCTGATGACATAAATGCAAACAAAATTAAACCAATTTTTTAAAAATTTAAATATCCTATTCCAAGATGAAAGAAATGTTGAAACTGGAATTGTATTGCAGGTAGAATTTCATTTTTCCTAACAGCTGTATTAGAAACTATAAATTAAAGTGAAATTTAATAGTCTGCTGTTATTGAGACAGCCCCTGAGTTGCAATCCAAACAAACTTAGTGGCAGACCTGCTCTGGAATTTTCTGATGAAACTTTTTTGATCTGAAAATAAGAGTTCCAGTTAAGCTGAAGGGTTATGTGGAAAGTAGTCAGCTAAGAGGAATTTCCAGTAAAATAAAGTACATCAGAAATTTGCCTGGCTTCTTATCAAATTTTTTTACAATTTGCTTGAAGGACATGTGGCTCAGCTTCTTCTTCATGCAAAATACCTCAATCCAGGTACTTCTAGGTTTTTAGGGTTTTTAGGGTTTTAAACTTACTGGAGTCCCACCATAACTCTACTCATGAGACAGAAGAAGTCCCCGAAAAACACAGCTCCTGATCAAGGATGAAGGAACTCTGCTTGAAGTGTGAGGAGAGATCTCTCCATGAGGAGATCCAGGGCAAAGAGGAAAAGTGTGGATGGTCCTCCTCTGATTCCTCATCTCAGTGAGGCAGCTGTGAGTTTGTCCTGAGCTGCACAGCCTTTGATTACTGAAATAGCTGCTTCATTGCTCACTCTCTGGCTTGTTCCAGCTCCAGAAGGGCTTCATTAGAAAAGTGGGCTGTTGCTTCTCTGGTTTTTTTTAGGAAAACTCACTTTTCCCTCAGACAACATGTTTTTTAGAATGATATTTACATCAATATTTTCTACTTTTCCTGCTATATTGCAGCAAAACCTCATGTGATATGAGATGTTTACAATGAAATAGAAATCCTGAGCTTAAACTAGCTTTTCCTCACGGTCTCAGGGAATAAATCAAATCCTACGGGAGGAAGCCTCACCCAGAGAAGTTGCTACCTATCTCACACTCTTCTAACTTAAGAGTTTCTGTCTTTCAAGAACCTGAAACCAAGAATTTCTTCTTCGATTTCAGAGCTATAAATATCAGCTATTGCAAGCAGCCTAACAGAAAAGAATGACATTAGATCACTTCTTCTCTACATATCTATTCATGTCTATGTTAATTATCTTGTAGATTTATTAAAGCCTCATGTTATTACAACCAGAGAGTCAAAGTTCATTATAAAGACCACCAAACACCATACGAGTTATATCACTAGACTGACTCATCTCTACTGCAGGGAGTCAACTTTTTATTTTTCATGCCTATAATAGCAGAGATTGCTGGAGAGTGGTAACAGAAATCTTGGGGGCTGTAGGACTGGATGCAGCTGTGTTTGCGATAGGGAAGCTGTATGATCTGCAACCTTTTACATTAGCCAGATTAAAAAGATTAGTTTGTACCTCTCTTTTGCATTAGATTTCCTCTCCCCTTTCTCATTATTGAGTAAACTAAAATGACTGCCTACTTATGAACAAATGTTCATTAAAACTGGAATAACTAAGCAGTATTTGTGAGATTAATGATAATTCAGCACATGATTTTATCCTCCATCACCAACAAAATTTACCTCTTCTCCTTCACTCCACATAGACCATTCCATTTGTTACCAACCATTGTTACAATCTGTTACCCATCAAAATATTTACTTTACTTTACTTTATGTAGGCTTGGGCAAAATTTTTTTTTGCTAAATATATGAAGATGTGAAAAAATACAATGGCAGAGGAATTCTGTGACAGACATTCAAGTAAATGTTTGTGGATCATATTAGATTTACTTACGATTAAATCTGAAATTAGCATGTGGGTGGTTGTTTATCTTAGGGTACAAAGACTGAAGCAGGTCTCTTACCACAACACCTGCCAGGAAAATTTAGCCTAAGAAAAAATCACCATTTTCCATCTGGAGGGAATAAAAAAGGGTGGGAAGCAGGCGGCAGGCCGAGACAGCCCACACAGACAGATCTCAGACTCAGAGACACTCATTCATATCAGCTGAAAATCCTGGAGATAGGACTCTATGGAGGTCCAAACCTGCTGCTTGTGATGTCTAGGAGCAGAGGGGTATAGGGAGGACCTGAGGCCTTCCAGTAGATGTACTGACATAGTACTGCAGAATCATACCAAGGGAAAATTATTTATCTCTGTCTCTCTGTCAGGATTTTCAGTAGCCAAGACCTTCTGCTTGTGAAATATTTCCTTGGTGTACAAATTGCCCTCTTCAGCAGCTCTTCTGTGCTTTCACATGCTTCACCCATTGCAGTTTAACAGACTCTACAAAAGTCCAGTAAAATCAGATGCATGATGTCAGACAGTGATTTGCCAAACCTCATTTATATGAAAACTATCTCAACATGGTTAATGCTATGGTGATCCAAAGTAGCTAGTAATCTTATATTCATGAATACACGTATTCATCTACTATACTGGTCTTTGATGGCTAAGTACCAATAATTTAGCAAGTGACGTGTTCTGAAATTCACTCCAGAAGTTCAGCCTGTCTCAATAGTACAGTAGCACCAATAATATAAAGTACACTGACTCTCTCTCTAGAGCAACATTATTTATGCATGACATGGAATAAAGCCTGACAGGAGCAATGAAAGGAAGAAAAGAGCAACGAACTAGTGTGTATATGATATGACCTTGTTAATATTTCACCATAGCATAATCTTTTTGTACTTTCAAGCATGAAAAGTTAATGCATGCCGATTAGAGGCACATTGGAACTGACAGATAGACATGCATTTTAAAAACCTAGTTCAGCAATGGTCACTTTACCATTAAGCAAAATGTATAACAGACTGAAGAATGAATTGCAGAAACCTTACAGAAACAATAAAAATCCTTCCTTGTATTCCTCAGAATATATGCAAATACCCTGCAGCTTCCATCTGCAGAATTTGATGAATAATCTATACGAGAAATGTGTATTATAGTAAACAACTGAGAATTTAATCATGAAAGACTGCCAGTTACTTGCAAATATAAGGACTTGATATCCACACAAAAATCATCCTAACAGGACTGTGGAAGTCAATCTTGAAGTTATATAGCTGAAGAGTTGTGTATATTTAATGCAGGATCTCTCTTATGAATAGACATGTAAAGAATGAATGGCATTTGAATAGGACACATTTTTAATTGCTATCGTTATATAAGTTTGTTTAGATTTAGGATTTTGAAAATGGCAAAGCATTTCCTTCATCGCTTACATGACACAGCAATTTGACTAAGTGAGAAATTGTGAGCCATCAAGTGGATGTTTCATGACACAATACAAATCACTGGTATCAGATGCTTGATATACCACTGTCAGTTTAGGATAAAAATCTGGAAAGACAGATAAATCTATCATAACAAACACTATACTGACAGAGAGCAACCCTGTTGCACACATTTGGGATAATTCTGGTGCATAAGCATGCTTGGCAAAATTTCTCGATCCTTAGGCACCTGAAGCATGATCTTGATTTTTTCTGTGGGGAGAAAAATACTACCCCGTGGAACAAGCAGTGCAGTCCTGACTGCGTTCTTTCCCCACAGTAACAACTTTTACTTTTTTATCAACCAAAATGTACTAAATCCAAAGGAATAAAGCATTTTTATAATATTCAAAATAAATTTCAATTGCATAGACTGTGTTTGCTGTTTGACTTCTGTGAAGACCATTGTGTTTTGAATAGTTTGAAAATATGTTCATTGCCTTGCTTCTAGTCAACAACAACTCTGTTGCCACAATCCCCAGTCATTATGTCAACGATGTGTCTGATAAATCCTTTGTGTGATGTTTCTTTCAGTCCTTTACTAAGGTTTCTCATGCACTCTGTAATGTAAAAGAATATTGTTCTTTTGTCTTTGAATCATTAGAACTGGTTTTGCTTGATCACATAAAACATAGTCTTGGCTGAAGATCTGCTAGCACTAGATTTTTTTTTCCAGATTTTATGGCTGATGGGCACTGATTAAAGGAATTCATAGTGACATGGCATCTGGAGAGACTGTAAGAATCCTGAAGTTTAAAGAGATGAACACCTAACTTTCTAAACAAAATACAGTGTCCCTGAGGGAGATGTGGAGTTCTTATGTGTACTGAGGATATGAAATACTCATTCTAAAAACCAAAATTTTCTTCATTCTTTTTTTGAATATAGAAAATTTGAAGAGTAATGGTAATACATATAGTAGTTACTTTTTTGATTTAATGATATCGAATACACCAATTACTCCTACATGTGTGTAGAAGATACATAAATATACTTAAAACAAACCAACAAACCAACAAATAGACAAAACTGGAAAGTATCAGCAGTGCTACCTTGTAAATCAAAATATAGTTATCCACAGAAGTCTGAAACAGTTGATATCTAAAATTCTAAAACACACACACACAAAAAATCATATTCTAGATTAAAAGCTTGAAAATGTACACGACAACCCCATAGGTGCATTCTTGGTAACGTAATACATGTAGCGAAGTATTCTATGCTAACAGTAAATTTGACCCACAATATAGTGGAATTACAGTTGCCATAACACTGGAAAGTTTAGTTACAGAATAAATACACTAGAAATACCTAATAATTTCACTGGGACTACTGCTCATTTTTGAAATAGGTTTAAATCACTGAAATGAAACAGTAAATGAGGCATTCAAGTAAGTCAATAAAAACATCTTTTTAGACATTACCCCATCCTTTTCTCTGTTTTCATTCTAAAGCAAACAATTTCCTGCAATTTTTCTTTATTTTTTTTCTCAAGGTTCTAGATTTCCCCTCACAAGCCTTCCAAAAGGCTTGAAGGAAGGACTAAAGAGGATGTTTTTCTGAGCTTTCAAACTCCTTTCTGTGACTATAAATCATGGAAGAAAATCTGTTAAGTGTCCTGACAGGGTAGACAGTTTTCATGGCAAGCCATCATCTTTTTCAAGCCAGTCTTGGATGGAAAGAAAAGATGAAGGAAAGGAAAAAGAGAGGAGGAAGGTATAGCACTGGCTCTAGAGCACCTGGTGAACTACACTTGTAAGGGTCATCCTTCTTCCAGGCAATCAGAAATTAGGCAAATGCAAACATCAGATCTGGTTCTGGATCTTCCTTGTCTCTTCTGGTATTTAGCTCAAAGCTTTCTTGTAGTTTCTTAACAGTGAAAAGGATCTGCTGTAAAATGTAGATCCCAAATGAAAAATTCCCCAACTCCCTGATGATGTCCTTCTGGGTTCGACTTCCAGCTGCAAACCTGAATCCACATCTGACCTTTAAAAGAATTTGGGATAGTCTCTTTTTTTTTTTCCTTTCTGTTTTTGGAGGGTAAACCACTCCCCACTACAACCACAGCTGCAACCAGAGTACTTCCTGAGTTGGTTTCTCTTGCAGTGAGATGCATTTTTCATGATACCATGTTGGACATACTTGGTAATGACAAGAAGGCTCACTTCTTTTTCAAATATTCCTCAAGTAAGCCTCAACTTTATTATATCCTAAAGATTTTTCTAGCTCATTAGTTATATTCATCCTAAGATCATTAACAAAGTCATCAAACATTTCACTAAAGATTTTTCACAGAAATGATGGCTTCGAAAAATGACAGAGACACATTAAGCAGCTTATTAAAAAAAAGAAACAAGTATTTGGGCTCTATAAATCTTTTGGAATTTCTTATCACTATTATTATTAGTTTGGTGAAATCAGTATACTAAAGCAGAGATAAATGTCAATAATTGTTTCCCATTGAGTGTTTTGTTTTAAGATTGTTTATCACCGCTGATGGATAAAGTTCTAAAGGTCTGGACATGAAGTTGTTCATATAAACAACTTGCAGTTCATATCTCTGTTTTTATCTGAGATTGAAACCAAACTGAAAGAGGAAATTTATCTCCCTGGGAAACTGAGGGACGTCTGTGCTTTTAGAACAGACTAGATTGGTTAAGAAATGAGACTAATATCTGACTGATCCCTGGGACTTGTTTCTGCGAAGTTAAAAGCAGGATTCATTTCCTGTATTTTTATTTGGAGCAGCTCTGTACTTAACTTGCCCTTAATCATTTAAACTGAGATAAGTTTTGATGCCATACGAGAGCCATCATGAGACATAAGTTCCTTCCACTTTATTTACTCCCGTACAGTTATCTGCAAGTTATTTTCTGCATCTAGTTCCCTTCAAAGCAATCTTTATCTTCAGCAGCATCTTCTTAACTCCAGTACTCCCCCTCTTGCTATCATGACAGCCTATTGCCATTTCATTTCTGTCTTTCCTCACTGACTTCCCTGAAGTACAATTCCAAGTTGTCCCCAAAACTTAAAGGGAGTTGCCCTTAAATTTAGAAAATGGCCAAAGTGGTGAAATTCAGATCCAGATCCAAATCTGAAGTTTCCTGTGTCTTTGGTCTTTTTTGATACAATTTTCAGCTTGGACACTCCCATATTTATTTTGTACAGACATTCCCCAGTGTATGGGAGTGCTCTTGTTTGGGTCAGAGAAAAGGAATTCTGGAGTCAGGAACTCATATTCTTCTAAATTACTCCCTTCGTGGTCTTTATGACTAGCTGCTAACTTGTTTATTCAAATGACACTGACATAGGGTGTTTCTCTTTTTTTATGCCAACTTGACACATAGCTGACAATTTTTGGAAGCTCTGTTTATCTAATTTAGAACAAATAGCACTTTGAAGCTATGAAACTTGGCACAGAATTTCTTAAGTTGGCCTCTGTGAAACTGAAGCACATTAATTCAGCAGCAACTTCTGAAAATTAGATGTTAATACATCCAATTTATCTATCACTTACCTAAAGAAAAGGCATATTTACTAACCTCACAGGATGGGGTTTGGTTGTTTTTATTTGCAAACCCAGCTGCCTTCCCAACCTTCTTATCCTCCTGCTGTCCAGATGCTCTATTCTTCTGATCACCAGGAGGGTTGTCAAAGGTCAGAGCCTGCAGATCACTGACCTTGATTAGCTTTGCAAATTACTATGGTCCTAAACCCTCTTGTCTTATATAGCAGAAAACACAAAATAGCTTGGTTAAGAAGTTTTTTTACCAATTTATTATCGTTTCCAAAAGTAGTGTTGTGTGTCACAGAGCAATGATCATTCCTTTTAGTGCACTTAGCATGTCCTCTAAATTTTGCAAAGCACTGCATTCTCTGTATGGTAGCTCAGGAGATAGCCTGCATTACTCACAGAACGTTCTCCACTTTCACTTGTTTTTCTTAAGCAAAGAACTTCATCACAATTATTTCCCTTGCTTATAGGATGAACTATGTATTTGAACCATCACTGTAGACAAATATTAACATTCTCTCAGACAGTGCTGGAATTTGGCTCTCAAAATGTACTGGAAAGGCTGGAATAAAATTTATATTCAAGGCAATTTCTGTGCTGCATATTGAGCCAAGCATTTGAGTTTTCCTTTCAGAAGCACCCAGAGATGTTATTGCCAAGTCTCACCATTAAACCAGGAGACATGATTTTTGGTCTTTAATTTTGTTTCTCTCATGGGTTTGCACCTTTTCCAAATCGAATTTACATTTTATTCTACATCTTCCTTCTTAAGAGATCAAAGTGTGCATACGCTGTACAAATGTAGGTTTCCACACCGATTCCTATTTTTTCAGTTTCAGAAGGCACATTATAACATGTGAAACCAGTTTTTTGCAGAGCCAGTAGTAACAGAGGCACATATTTCTACAGATTAATAATTCCCTTTACTGTAGATCTCATGAATTCTTCTCCTCCCTTTTCCTTCTTCCCTTATGATTTCAAAGTCCACCCAGTGATTTCAGTGATCAAGTCACATTTATACAATTATCTGCTTCAAAGACATTTTTAAGGAGAAAATTAGAAAAACAAAATAAAAAATGAATTAGCAACATGAACAATTTCCTCATCACTTTAATCATTACCCTAACCATTAAAAAAATTTTTTTAAAAGAGAAATCCTTCTGATTTGAAGTGGAAAACATCTTTCCTAACTTGGTGTTATGCACCACCGCTATTATCACCACCACAAAACAACAACAGTATGAACCAGTAGTGTAGGAATCTAGAGCAGCCAGCTCCACAAGAGAGGGTTCTTCTGAGAACATAGTTGGTTTGGTTTTCCTGTCCCTAACTTTAGCATTCTGAAAGTTACATATTTGCTCTGAATGAGTCATGTACGCTTTCTCTGCAGGCAATGGAGAGAGATATGTATCTCCCATTCTGAATAGATGAGTATAGATCACTCTCTGGAGCTGGCTGTCTCTCTCCATAGATTTCAGAGATGCCTACGTGACTGGCTTAGAATAGATGTCACCTTTTTGATGGGCAAACATAGGTGAGATGAATCCCAATCTCAATTTCTTCATACTGATAGAGATATATTATCACCATATAGGTAATTCACATCTATTTATGCATGTCTGTCACTCTACACATACATACTTACACACACATATAAATGCATATAAATAAATTGTGTATATATATATTTTTATATATGATAAGCAAACACCACACACTAGATATATCAAAGTTGAGTTGATGAGATATAAACACACAGTTCAGAAAATTTTCCTGCAACTGAACTTCAAATTGATGTAAATTGTTGTGTCTCTTAAACCAAAACCAAACAAACATTTCTTTGCTCCTTGTGATTCAACTGAATTTGTTCCAGTCAAAATTATCTACTAACAAAGGTCACCATGCCCATGTAACAATACGAGCATGCCCAAATAGCATTTTAACTATAACACAGTAAGGCTGAAGTGGTGCTGCAGCCAGGGAGAAGCAGCAAAACAGTCCAGGAAGCAGGAATCACAAGTGCCCTAGTCTGTGATGGTATCTGAAACCTTACATACAATTACTGGAGCAGTTCAGGGCCTTTATTAGCACTTTGCTTTAGAAGCCAAATAAGTTTGAGCCAAAACAATGAAGCACTGCTCTCCCAAGTCCTTTAGAAGAATGTAAGCAAAAACAAAGAAACAGAAAAACTGTATCAAGAATGTACAAAGATTTCTAAACATCCTCTGAATTCCTCTAAAGCTACTGGTTCTCAAAAATGCTGATAAAAATGTTGAGTTAAACTTATTACTAATCTATTGTACTATGAAACAGTATGTGTATTATGGTGCGTTTTTAATCACTTAGCTATGGAGCTTGCAACCATTATCTGGTATATGCATTATACTGTATGAGACAACAATTGGCCCATCCAGGTGAGCTACAGAGTTTACCAAAAAAAAAACCAAACCCAAACCCAAAAACCAGGGTCGATACAGCTAAAGCCTGGAGCCTAAGCAGAGCCAATGGGACAGAGTGGCATACGTTTTTCTGGAATCTCAACACAGATAGTATGCCTAATTACAGGTTACTAGCCTCAGCAATTCCTCCTTCATGTGGTTTTTATTTTGGTATGTTTTCAAATGATTTTTGAAAATTATTTCGTCATTGATACTCTAAGGACAATAATATAGCAATCTGAGGCTGCTGTTATTACAATTTCTAGACAACAAGTAAAAAAATATATATGGGTGAAAATGCTATTTCATTTTATTTTTAAAAAACTTGGAAGCTTGTAAGATGTCATATATCCTACCAGTCTTTGCGGAGATTGTTGTTAAGTGATGCAGACAATGACCTTGCTTGGCCTCTGTTAGTGGAACAGCCTTTTTATTGCAGTGAGCAGTGCAGTTGCACAGAGGTCAAAGCTCCTGTCATGAATCCCTAGGCTAAATGGAG
>WAAB01002180.1:0-33056 GCA_013389865.1 Piaya cayana
CTATGAGTTAAAGGGTGCAATCACTGCCTTGGCACCAAGGTTAGATTGACAGGTCTGTAGTTCCCTGGATCCTCCCTCTGACCATTCTTGTAAATGGGTGTAACTTTTGCCAAGCTCCACTCAAGTGGAACTTCCTCAGTCAGGAAAGGCTGCTGGCACCTGCAGCCAGGTGCTTGATGCACGTCAGGGCACAGTTGGCTCTTTTGGCTGCCAGGATACACTGTTGACTCATTTGCAAGACGCCATTCATCCAAAACCCCAGATCTCTTTCTGCAAGGCTGCACTCCAGACACTCAACCTCCAGTCATCCTTTCTTTCATCTTCTTTCTCATTTTTAATCTGAATAGCTTTCTCTTTCATTCACAAACCTTAAGTTATGATTGTCTCCTTTATAAATAACACAGATTTATCTTTATGATAATGAGTCATTTTAATCAAAATTATTGAAAACTGATTTCAGATTAACAGGAGAGGTACCACAGCAGGCTAGGCAGTCTCTTGCTGTTATTACTGAGGAGGATTAGACTATATAAATCTAGACTGATATGCACTAAAAAAGGTTTAAAGATTTACAGAAGTTATGTATTTTTACCAAAGAGGACACGATGTACTTAAACTACAACCAAGTATAAAAACTTCTCTTTTTTTAATATTAAAATATCTCCCCCAAAAGGTAAATTACTGAAAACAGGGAGACAAGGTTATTTTTGGGGTTTTTTTCCATATGTCTTCATCTGACCTGTTTGATTCTTGAGTCTTCCCTTTTAGCATTTCAGTTTGTCATATGAAAAAATAAACTTCTCAAAAGACCTCTTTGTTTTAGTGAAGATATACATTTAATAGCTTTACTAGTACTCAGTAACTTTATGGAAAGACAAATCTGGATACTTGGGAGAAAAACATAACAAAATGAAAGTCAGGCAAGCTCACATAGAGACAAACTTTTAATGAAGCTGCTAATTTATCATTTTTTTTCCAATTTTGGTTAATCATATATCTCCTGACACCTTTACTTTATGAATGGATATCCTTTTTTTTAGAAGTGCTTTAGTTGTGCATAAGCAAATTAGTTTAATACAGGACTAAAGGCATCTGATTCTATGGTTTATGTTAATCAGAAAGTCAAATAAGATAACCCAAATGTGTCTCAGAATTAAACACTCGTTGACTATATAAGTCTATTTATCATCCCATTAAATCAAATGGTTAGCACTTCTGCTGAAGCTTTAGTTTCTTTGAAAGAAAAAAAGAAAAAAAAGTTGTCACCAAATGATGTTCTATTATTGCAACTGAAAAATAAAGTCTACCAAGGTTACAGTAAAACACCTGATTTTCAAGAATCTCTGATGACACAGGTAAAATGAATAGTTGATGAGGATGAGAACTATTTTTTTTAACAAAATTGTGAACCAACAGCTTTAAACATTATGAAAATGCATTCTCTAGAAATATTGTGAAAAAGCCAGAATGTACAGAGAGAAAGAAAGAAAAATGAGATGGATTACCCGAACAGTGAATCTTAAAAATAAGCTTTCCTGTAACTGGCAGAAAATTTAAGTATTCCATCTTGACCATCAGGCTATCTCATGCAGCTTTTCATTATTCAGACAAAGTATTGTCACTAAAATGAATTCATCAATGTAACAGAGATAAATGATCCAACATGGAACAGACAGAACTATCTTCCTGTTCTTATGAAGAAAATTGTCTCTTTGTACTATTATATCAGTGACAAAGTTGTCTGGACTTTATAAGCATCTCTTTCCATTTAGTCTGCCTTAAATATTAATGATGCAATGATTTAACCTCTCTGTACTGGGTTCAAGAAATAGTTTAAAATGACTAGTAAGGAAGAGGACTGTTTTAAGCACAAAATAACCAAATTACTTTAGAGATATGTCTAGTTCTCACCACAATGAAAGAATTAATAATGTCAAATAAAAAGAGGGTGGGTTGAAAAATACCTGAAATACACTGAGATTGCTTCTAATCTTCCTAGTTCTTTCAGGACAAATTACATTAGATTATGACATTCTTCAAAAGATGGTCTATATGGATACTGAAAAAATTAATCACAAACACTAGCATCACCCTATAAATCTGTTTAAAAAAATCAATAAGAAATAAACAAAAAAATAAACTGAGAGTAAAAGAAATATGTGTTTAACCCATATTGCCAGCTTATATTTAATAGTGGTAGAAAACAAAACCTGAATTCTGAAGCTGATATTCTATTTAACATAAATATTTTATATAATGGATTATCAGATCTCAACATATCAGAGTTAAAGTTACCTACAGCCTTTTCTTCATGGTTTCTGTCCTCATTGCTTCTAAAATTGAAACTGCATATTCAAGAGAAAACTAAAGTATCTTAGCATTTTAAATGAAGGAGGTACAGTTTCAAATGCCAAATGGTAGAGACAGTTCCTTGATTACCTTGTAAGCCACAATCAGAAGTACTGACAAATAGCCTCAGTTGTTCAACTCCAGATCTCTATGTAAGGAATTAATTTAGTTTCCTTTTAATGAGCTGAAATATGATTGTCAGCCTGAATTTGCACCACGAGAGCAGAGGCAAGCTCCTTATCTCACACTGTACACTTACCTCCTGTATTGTCTTTAGATATTAAATAAGGGGAGGTTGAAAATAAGCAGACATATGCGTATTTATAGAAGATGAATGACCCCATGAAAACCAAAGGAATCTTTTATTCAGCATCTGATAGAATTAAAATCCCCATACATTCCCCAGGATGCTGTCTAGACAGCTATTTTCCTTTTGATATTTGTACTGTCCAAAAAGTTTCATTACCACAAACGCTAGTAACACAGGCACGGCCATTGATAAAAGACAGATTAGAATGAAGAATCTGTAGGATAATATTACTTTGTTAATACCTCATATTTGACTGATAAAGCAAAATTGCTAAACAGCTGGTTACACACTAACATCTTCACTGAGTTTCTGTCTTCTCACACCATAAGGTGAAACAGAAGAGGCAACCCATCCCCTACACTGTTCATTCCTAATATCTTTAAAAAAACCCCAAACCACTGGGTGTACAATGTTCCAAGATAAAAAACCCAAAATATATTTGGGAGGACCACTCAGCACGGGGTTTGGTTTAACCACATCTTCAAAGACAGAGTCTATTGAAGAATTCAATTAAATATAATTAATCAGATAATGCAACACTGTATAACAAAAAGTATCATGTAACAGTTACTTATTGTTATTATTGTGGCACCCACAACTACCAGCCCTGAGTTTTCCTGGGAACTATTCCAATAACAACATTAGTAGATGCTCTAGTAAAATTTTTAAGAGCGTCCCTTAAAATGTATGTAGGTCAGAACCCAGAGGTGACATACAAAATATATCTCTGTCTTTTTATAAATGAAAGGGAATTGCTGAAGAAGCCAATTAAAGAAAGAGAGATTGATGTTGCACTAGAATATTTTCTTATGAGCAAGTAATGAATTCATGCACATTGCTGGCTCATGTCGAGCTTCTCATTGACCAGCACACCAGAGTCCTTCTCTGCAGGGCAACTCTCAATCACATCATCCTGCATTGTGCACTGAAAATGGGTATTACCCCGACTCAGGTGCAGAGTCATGCACTTAACCATGTTGATCCTCATGAGGTTCTCACAGGCCCACTTCTCCAGGCTGTCCAGGTTCCTCTGGATGACATCTCATCCTTCTGATGTGGCAACTGCAACTATATCACTCAGCTTGGTGTTGTCTGCAGCCTTGCTGAGGCTGCACACAATCTTGTGGTCAATATCATTGATGAAGATATTAAACAGCACTGGTCCCAGTATGGACCTTTGAGGGACAGCACTCGTCACAGATATCCATCTTGATTTCGAGGAATTGACCACTACTCTTTGAATATGACCATCCAACCAGCTTCTTACCCACCAAACAAATCATCCATCAAATCCTTATCTTTTCAATTTAGAGAGATCCATATCTCTCCAATTTAGAGAGGTGGATATTGTGGGGGACTGTATCAAAGGTTTTACAGAAGCCTAGATAGATCACATCCGTTGGTTTACCCATGTGCACTGCAGTGGGTACCCCATCATAGAAAGCCACTAAACTGGTCAGACAGGACTTGCCCCTGGGGAAGCTGTGCTGGCTGCCATCAATCACCTCCATGTCCTCCATGTGCTTTAACAGAGCTTCTAGGAGCATCTCCTCCATGATTTTCCCATGCACAGAGATGAGGCTGACAGTTCGGTGGTTCCCAGGATTGTCTTTTCCATCTTTTTAAAAAATGGATACGTCACCCTTCCAGTCACCAGGGACTTCTCCTAATTGCCATGACTTCAAATAACATGGAGAGTGGCTTGGCAACCACATCTGTCAATTACCTCAGGACTCTGGGGTACATCTTATCAGGTCCCATAGACTTATAAATGTTCAGACTCCTCAGATGATTACGAACCTGACCCAGTTTAACTTAGAACACAAATTTGGGGTCAGTGAATACCTGACAAGAGAAAAAGACGAGAAAAGGTTCTAGTTGACATTACCAGAAAACCCAAATTGTAGTTTTTATCACAGTTAAATTTGAAAGAAGAAAGTGGTTCAATTAGGGATTTTCAGATGAGTTGACTCATAAGCTGTCTGCCTCTGATCCAGCAAGGAAGGAGATCTGTTACTAAAATGTCTTGAAATTTAATTTTTATTCAGACATATTATTTCACCATCTGATCAAGTACGAACTTGCTCTTTGCAGATATTTGCATTTGAGCTAATCCTCTACTGACACAGACTGTCAGTGATGATGCAATTTTTGATTATTTTAATCCTAAAGTGCATATTGACATCTGAGCAGTAAGAAAGTAGACACTTTTCCTTGTTAGTAGTAAAGGTAGTTTGAGGTATTGACTATTTTAAATTAAAATACTTACGTTACTTATGAACACATTAACAAAAAACAATAGAAATCCTGAAACACTTTAAAAAAAAAGAAAAATATAATGCAATGGCATGTACTCATTTGTCAATACATAATTTCAGCTGAGGTAAAGCTGCTAGATATTTAAATACTTATTTATGTATTTCTTAGAAATATCATGAAATATCTTTACTTGCTTAATCAGTCAGATTTTCACTGTGCAGATATTACATTGTCCTGGAAAGAAAGACTAGGTAGAAACTTTCTCAACAGTTTTTTAAAAAAAGAAGAAAATAAGTACTGAAGCATTTTGTTTAACAGAAAGTAGAATTAACATTAACAGGTTCTGCAGGTGTTTTTTTTCTTTATTCTCAATAAAACTAACACATGTAACATTGCATTGATTTTTGGAAATTTTATGATTAAAAAACCCCATAAATTAAATTTCAAAATTCAAAAGCAAAAATATCCATGGAAATCTGTAGCATTAAATTGAACTTTACACTGCAATATGTATATAGTTTCTTATACGAAACAATATGTTGCCTTTTGATGAGAAGTCACTAGAAGAACAGCTATGTTAAAAATCCTCCAAGAAAATAGGTCAGTGTTTTCCTTAATTTAGTCTTCCTTCCCTGCACATAATGTGTCACATTTCTGTTGAAATAAGTGGTGGAGAAAAGTGTTTCAGAATGGGGGAAAAAAATTATGCAGAAAATTTGGCACTCTTTTCCTAATAAATTAGACTTGATTTCAAAGAATTGTCTTGTCTTAGCTCACATAACTTCCTCCATGGCAACGTAGATAATGTACTTTTCTAAGTTTTCTATAAATCCACAGATGCTCTGACAGATAACATAAGCAGTTACAGCCTTCTTTATAACTGTGGTGCCAACACTGAAACTTGAAAGTGCATCTTTGTGTGTTTAGTAATGCAAAGTTATAGGCAGCAAAACCAAACAAAAAAAATCTCACTAACTGTTATTTTAAAGTTGTTTCCTGATGGAAAAGGGTTTAGGTTAAAACTATAGAGTAACAGGAATGAAGAGGCATTTACAAGTTGTGTTGTTCAGTCCCTCTCTGGAAGAAGGACCAGCCCAGAGGAGGTTGTTCAAGGCCTCATCTAGTTCATTTTTGGGGGATGAGACTCCACAGCCTCTGCAGAGAAAACTTCCCCAGTATGATTACCATCACAGTGAAAAAAACTTGTTAGATACTATAAATTTCCAGTTTTGCAACTTGTGTTTCTGGCTTATCACCTACCACACACCTCTGAGAAGAGTTTGGCTCCATCTGTGTCGCCAGACAGCTTTACAATTCCCCCACAAAGCTCAATCAGCATCTCCTGATATGGCAAGTATTCTAGTCTCCAACTGTCTTGGTGGCTTCTGGTGAAGTTGCTTCAATGTGCCAATGTCTGATTTGTACTGAAACAGACCCAAAATGCAGATAGGAAACTGCCATTTTAACAGTTCAATCCCAGCAATGCATCTTGATGGTCTTCCAAATAACTTTAAAACCAAATGGTCATTTACAACTAAATGTGAAAAAATAACTTTTCTAGCTATTACATTCTCTGATTTTTTTGAGATTTTCATTCTGTTTTGTTTGTGAAATTGACTGGCTAGATAAAAAATAGAAAACCCAAACAATGCACTGGAAGAAAGTGTACACTGACCACTTGTCATCAGAAAGTGCACATAGAACAATGATTTTCAAATACATATTTACACGTTTACAATTAAAGCTAAAATTTCCCTAGAAATAAATCTATCAGCATACACTGTAAAGGACCATCTACACCACTGTATATAGTGTCCTACTATTGCTAGGAAGTAGATAAACACTTCCATTTAACTGTAACATTCCAAATTGAAATAATTACACTTTCCTGCCTTGTCTTTTAGAAAAGTTTTTATAAGGTTGCTACCTGTGGAGAACCCATATTGGAGAAGGTCCCAGCAATACCTGTGACCTCACGGAAAATCCACTCTGGAGCAGTCTGTTCCTGAAGAGCTGTAGCCCATGGGAAAGATGCACATTAAAGAATTTCATGATGGACTGTCTCCTATGGGAAGGAATCTATGATGGAACAGGGAAAAGGTGAGGAGGAAGGAGGGGTAGACACAAAGCATTATGAACTGACTGCAACCTCTGTTCCTCTTACCCCTGTACTGCTTGAGGGAAAGAGGTAAGATAGTCAGGAGTGACGTTGAGACTTGGGAGAAGGGAAGGGTGGGGGGAAAGTGTTTTTTAGATTAATTCTTACGTCTCATTATCCTACTCTTTTTAATTGGCAATAAATAAAATTGATTCTTCCAAGTCAAGTCTGTTTTGCTGATAATGGTAACTGGTGATTTCCCTGTCCTTATTTCGACCACTGTCCTGTTAACAGAGAGGGAGTTATAGAATGGCTTGGTAGATAACTGGTAGCGGTAAAACATCAACCAATCACACTCTTTCAGAGTCTATTTTTCCTGAAAGAAGAAGCTATCTTATAAACTCCAATTAACTTTTTCTTTCTTTATATCTTGAAAATGGATAGCTATGTTATGTAGACACCAGAGTTCAAAACTACAAGAAAGAAGAAGGACTGCAGTTCGGAGCTGTTGACATGCGATGCCCCATGTTGGAACAAGTTTTGGAATCAGTAATCTTCCTGGAGCAATGCCCAGATCTAATATTCAACAAGGGTTTATTTGATCTTTGCAAATCACACTGAAGAATCTGTAAAGTTATATATACAAACTGAAGAGTGAGTTTTGAAAACATAAGCATTTATTCAGTTTAAAGGTGCATTTTCTACACTGATAAACCTTTTCAGATACATATAATAACATCTGATGCTTAAGGGAATTTACTGATGGCTACAAGAAATAAATCACTACAGAAATAAATTATTTTTCTTTCAAACACAGGACTGCACAAATAGATCTAGATATGATGAATAATTGAGTTCAGTGATCTAATTTCCTAGGCAGATACAAAAATTACTCGGTGATTTAAAAACACAGAACTAAAAAACTAACAGCCGTGAAACAATTAATTTCATGAGAAATAAATAAAACATTTGTATGAAAGTATTGTATCTGGCAATGTAGCTATATCTGCTGATTTTGTAATAGAATCTTAACACTTAATTATGGAACAATTCCCCAAATATCACCTTCAAATATCTGCAGGATGACATTGGTTCCTGCCAAGAAACAAAGAAATGAGAAAAAAAGACATTCTCTCCAATAAAACAATTCAATAACAATGGGATTGTGAGTACTAGAACTTACCCTAATCCTTTCACATTCTTTTTTTTTTGGAACCAGGTGTCTAAGAAATGATCGGAAAGACAATTCAATATGTGAATGTGTTTGGTAAGCTGCCCACATGTGGATGTGAGGACGTAGATGTAGGCTACCAACAAATAAGTTGCCAAACACTGATTCAAATAACAGTGGTATCAATGAAAAGAAAGTCTGACTTCAGTTCATTGTTTTAATGTGATTTGGTTTAGCTCTATTAAGAAAAACAGAGATAGTAGTAATTCTTGAACCACCTATGGGCTGGCACCCTTTCAAAATAAAATAATTTGGTAAAATTTTCTTGTAATGACTCTTACTAGGATCAGAATCACTGCTCAGCAAAACAGTTTACAACAAATAATCCAATCATCTTTATGTCTTGGCATTCTCATAGTTGCATACTGCCTGCAAAGATTTACTTTCATACTGCATGCAGAGCTGAAAGTGCTAGGCACTGTTAAGATGTAATCATAATGTAGCAGGCAAAGGGACAGTACTTATAAAAGTGCTATTATTGGCATTACTAAGAGCAATTTTCATGCAATGAGTAGTAATGAAATAGTATGGAGAATAAATACAAGTATTATTTTAATATTGTGTTTGTTTATTATTTGGTACAGTCAGTATTTTCAAAATTCAAGTATCTAAAATGTTTATTAATACAAAATGGACATCTTTCCCTTTTCATTGAAATTAAAGGTGGAAAAAAAAGTTTTCTCTCACCCCATGTGGAAAAATTAGGTATTATATGTATGAGCTATAGTATGAAATAGTACTATACTAAGAAAAAGAATTTCCTACATACATGCATTTGGAATTTAATGTGCATCTTAAATCTTTTAGTTGGAGACATGAAGTTTGGGCTTCAGGATACATCAGTCCAACACAATACAAGAAGAATTAAGAAACAGGTATTTGCAGTTCTTTATACTGTAACTTAGTTTTAAGAATAAATAGAAGTCTTCCCCTTCATTGAGCACTGTAAAAATAAGGGCATGAGTATGTATTGGGACAGAGCTCTCTTCCACATTCTGGGAGCTGGAAGTAGTTCATATTCTCTCAGGAACTGAACTCATGTCTCATTTTTCATGGTTGTATTCTAGCAGATTTATGAGGGATTAAAAGTCTAGAAAAGCCCTTTATTTAAGCACCTTTTTTCTTCCGGTTCCCTGTTTTCATTGATCCTTCCATTATCTCTCTCTCAAAATAATCCCCGGAACTACTATCTATTTCATTGTTTCCCTTCTTTGTAACTTCATACATTTAAATGGAGCATCAAACACGTATTTATAGCTGTGTCTTTCTATTTCAGAATTCCTTTCTGAAAATGTACATCATCCAAACTGAAATTTGGCCTTCTTTTCTGACATCTGTGAATAGATGTTTTGCCATCACATCAGTTCTAACATAACTAAACAAGACACATCTGTCTTTCTCTTGAACATGCTGTTCTGTTTTAATTCTCACTATAGGTAAAAGTAACTACCATCACTAAGACTCTTAACTAACTATTTCATTGGAAACGCGGGGTTTTATTTCCCTATCCAGGTTATCTACGTTTACGTAATAAACTCTTACATTTGTTTTTTCATGAAAATGTTGAGAAGTAGGCTCTTCAGTACATGCATTTTGGTAGAACTCTAATCTATCATTTGACTTTGTAACCACATTTTTTCCATCTCTTAACGAATGCAAACTGAACCTGTTATTTAACCAGATCTCTTCTATAAACTTACCACCTGTTTTGATAACGTCACCTTACTCTTTGCATTCCTGACTCACTACTTTCTCTCACATCCAACAAGCTCCTTCTTTTCTTGCATAAGGACATTCAGCATTTATCTTCCTTTCAAAAACCAACACTCTACAAATGCATTGGCCTTTAAAATGCCAACTCTTGCCTCCAGTCTTTTAGTGATGCCAGCCTCCACCACCCACCTGTTCAATTTTCAAGGAAAATTTTCAAGAAAAATTCAGCACCAGGTGAACAAGGACTCACTCTAAGTTCTTTGTCATATGTCACATCTTGTCTATGGTCAGCATTTCTTCCTCCATCTGGAGACCCCATTGGCTTATTTTCATATTTGCAGCACAATCTCCCCCCTTCTCTTGGGCTGGCGAGAGGGCTTCCCCTGGTAAGAGCAGAAGTCATATCTACTGTGATATGCCAGGAGCCTGATAGCGTTAGTATGGGGACTGTTAGAACCAATAGTGGTAATAGTAGTAGCAGAAGTAGTAATAGTAAGTATCTTCTTATATGCTCGTAAATACCAATATCCTAACAGTAGACTTTGGGGTCTGTTCATTATATTCAAAGCATAGTGTGTCTTGTAGCATTTATACAAGCAAATTTATACAAGAACTTTTTCATTAAATATTCCATCAAGCCCCAGCCAATCAACCAAATCCCAGCTACTTTCTTAACCCTGTGTTTGATAAGAATAACATACGAAGAAGCCTTTTGAATAAAATCAGAAGTGCTAAAAAATGTGTAGCAGTATTTCTTGAATAGGTTTTGTTTGTTCTAGAGCAATATGCTTAAAAAAGGATTAAAAAAAAAAAGGATTAATTGGTTGAGGTCCTCTTTCCTCAAATTACATCACAATAGAGCTTATACACCATTAATACATAATATTTTTTTCTTTATCTCCNAAAAAATTCTTCACTGAAAGTGTAATTAGACAATGGAAAGGTCTGCCCAGGTTGGTGGTTGACTCATCTTCCCTGGAGGTATTTAAGGGATGGGTGGATGAGGAACTGAGGGGCATGGTTTAGAGACTGGTGGGAATGGTTGGACTCGATGATCCAGTGGGTCTCTTCCAACCTGGTGATTCTATGATTCTATGATAAAATTACGCACACTCAGTAGTAACTGACTGAAAATACAGAGTGCATAAGAAGAAAGTTATAGAATCAATTAATCAACAAAATAATCAATTTTGAAAACTCAAGACTACTGGTGACTTTACTCATCAAGCTTATTCTCAGCTGCATTGCTGAATGTTAACTTTCCATTCAGAAGCCTACAGAATTAGACGTTTATGCAAGACCAAGAGCAGTCTGAAAAATTCAAGCCAGTTTTAATATTTGCACTTAAAGTTTGATTGCTTTAGACATATATCTCAGCAGTATTTATAAAAAAGAACAGAATACACTCCATGAAGAAAAACATCTTACATGCCAAAATAAAAAAAAAAGCAAAACCCGTAAAAATCTATTTTTCATCTATTTTATCCTGCTGTCATAGACAAAAGGAGCATGTCACAGGCAAAAGAAACATAAAAAAAATGCAATTTTTCACTTTGACATGTTTCCAGAGCACAAAATCAAAACTTCAAAGCTCTACTGAATTCAAATCTTTAAAATTGCTTTAAGTATCTTACAATATTTATTATATTTCTTACCACATTTTCTTGTTATCCTGTGCACTTTACTTTCAATTTCTCTGAAAAAAAGTTACTTATAAAATGCTATTTTAGTTTCTCTTAAAGAGAAGCAGAAATGTACTTCTATACTTTAGAGGACTTGAATTCAAAGTGTGAAAACCCTGTAATGATATGTACAGTCATTACAGGTTTTTATATAATGCTGTACTTTATATAAAGTACAGGACTGTAAAAACTTGCAGTTTTTAAAGGTATAAGAAGAAAATACCAATTTGAACTGAAGACCACAACTCTCTATATACATACCTATTCAATAGGATAGCTTTTCATACAATGCTATTTTATGTAAATCTTGTAAGGACAATGATAGGTCAACTTAAATGTTCTAAAAGCTTGTTGTGACTTACAGATGTACTGAGAGCAAAAGACCTTTTGGAAATAAACACTACCAAGAGCTGTTGGTTAGTCCATGTTATTTCCTCTGCTTGGAAATGGCACGCAAGATGTTGCAATGATCCTCATGCACAATTACGTAGCACGGTAGACCAATTTCCTGAATTTTTATCAGGATTCAAGATTCAGTATTCATCACAAGCAATGAAAACTACCCCATTAATCTCAGAGCTTTTTTCCTCTATTTTAGGTTTTTATTACCAAGAATAATTCTGGTATTTTCCAATAGAATTATATTTGATACTCTTAACTTCAAGGCTTAGCTCTCATGGCTTCCAGGTTTGGGGGTTTTTTGACTAAATTCATCCTTCTGTGAAATGAAAGAGTTGTATTTTTGATATATATTTATTATTTTGAAAGAAAAGCAGGTAAACCTTTTGCACTTATCATGAACCAAGTAGGGACTGGTCACCACAGCTTAGCTCCTTTGTGATACCTTGCATGAACCAGTATCACACTGACATTAAGGACAAATGATTTACTTCTTTACTGCCCATTCTCATTTTTGTATCTTTACAGATCTGTGGCTTGTCCTGTGCAGCTGAAATTGAAAAGAATAGAGACTTTCTATAAAAACTGTTGTTTAATGAAGAATTTAAAATACACATTTAAGTAAGGTTGAAAAAGTAGAGAGATGTATTCCATTCGTAAAGGGAATCCATTTATTTTCTTACTAATCCAGAGAATTATCTTTCATATAATTATCTGAAAATTAAAACTTGCTTAGATATACTTTGTGCAGAATAAAAGAACGTTGACTTTTTCATTACTGAATCATTTGCCTGCTAAAATGACATAAGATATTATGACACTTTCTGTAAGTTCTCATGGTTACATTGTACTGCAGAATTTTTCAGCTTCACTTTATCCCAGTAGCTGATAAAAGAAAATGAATGATGTGGCATTTACATAAATACATCTACAGCTGGATTTCTAAATAGGTCATTTATCTTTGCAGATGTAGTAAAAATATTTTACACCTATGGCATGTAACTGGAAGACTAAGTTAATGTAACCATTATTTGTATGCAGCACATGAAACAATATTTCTTTTCTTCTGCTAAAATGAGATCCAAAAGAAAACAAAAAATTACTAACAATACAAAAATACTTCAAAACTCCAAAGGTATCCCTTAGTATCTGAAAGAAGGGAAAGCCCCCAGCTTCATAGAAGTAAAAAAAAGCAAGCACCATAAGATATTAAATCTTTGTATTATTAGTAGTGATTTTATACTGGAAAACATTTGAAATGTTTCCTTAATTCTGCTGCCCATTCACTTCACTCATACCTCAAAATGGTCTTTGTTTATTTTTTGTCATTTCTTTCTCACGTACTTAACATTTCCCATTTCAGTGGAAAGATTCGGATAAGAAATTACTACTAGACTTTGAGGCATTTGTCTTACTCATCCTCTAATATCCGTATTTCATGAGCCTTACAGACCAAAAAGTTGTGTCTGAGTCGAATAGTTACAACCTGGGCATGGTTGATTACACTCATGGATATGTGTATTTGTTGAGCTGTCTATGCATCTGCAGTCAAAGCCTCAACTAAATCCTATTGTTCATTGGAAACTTGTTTTCCATGTCTCCCACCTGTCTTGTATCTATTCTGTTTCTACCATATCATTAGTAATTTTTCTAAATTCCCACATCTAGACTTTAACACAACTAAATAAAAAAATGTTTTCTTACTCTTCCAAGCACTCTTATTCCATATGTCATGAGGTTTTGGGGTTGTTTGTTTGTTTTTCTTTCTTGTCTTCCATATGTGTTCAAGGAAGGGGAAAAAGTGACAATACTGATACGTATTTTCAAATAAATTCTGCCAGGTCTTGAAGTTCAAGATTTTGTGGTTTTTTTTTTTCTCAGTGATGTAAATTCTTATTTAAGAATGGATTCAACTGCTAATGTATAAAGCTTGAAGTGTGTTCAAACGATTTTCAACTCAGTTTTAAGTTCGATAGGTGAATGTATATTTTGTATATATCTGTCTACAACATTTTGTATTCTGACTGTTCTCATTGCAATAAATGACTGCCTACACGGTTACTGAAAACCTAGAGAGACATTTAAGGGCAATAGGTACCTGCTTTCAGAAGGAAGATCTAAAAAATTACAAACTGTGTCACTGCTTTCAAGGTAACAGCCTTTAACAGTGTGTTTGTGAGCATAAATATAACTTTTAAAACTGAATCAATTATTTAAACTTTAAAAGTGACACACAGAAGAATGAGTATATGAAAAAATTACTAACCTTCATTACAGTAAGTATGTGTCTTTGACAGGTAACTGTGCTTCAGTGCTTGAACTAAACTGCTCTCAGACACCATGGTCTTAAGATAAGCTCAAATATTTTACTAAACTTAGAAAAGTTTTGAAAACTATTGTATCAATATTATTAAAGAAAAAATGTTCTTGACTGACATTGTTCAAACATATTCTCTGTAATTTACATTAAAGCAAAGATTTTAACAAATATTCCTAAGATACCTGGTCCAGATTTGCATATGATGTGATACGTTGGAATTAACCTGTAAAGTAGTGAAGAATACTGATGTATCAAGTCATTGAAAATTAAATTTTACAAAGCTTCTCATTTTCTAACATTTAAGCACAATTCTTACAGTAAACATGGCCTACACAGTATCTTCCTCAGTATATATATATATATATATATATATGTATATAAAAATAGCAAATCACTTGAACAAAGTATGCGATCATACATCTATTAATATACTGTGATCTATTATCATAAATAATTTAAGCTCTGCTTCTCCAGCCAAGAAGCAGACTTCGATGATACAATATTTCATTTTTTTGTCATGTGTGTTTGTTTACTTATCACTGGGATAGCTTTCTCAGACCTCAGCATAATATATTGAAAGTTCTGCTGCAACAGTAAGGATCACAAAAGTCATAACAGAGACACTTTAGCGCATAATCCATTTTAAGACTCCTATACTATATCTAAGTAGGTTTTTTTTTAAATCTGTATGATTAAATATATCACTGTAAAGATATTCACTGTGAATATCTTGAAACAATAACAAGTGCTAGTTTTGAATATTTTACTTTAAAGATTAAAAAATATATTTTAAACACTTCCGTGGGGTTTTTTTTTAATATCAAATAAAAAAGGATCCATGTACCTTACTTTTTGGATTTTTTTTTAACAAATATATAATAAAATATATACACCAGAAAAAAAGAAACGCAGGCTGGAGAAACAGTTTGTCAGGAACATCATCAGCTTAAAAAGGGGAATTGCAAAGTCTTGCATCTGGCAAACACTCCCAGATACCAGTACAAGCTGGAGGCTGTGCAGCTGGAAAGACAAAAAAGGGCCAGAGAATCTTAGTGGTCATCAAGTTGAACATGAACCACCAATGTAGCCTTTTGTCAAAGGAAGGTAATTGTATCTTTGCATTAAGAAAAGCATTTTCATAAGGTTGGAGCAGCTGGTCCCTCCCCTCTAGCCAGCGCTGCTGAGGTCACGTCTGAAGTACTGGGTCCAGTTCTGGGTTTCTCTATGCAAGAAAGACACAGTCCAGTAAAGGACCACAAAGAAGGGGTATGTCACTTTAAAATTTCTTCTTGCATTCCTTTTAGTCATTAGCCAGACTGTTAATGAAGACAGAGCATTCTTATATACATATTGGTTGGCGTTCATCTATTTTCTTATACTGCTACTCATATTTAATAATAAAACAGCTTATTAATCCACATTTCTAACACTACTTTAATGTTGAAAATGCAAATGTTTTGCCAGAATATTAATTCCATTAATATTTTTCATTAAAAAAAATCCTCATAAATAATGAATGCAAGAATATAAAATGAACATAAAATATTTTTTGATAAGGAAAATATAGGTTTGGTGGATATTTTCTAAATTTGAAAGACAAAAATAGTGGGATTTTTAGCTTGTTTGGTAGTTTTATTTCTGGTGTTCAGCCAGTTGACTTATTCTGTTATACAGCACTGCTCTAATCAAAAGTGCCTCCAAGAACTTACCTAAGAGAAAAAAGAGTTTTTTGAACAAAAAATACTAAAGAAATTGTTCGCTGTGGTCTTACACAGTGGAACCACCTATCAAATCTTGGCACTTTCCAAAATAATAAAAAAAAGACATTCTGTCTGAAGGGAGCTCAATAGCTCAGATCCACCTGTTTCATTCTGGATATTACAGTCTGTGTATCTATTTCATGAGTGAAGCCAGACAACTTTATTGTAAAATCTTGCTTTAGCTTTTCTGTGTGTTATGCAGAGAACATTGAATATATAAAGTATATAAGAAGTAAGATTTGACACTCTGTTTCACATTCAGCTCAGCAAAGGTAACATCACATCCAAGGATTTCTGAGAATACAAGGCAGGGCAGAAAATGTCCTGAAGCCTACTGTATTCCAATGAAGTTTCCAATGTCTACAACTATGTTAGGAGTTGCATTAGCAGTGCTGAAATGTAGGACTTGAGTCATCTGCCAAGAATAAATCAAATTATTTGTTTGCAATTACTCGATGTCTTTGCATGGTCTAAACAGATTGCTGGAGAAATGCTCTAAATCTCAAGCCCTAGTATTGTTACAGGATGCCTGCAGATGGGACCCGCTGCCTACAGATCATATGTGCTATTCTAGCAATGAAACTAGACCTTCCTGGGATTCACTGCAAATGTAGGTGGGATATGATAAAATGCTAATCAAGCTTGTCATAGTGTGCCCAGCATGTCTATAGTTGGTCATATGCAACATTATGATCCTGTTAAATAGTGTTATAATCTCAAAAAAGATAGACATCCACCTACAAATTTCAGAGAGGGAAGTTGAGCCTGTGTTCAACATGCAGTGTATGTTTATATTCCCTTTACCCATCCCAGTGTATTAATACACTAAGCAACAAACAATACAATGAAGGTGGGAACAAACATTCACATTTTTCCATCAATTTACTGTATGAAAGAGCCATTTCCTCTACTATAAGGATTTTGTTGACAGTACTTTATAACTTCTCTAATCTTAAATACTGAACACCAGCTGCAAAAAAATCAGCTTTTGCTTAACTGTAGAAATGACAGTCCCATCACTTTCAAAACCATACAGTTTTGTAAGAAAAATATATATTTTTATTACTTTGATGATGATTAATAATTCTTGCCATTGCTGAGCTATAGATAACAAAGGGACAGTATCATCAGATGTTAGCACTTCATCTAAAATAGGGAAGCACTTCTAGCTTATCAAGCTAAAAATAAGCTGAAATTGCTCATATAATGTATGTGAATAAAATTACTCCTAATCAAAATGAACTGTCACATAAAAAGCCCAAATCAACAACTAAAAAAAATGGAACTAAAAATAATGATGACAGCTATCCTATTTCTCTACAAAGCACAGATATTTAGTAAAGTAAACAGCTAAATATGAACATGCCTTCAAAAGAACTCAATTGGAATCTAACTTTTCTTTCCACTTAATCTGGATGTTATCACTGGGAGTTTGGAGGCAATTGTGCCACACTCAGCAAAAACTTTTACTTTAAAATCTTCCATTTACTTATATTCTAAATAAGTGTTTTGTGCTACTAGTGCTTAAATGCTTCATTTTGCATTGCGAAACGTGTCTTTTGCTTTTTTACTTTAAGTGTTACTATTATTAATACTGAGACTCATCCATAAACTGTGAAACAGGACCCAGAATATTTAGAGTTGGCCTTTTTTTTTCTCAGTAAGAAAGTTCCTAATATTATTATTGTATTTTAAATCCTGTTGAGTAAGATGTGAGATATAGTTTCTGTTCAACATAAAACAATCTATTCTTCCTAAATTTTAATTCTACTCATTATATTAAAGTATTATTTCTTCAGATCTAATATAAATGTTTCGAAAATTGTCTTCAATTAAATCAATAGCAAAAACTGACTAACCATGATAGGCCAAGCATTACACCAGAATATGTAGATGTTACATAATATGGTGCATGGATATAATACCTTTCATCAGTTAACAAATTTATCTTCTATAAATCAGTATATATGTTCGTATCTATATACACACATACAATGTCTATTTTTTTATATAGATACATATATTTTAAAAATGTGCACCTTATATGAAGGCACATGATCCACATAAAGGAGTTTCCTAAAACAAAATCAATCTAAACAAATAGAAAAACTTGGGACTTTTTAAAGACTCATATATTAGAAAGATTTAAAAAAAAAAAAATGACAAAGAACCATAGCCCTCATCCAGATAAAAGATTAAAATCAAAGAGAGAAAAAAAATAAATAAAAGGAGAGGAAGAACACCCCTGACTTTCTTCTCAGAAGCTGGGATTTTCAAAACAGATTTGCTCCTGAGCAAACTGACATGAATTAGTGGTTTGACAAGGACCATCCTGGAAGACTCCAGTGAGCTCCTCTTTAGTCTCAGGAAGGGAGAGTGTGACTGAGCAGGACCTCCAAGGTAGTCAGCATCAGGACTGGCACACAGACTCGCTGTCTCTTTGCCAAATCAGCAGCCTGACTGCCAGCACAGGACTTCCCTCCAGCTTACTTTGCTCAAAGTGGGTTGTGATTGTGTGGCTCCCTGCCTTGGAGGCTTATGTTCACTTTGCTTTTTCCCTGCAAGCATATAGTGAAAGTGACAAGACCGTTCCAGGAGGGCAGCCAAGAAGATGTCAGTGTATTTTTCCTAGCTGGGCATAAAAGTGATGGCAATGATGATGATGATCTTTGCGTCTCTGAAATTTTCCCATGGACATTTCTTTCATAAAAAAGCTTTTTTTTTTTATAAAGCATATCAGTGGAAAAAAATCTTAAA
This sequence comes from Piaya cayana, assembly GCA_013389865.1. Taxonomy (NCBI): domain Eukaryota; kingdom Metazoa; phylum Chordata; class Aves; order Cuculiformes; family Coccyzidae; genus Piaya; species Piaya cayana. Next base: position 18,879 of record WAAB01002180.1, read on the forward strand.
ATTAATATAAATATTTTGGGTTCTAAACTAGAAAGACAGTTTGTTATTCCCTACATGATCCAAATATTAAAGAAATCACTGCAAGTACTTTGTGTTTTAAAGAAATCAGACCTTACCCTGAAGTTTTTCCTTCACAACAACAGGAAACTAAATAGTATGACTGAGAGTTATTTATAATGTAACTATCAATTTTTATCATTGACATCTTAGAATGCAGTTTCATAATGTGATCAGCACCTGAGTCTTTCTTCAAAATTGCCTTATATATTAGCCAAGACGTCTCACAAAACAAGGATCATTGGTTTGAAACTTTAGCCTTATGATCTATTTTGTGTTCTGTGGACAGGAGCTATTCCCCAAGAAACAGAACAACTGGACTGCTTGTTTCTCAAACTTCATGCTGATGTGACGATAGGTGGAAAATGTGCCTTTTTGTTTGCCAGGAGACAAAAGTTGCTGAACATCATACAAGTTAGTTCTCTTTGGCAATTTTTTTCATCTTCTATTCCATTGCTATTTAATTAAATTCAGAAGTAGGTTTCTGTTATGTGTCTTTGAACTTAAACTGGTGGTAATTTACCACTATTTTTTTTATTTTATGGTTATAGTTGAAGCACATTGAAGTTAACTGTCTCTAGGCCATTTCAAGCAATGTGTTCTACACTGGATGATCTGGAAAGAATTATATATAGTGACTGTATTATTTAATATTAGTTTTACTTGCCCTAATCATTACTAGTTTTTAATTTTTAATTTTCTCCTTCTGGTTAGAAATGTGCTGAAACCAGAAATTACAATTACAGGGCTATAATATTTGTCTCCATTCTGTGTGTTCTATGTATCCTCAGTACATTTAACCATTTTGTTAAGTACTAGGCATTAACTTTTTTGGATATGTTTATTTCTGCAGTTCTAAGATATTTCCTTATCTCTCTCTTTTCTGCTTTTGATTAGCATTAACACAGTGCTTTGTACAAATAAATTTTGATTGATTTGCAATAATTTATTTGCAAATATTGATGTTTTGCTTCTAAGGACCATTTGTTGATCACCTATTTTAGTGACCTTTCCCTTGCCCTTTCCTATTTGTGTGTATTTTACAACAGAATGACCTTTTCCTAATATACACTGTCATATCTACTATCAACATTAAAGAACAAGTGCCACATTCAGAGAAGTTCTGTTAATGACATGTATCTCCATTCAGTCACAGTTTCAACCTTTTAATCACATTTCCATTTATTAATGTACATTCCAGGACATAAAATTTATTGTGGTGTGCATTCCAGTTAATGATGTTTAGTCTAATCACATGTTCATATTCATAAATCTTTGTCTCCCTTATTAACTTAGACCTACTACTTTAGCTTCTAGAGAGAATGACACTGAAATATTCACATGCATGAACTTACCATTACTGAAACTCTGCAGAAGAATGCAGGAATAATGTCTATGGATTCCATTTGGTGGGTAATCAGATGAGACCAGAACCACAATGGCCTATAAAAAGGGGAGAAGTAGTTTTACAGGAATCATTTTCTTATCCATTAAAAAAAAAAAGAGAACAATTACATTGAAATATTTCAATTAATTGTTTCAAGCTAGAACATTTTCACAGTAAAAAAGTCACAAAATATTCAGAGGGCGTAGAGAGGCTAATATCTAATCTTCAACTGGAATCAGATGGAACAGATTGGAATATTTCTCCTCTTCTTACAGATTACCCATACCTACCACGCTGCAAAATCAGTCTTCTAACTGTTCACACAGAAAACAAGACATGCAAGAGAAGAATTGACATTTTAAAATAGAGTGATGCAACAATTTAGTGAGCAAGAAACTTGCCTGTTATGTGAGATGGAGTCTGTGGGAACTGAGTCTGTCATAAACAAGCAAATCAGTTACTCCCACAACCAAGTTAAAGACTCTAGCCAGTGGTTTATTACCTGGACATTGGGTAGGCTGAAATAGTATCTATAACAGCCTTCTCAGAAAAATGTTCTCCAAAAGTGTCATTTTGATTCAACATCAGAACAATGATGAAGTATTCTGAAACTGCACAATTTCTCTTTTGTTTCGTGAAACTGAAAATTGTTTTCTGGTCAGCACTAGAAAATAATAAAATTATCAGATCTCTTATTCAGCTTGTCCATCAGTGATGGAACAGACTGAAAAATGACTTAAGTTACTGAGATTTACTTCAGGAAAAAAGGCCAAGAAATAAAAGCAGAAATAAAAAAAATTATTGCTCTCTCCTGTGTTTCCATCTTCAGCCAGAGGAAAAAAAATTATTAATTGAGTCAACATTCATTCATAATTAAATATATATGTCTATGTATATATAGATTAAAAGTCACTGTAGATACCTCTATAACCTGATAAGGTCTGGGAACTCCTTGACATCTGTAGAGGATTCACTGTGTAATTTATTCCAGGTAGAAAGTGTTGAAATACAGTAACAACAGGTATCAGGAAAAAAAAAACCCAATCCTCTAGTCTTCTCCAGCTAAATCAAATTAATATTAGTATAGACAGAGTTATTTCTGATTAAAGTCAGGCACTGTTAAATTAAATGGTCAAAACTCACAGTTGGTTATCTGCTTATTGCTAGCAGTCAAATAATGTGGCACAATATCTACAGGGTGAAATAATTACTTCAGAGAACCAGGCATCCATACTATCCACACATGTTCTGGATGTTTTCACTTCTGAAGGATGGCATCCTGTGGAAGGAATCCATACTGAAGCAGTTACTGGCACTAGAAGACTGTTAAGGTTAAGTTATAATTCTGTGAACATAGCACTGCTCAGAAAGATAGATATGTTGGGGAATACTCTGTGATATGGGATGCTGCCAATGTAATCTTGAAAAAAAGGAACAAGCAAACAAACCAACCAAGACCAGTGGCAAATCATCATTAAAAAATTAAATTATATTTTGCATAATCTCTGTTTCCCCAACCCGTCATTCGTAGCCAAAAATTCAGCAGCAGCTCTTCTTTACCCCTTTCGAGTAAATGCATGCTGGATCATTTGAACCATCTGCTGCACAGTGCTTTCTAATGGGAAGAACAGTGGACAGTTGTCGACATCTGTGTTGTAACGTCATTTAGGGGCACACCAGCTACCAGGGGGAGGGAAGCAACAGCAGTAGCAGGAACAAATGCTCTTGGATTGGCAGAGGATGAGAACTGAACGTGAGGAGGGACAGCAAGTAAATATGACATTTGTTTTGCATTCAGCAATTCTACAGAACAGGGAAATGTGAACATCCAATCCTATTTGACTTCTTAGCTTTCTGATAAACCAACTTTCAACTACTTATGGAGCTTTCTCTAATCAACCAAACCAAGTCAAATAAAACCTCACCAAATCATATAGCTCTGCTTTATTTTCAAATGAATAAAATGAATGGAAATGACTGTGCCCCTGTACTGGGTGCTGGTGAAGCTGTACTTTGGATGCTGTGTTCACTTTTGAGCTCTTCACTACAAGAAAGACACGGAGGACCTGGATTGTGCCCAGAGGAGGGTAATGAAGCTGATGAAGGGTCTAGAGTGCAAGTCTTATGAGGAGTGGCTGAGGTTGTTTAGCCTGGAAAAGAGGAGGCTGAGGGCAGATCTTACTGTTCTCTGCAATTACCTGAAAGGAGGTTGTAGCGGGGTGAGTATTTGTCTCTTCACCTGGGTAACAAGTGATAGGATGAGAGGAAATGGCCTCAAGTTTTACCAGGGAGAGCTTAGATATTGCTTTACTAATAAAGTAGTGAATCATTGGAACAGGTTGTCCAGGGAAGCAATAGAGTCACCATCCCTGAAGGTGTTCAAAAACCACACAGGTGTGTCACTTTGGTACATGATTTAATAAGCATGGTGGTGTTGGGCCCATGATTGGACTCCACGATCTTGGAGGTCTTTTACACCTCCATGATTCTATGATTCTTTATATGTACACTTAGATGTTTGATGCCTGAGGAAGCAATGTGCCGTTTCCTACACAGATAATGGTGAGAAGGAATGCATATAAGGCTTCCAAAGAGATGTTCAGCTAGCTATATAGCCTCATTGATTTTGTGAACAGATTTCTTCTCTTATCTTAAAATATAAGTAACTTATCTTCATATAACAGAAGAAGTAGTAGAATTATAGAATCATATGTATATAATTAGTAATTTTAAACTATTTTAATATTTATGGTATTTATCCATACAGTATTTAAGTGCACTAAGAACCACATGGCCAAATAAGGTATTTTAATACAAGCATGAAATAAAAGCAATGTTGAAAATCACAAGTATGAGGAATGAAAATTGAATGAAAGTAAATAGGTAGGATGAAACCAGCTGTCTGGGATGAATGTGGTAAAGACCATTGCTGAAGAAATTAGCTTTTTTAACCCTTAGGAGTTTAGAAAGACTAAGCGAGGGATGCAGGGACAAAAAGGAAAAAAGTGGAACAACAGTTCGTAGCCTTGCCATCAAGAAGTAAAACTAGGAATGAGAAGCAATAAAAAACACTGAACCTTCTGTGAATACATGTCAAATATGTCCAAATCTACCTTAAACATAATTCTGCTGCTTTGTAGTAGACATCAAGTTATTGATAATGAAGTCCGACATTAGGCAACATCGTGTATCACTACTCCCATATATCAAAGAGAAGTATTTATTCATAGCTCCTGCAGAGAATTAATTGGTCACCTCTGAGAATCTCCCAGTCTACCAGTAGTGCTTTTGTCATTTGTTTGTTTTACAGTTTGGTGTAAACATTTTCCTACAAATGCATAAAAGAAAAAAACATTATAAGCTGTGTTGTAATACAAATACAGCCGAAGGCCTTAAGAGTCTTAGAGTTGCTGTCTGTGAGATTTGGATTAGACAAATAATTTCCTCTGATGGTGTCTCCTGAGGTTGTAGGGTCTAGAAATTTCCCTCTGCAAATCCATCTTTTGCTTTTTGTACGTGCCAAGTATAGTCTCTAGAGATGAGATTCCACCATCCAGCTTTGATGATTAGTCATCCAGGCTTATCCAGTATCAATAGAAAGAGGTGCCAATGCCCAAAAGGCAGGTCCTCTTAGATAAAAAACTTGGGGGTAATTTGTCTCCCAGAGATCCCTGCCTTATTGCACAACAAAAGCATGAGAAAAAATTGACATTATTTTTAGTAGGTTCACAGATACTAACAGATGTGTAGAAAAGGCAAACTGGTTAACTCTCAATGCTACTAATGAAATATTATGTTATGGTGTGAACTGAAGCAAGACTTCAAACTGAAATTAAATTGATTGAAAGTGAATACACCGGAAAAACAAGTCTAATACTTGTATAATATTTTTTTTCTCCCAAGAAAATAATAAAAATTTTCTAGAATTTTCACTATGACATGAATTTAGAATTTTTTTAAATTACTAAATTATTTGGGATCCAGTTTTGATTTCCACAGTTATGTTAATCATTGAGCAATAAGGCAAAACAAAATGCAAATTGTCAACTATAGAAATGTTATTCACCTAACTTCCACAGCATTTTGTTTTCTCTGGTCTTAGTAGGAAGAAATAATATGACAATGTCCGTAACTGAATACTTTCATGCACCAGTTGAGTAACTTCTTGGCTTTTCAATCAAATGTAAACATTCTTGTTCTAGTGCAACAACAGTAACTATAACAAACCCATCTGAGAACTAAATTATATCAAAGGTTTATTCGCTAAGAGGTAATGTAGCTCTAGTAAAAAATGAATAGGTTTATTCCAGGTTTGTAATAAACTTGGTCACTTATTCTATTGATGAAAGCACGTGTAGCATGAGATGCTGCCCTGACAAATGATTACCTAAAAAAGATCACTTATTAGATATTCTCACTCACTGTTTCCACTCACACTTTGACTGTAAGAAATGCTGTTGTCACAGAAATAGTTATATTATATTTTATACTGCAAAGGTAAAGTATTATTTTCTCTTCTCCTTGACAGCTTTATATGAAGATAAGACCTCCAAAGTGTGTACTTGAGCTCATAGATTCTACCCTTACTAACTGATCGGTATTGATGTCCTTGACTTGAAGGCTTCTGGTACTGAAAAATCTTATCCACTCATTCCTGGCTGCATATTGCTGAAGATCACTGTTTTCTTATCTCACCAGCTCTTCTATTTAGTTCTTTTTCAACCTGTTTTCCTATGAGTGCTCCAAATATCACACACTGGTGTGTTTGCCTCGTTAGTTGTCTGACTGCCTGCAACTCAAATAACTGCAGCACAACTAGACAATCTCTGTCAAATTCTCAGTCAAATTTGGCAAACTCCCAGTCTTCAAAAGGTTATTAAGTTTCTGTAGCTTTTGTGAAAGATGACAGCCAAATATATATGCTCCCAATCGAGCTATTCTTGAGATAAAAGCTGCAGTATAAACACAACCTTTATTAGATGTCATATAATCCACACAGAAAAGAAATTGTGATTACTTCAGCTAAGGGGAAAGTTTTAGACTAGATTTGTGCTAGACACAGGGATAAGGATCAAATCCATGGAAACCAGTATTCATTAGCTGGAAACTCATAAAACTATCTTTTGTTTTCTCCTCATGGATTTGTCATTGTGTCTTTGGGTTTGTTTATTGTTTGGGGTTTTTTTTATTATTTTTCTCTTTTGTGTGTTTGTTTGGCTTTAATTTTTTTCTTTTCTGGAACTGCTTAAAAGAGTTAGAAAGAATTTCAGCACATTAAAAATACCTTGCAGTTAACAGTATTAAGACTTCATTATCTTCAAAATAAATAAGGAATTTTGTCCAGATATTAAATACAGTATTAAAGTTAATCCAGTTTTTAGCTCAAATTACCCAATTTTCTCATTACTTCATTCATATATGACATTATATATATGCTGGATTCACACTATAAATATGTATTCACACTATATTCACATTATATGCTATGCTGTAATCTCTAACTTCTAGGTCAAAAGTATGAAAATTAAAATGAGAGAATTGATTGTAAGTAGCCCTGTGGTGAAGGACTTAAGAATGTGGGTTGAAAAGAAGCCCAATGTGAGCCAGGGATGTGCCCTCGCAGCTCAGGTCAATCATATTCTGGGCTGCATCAAAAGAAGCTTGGCCAGCAGGTAGAGGGAGGTGATCCTGCCCCTCTACTGTCATGAGAACCCCACCTGAATTATTGAGTCCGGTTCTAGAATGCCCAACATAAGAAGGATATGGAAGTGTTGAGGGTGGTGAGCTGCTGGAAGGGGTTTTCTGAGGATGTTATTGATGTCCCATCCCTGGAACTGTTCAAGTCCAGGTTGGATGGGGCTTGGAGAAGCTTGGTCTAGTGTCTCTGTCCACAGCAGGGGGATTGGAATTCTATGATCTTAAAGCTCCCTTCCAACCCAAACCGTTCTATGATTCTATGATTAGTGAGAACTACATAACCATTAATCAGTATGCCTATTATTTGAAAATAAACACAATTTCTAAAATTAATTTTGAATCTAAAATATAATTTTTACATTAAAAAGTAATTTTGGGGGAAGTTTCAAAATATTTTATTTCAGCACTTACAATAAAAACTATTTCTCCTTGTTAAATTTCCACATTTAATATAATTGAAATGGATTTTGAATTGCTGCAACTTTGTGGGGGGATGATTTATTTTTTAATAATTCAAATGCTACTACGAACTGATGCAATTTTTTGAGAAAATCACCTAATCATGGAAAAGAAAAGAGTTCTTAAAAGTTCTTGTAGTCTACCTCTTCAGTCTGTAGAAGGATAGTTGGTTGATCATCCCCGAAGGTGGATTTTAAACCTATTTTTCATAAACTCGTAATGAGAAGGATTTAAATAGTTAAAATATTCAAAGTGAGATGTTAAAGTAGAAGTTGACAGCAGTAAAAAAAATCTTAAGTCTAAGAATACATAAAGATAAGAACAATAAGACACACTTCAGTTTTAGATAATTAAACTGAACTTTAAAGGGACAATATAGAGGAATATTTCACAGAGAATGTAGCAAAAAATTCTCATAACATTTTACAAGATAATTGTGTTTCTGAGTTGAAAAATCTTCAATGGGGAAATGTACTTCTTCAGCAGCCCGATCTTTTTCACTCATGAATGTAGGAGTATTGAAGCAGCTTCTGAGTTGATTATTCATCCTTTGTTGTTGCTCGTTATTTAGAGTGATGCATACAGGGATACTACATTTGATTTTATGTTGACGTGTACTGATCACTGAATTTGAGAAACACAACTGTTCACTGTGAAAGAAAGTCATACTGTTTGACACAATAAACTAAGTGTGTTAGAAAGCATCTCTCTCTTGTACTGCTATGCTAGCAAAGTGAGCAAGCAACCAAGGCTTTTTTTGAGCAGATGTACATTTCATTTGTCTTTTGCACAGCCTGTAAAAATGGTTTAGAAAAGATAACTTTTTAACAATTTTTTGTAACTGAAATTAAAGAATATTAGAATCAGAGAGTTGAGTTTACTTATTATTAAAAGAATCTAACTGTAAGACCTCAGTGGTTAGTAAAAATCACACCAAAAAGAGTCTAGTTAGCCTAAAGAATCATTAATTATTTCCAGTTATCACAAAATATGAGAAATTTAGTTTTATCTAATATTGTCTTCATAGCAAACATAATTAAAGAAGGGCAGCCAAGCTGACTAAGCAATTTTAGTGAAGGGTCACTGCCTACATCTGCCAGTCTGCCTTGTGCTCATTAGCATATTGTGCTGTTGTATACAACTTTGAGTGTAAGAGATCACTCAAGCGTGCAGCACATAGTGGAAAGCAATCCTTCAGCAAGTCCTAACCACCTGTTTTAGTAGGCAGTATTTGAAAATTTACTTGTCCACGACATTATATCCTGTATAATTTTAAACAATACATATTTTAACATAGTTTTAATTATGATTGGACTAACAATTTATTAAAGTAATTGTTAGGACAATGTGTAGATCATTGCTTACATGTGAATTGCTGATCAAAATCAGATCATGACCCTCTGTTTCACTGATCAACCATTTTTTTTAACAAAATCTCCCTTAAACAGATAGATTTTGTTTTTATAATTGATCAGGTCAGTTTGGAAGTTTTGTACTTAACACATGATAATGATTCACCCTTTCTGTGAATGGATGATCTCCTAAATATGCCTGTATTTCCTTTTAAAAAATAATTTTGCTTTGTCATTCATCTGTTTGGTTGAATATATCGTTTTCAGCACAAAAGAAAGCCTTAGCTGAATGCTCATATGAAGTCCATTTAAATAAAAAAAAACTGTTAATGAGTAAAAAAGTCATTGAGTAGCTGTGTTAAATCCTCTGTCTAGTTTGAGGAACTCTGTCAGAAACAACATTGTATAATATTCTACTATGTCTAACTCTAATTTTAATTTATAAAAATAAACATTTGAAGTGTAAAATCACCAGAGTTATGTTATGCTATGATATTTGAATAACAGTAGGATTTATTGTTACCTATAAGACCAATACAATTCCTTAACTATGAATTCAGCCCACTTCTTCACAGGTGACATTTTCGTATTAGGACTCTTCCTGTTTGTCAAACTGTTTCCAAATATGTTCTTGTAGAATAACTACTTAGGAGGTGAGAAAGATTTTGAGTTTGCTTCTGCTATATTGTGAAGGCAAATAAGGCCAAGCGCAAGTTCCTACACCTAGGTTGAAGTAATCCACAGTTTCAATAGAGGATGGGGGATGATGTGATTGGGAGCAGCTCTGCAGAGCAGGACTTAGGGGTGCTGTTTGATGAGAAGCTTGACACAAGCCAATGACCATGTCCTGGGCTGCATNCCAGAGGGGGGGCCACAAAGATGATCAGTGGGCTGGAGCACCTCCCATATTAGGACAAGCTGAGAGAGTAGGGCTTGTTCAGCTTGGAGAAGAGAAGGTTCCAGGGTGACCTTATAAAGGCCTCCCATTACCTGAAGGGGTTCTACAAGAAAGCTTGGGAGGGACTTTTTGCAAAGGCACGTAGTAATAGGATGAGGAGGAATAGCTTCAAATTGGAGAGAGGAAGACTTAGTCTAGACATAAAGAAGAAATTCCTCGTGATGAGGGTGGTGAGGTACTAAAACACATTGCCCAAAGGAGTCATGGCTGCCCCCTCCCTGGAAGTGTTCAGTGCCAAGTTAGATGGGGCCTTGTGTGGCCTGATCTAATGAAAAGTGTCCCTGCCCATGGCAGTGGGCTTGGAACTATATGATCTTTAAGGTCCCTTCCAATTCAAATCATTCTATGATTCTGTATTACTTTCACCCAATTTTGCTTTTCTGATTGGAAGTAGCTTTCAAAATTAGTCCCTGTGAATTCATGGGTATGACACAGTTTAAAGATTACAAAGTTGTTTATATGATTAATATAAACATGGTTTTATACAAAGTCACAGTCCTTTCTCTGTCTTTTGCAGCATTGAAGAAGTTAAGCAGCTAAGACATTCAGAGTGGCTTATAATACTTTATACATGACTTTTGTCAGCTTTACTGCAGCGTGTGCTGTAAATCCTTTGGAATAGTCATGGTCTACTAGGCAAATAATCTAATTTCTGAAATGCCTTTAAATGTCTGTTTACATAAGAGCATAATAGCTCCAAAGAAGCAATTAAGACCATGGAAGTCAATAATCCATGCTTAAGAAGTCCAGAAATTGTTACATTCTTCTCAGTGAACTCAGATTCTGTGTTTCTATAAAGTAAACAATTTTGTTCTCATTTTAAACTACCTGTCATTGAATTAGTATAGTAGTATATTTGATTCAAGGGGCCTCAACCTGAATGTATTTGAAGGTATTGAAAATACTGCCATTAATCTTATCAAAACTGAAGAAAATTTGAATAGCATAAATTTCTCAAACCCCCTCCCCCAAAAAATAGATTAGAAACCAAAGACAATCACATTTTTACTCCTTTTTTAATTCACCCTGGAGGAAACTGGAGAAGAGTAGGATTTCAAGATAATACAAGCTTAAATGCTCCAACAACTGCATAGATGGGAGTGATGTAGTCTAAGGCAGGAATTGAAAAATGCATCTTATCAGGACCTGTGGGGAAAGAACAGCCCCCTAGCTTTCCATCTTTTACTCATCTTACTTATATTAAGATCATAAAAGATAGCAGCTAAGCCTTCAAAATATTAAAAACATTATCCGTATGTCACAGAAAGTGGTAAGAATCTACATATTTTTATTAGACAATTAGTTTTAAACCTAACCAAATTTTGACCCTCTTTGATAACATTTCAAGCTTGCAATAATTGACCTTTTGTCAATATTTATCTATATAATTTCAGTTCCCTATTAGTCTGCCCTTAGCCCAAAACAATAGTTAAAGTCAGATCCTTCATTTATTAAAATTGTTTAAAGGAATAGTCCTGCAGATTTGTATCCGTCTCCTCATATTTAAATCATGCAGAATGTAAATCCAAATCTGTCAAAGATACAACAAATCCAGAAATGAAAAGATTTTCTCAGATGGTTCAGAGTGAACTAGGCCTATTTGCAGATGAAAAGTCCTTTGCTGTTTTCTTAGAAACCAAGAATATTCATTTAGCTGGATAATGCAAGCCAGTTTACAATTATTTCTGAGAATTTTCTTTTATCTAACAGAAATTTCCAGTTTTAATCAGCTTATGAAGCTGATAATTAGTATTGAGATTGGATGCATATCTCACCAGCAGCTTTTATAGAACATTGCATTTTCTTTTTAAAATATCTCACATGCTTTCTATACCAAGTTCTTCTTACTGGTATGTCTAGATTTCTGAGTACTTCTTTTTATTTTTTTTTCCACATAAATTATCGTTTGTAACCATTTTAACACTTGGCAGTTTCGTATCCTGCTTTTCCTGAAAGTCTCCATTCAGACTCACTCTGGATATTCGCCAGAACCGAACTAATTCTCATTCTACATAAAATGCTTCCCCTCGTGTACATGCGTGTATGTAATAGGTAATAGATCTGAATTTAACTTTACAGGCCGATGAGCTAGGCATATCTGTCTCCCTGATCCATTAGACACTGGGGAACACAGATCACTGTAGCAGACACACTCCGTTGATGCCTTCCCATTTTGCTAATACTGAGCTTTTAACTGACATCAGCATCGTGTGGCAAAATTGCTTCCAAACTCATTTAAGCAGCTGCACATTTGAACAGGCTTAAATGATGGGTTTTAGTAAATTGGTGAAGCATAAGTTTGCGTATGCATAAATTAACCTGGCTAAAAGCCAGCTTTCAGGAAATCCATTCTTATTTAGGTACTGAAAGTAAAAGCCTTGTCTCCCAGGGAAGGGGGAAGAAAGTAGGGGGAGTAAGGGAACTCTTACTTAGCGTGCTATTGATTCAAACCTCACAAATGATACACATCATCGGTTTGCCCAGGCCTGTGCATTGAGCAGATCAGTGCTGACCTACTACCTCTGAACTCACAGCTGCTCAGCTTTACTTTCTCAGTGCTCACTGAACTGAAAGAACGCTTTGGAGCTCCTGCCTGATTTTCACAGCCATCCTATGGCAGTACAATGTCCACTGCTGTTTCCCCTTCATTGAAGTGCATCTTTCATTTTTCCTCCCTTTTCTCACCCATGCTAGTCTACACAGGCTTCATTATAGTTTCTTTTTCACAGATATTACTAATTTGCAGCATTAATGAAAACAGTCCTCTGAAGATTTCTGCGGGCTGCATACCTAAGCAACAACATATGAAATCACACAGAATTAAGTAAAGCATTGCAATCTTACTGGAGAATCTTGAAAGTATTTCTTTTTTTCCTCCCCCCACCTCCCACATTCCTTGGGGTTTTTTTGGTTTTTTTTTTTAAATTAAATCATTCCTTGAATAGATTTCATCATACATTATGTAGATGTGAAACCTTTTTTACTGTGGTAAATGAGTCTGAATCAAAAGACAGCCTTGTAAACAGAAGTTTAAATAGACTGCAATTTGCTTCCCCTCTCCCTTAAACTTTCAGTGGCTTGAAAATATACATGTGAAAATTAGCTTCCTCAATAGCACGTTTTATTTTTTTTTCCACTGGAAATGGTATATGCTCCATCTAGTGGACTAATTGAGCACTGTTGAAACTTATGACAGGTAGAACCCCTTTAAAATTGTTGAGGAAAGGAATAACCTTATTGTAACAAATAAAGAAGAAAGAAGGGAAAAACAGGAAGACAAAGACAGTTTTCGTTTTCTACAGAACATGAAGAAATTTGAGCAAAGATTATAAGCATCATAATGCATCCTGAGAATTTATTCTCCTTACAAAAAATACAGCTATTGAGATAGTCCATTGTTGCCATGGTAATATGTCATAAATTTCTGTCAACTACCTAAAATAGCTGCAGATCACAAGGTAATCAGGTTTGAGTGTGGGATTTTTTTTTCTCCATGGGTTCTATAGCTTTTTTAATTGAAACAAGAATTTATCTTTGCTTTGTAATTTGTGAGCATCTTTGTTGAAATTAGATAAATAAACCAGTTATTGTTATGTTTTTCTATACAGTTAATTGTTTACCAAATTGTACAAAACCTCTTATTAAAATACCCTAAAATAGATACAGGTTTCTGCTTTGACCAATGAACACCTATTTTCTTTAATTTGTAGTCTGAACATTAATATGGTCATAAGGTTGGGAAAGTCTGCTGTGGCGTTGTGACATGTCTATGGATCTTAGTCATTGTTCCTGTCATTGCTTACAACATGATTTTCAAGCACGGTCAAACACTCAATGCCCTGATGAAAGCAAAATACAATATTAAATTTTAAAATGCTTTAAAAAAAGACAGTCCCTAAATCCAGAAAGCACTGTATGTGTGCGAGAAAGGATAATTAAAGGTAAGTCTATGAATTCACCTACAACATCACCTACTCATCAAGGTGCTCTACTCAGCAGTGTGATTGAAAGCTGTCATCCATGAGAGAAAGCTTAAACAGATGTGGCAAGTCACGCCTGAAATGATGTCATGAAATTAGGGAATGCAGAACTTGTATCAGTTAAATGTAGCAGTATATTATTATTCTTCAGGAAAGTATTAACATTTTATAGAGGCATCCCCACAAGCACTCATACTTCAAACCATATGTAAATTCTTGGGAGTGGGGATTTCAGGTTGAAATGCAACTTTCTTCCTTCATTTTTTTTTTCTTTAAATTATTCTCTTT
>WAAB01002180.1:33117-48433 GCA_013389865.1 Piaya cayana
TTTTTTTTTTCTTTAAATTATTCCCCTCCCTCCCCCCCCTTAACCTGTCTGTGCATACATTAGTGTTTTGTGCAGAATATCAGAGATATCAAAGATATTTCTTTCCTGTGAGTGGTTTTTATGTTTACAGACAGCATGACTATTTCTTTAACGTTTGTACTGAGCTTTAATACGTGAGCATTAAAACAAGGCATTGCAATCATAGCTTATCAGAAACTTGTACTGTGTGTTTGTGATGTAATGTAGTCTAAAATACATAATATCATTAATATGATGCTCAAGCCTCACATACATAATGCTTCTGACTCTATAGCTACCAAAGCTAAAGATATAAACAGGTTTTAGTGTCCTGAGGGAAAAAACCCAAAACAATTGGAGCTGACAACCCTTTTCATTGATATATTCAGCTTTGTTAGCTGAGTGTGAGAGGACAGTTGCAGAATAGAAAAGACTGTATTCAACATTCATGAACTGGGACAATTTTTAAAAAAGACACAGGAAATGCATATTTTCCCTATAGATAAGCCTTTTGCAGGGGATTTGAATGTAAACACAGCTAGATATCTAAGAAAACAAATAGAATTATGAGAACATGTCTGAGTACTTCTTGCTGCAACAAGAAAAACAACCTGTTTCTACACAACAGGTATCAGAAAAGCCAAGCTTTTTCCTGATAAGTTGTTTTTCAGACTAGCAGTAGAATAGGAAAAAGGATGTTTACAAAATAAACTTATTCACTTTTTATTCTCTAATATATGATAATTTGCATACCAAAAAGAAAATTGTATCTAGATACTTCTTTACATTTGACTAATACTTGCATATCTTCTTTTCATGCTTTTACAGCTGAAAATTAAGAATTATCAATTTTAAAAGGTTGATTTAGATTTCTCTGATATTAGAAACCCTGAAGCTCTTCCCCTCTGCCTGGCTGCCTATTGATGTGAGTTTTAGAGGTAGGTGGGAACTAAACATTCTTGAGGTGAAAAATCAAGTAATAGCAGGCAGGGATTTTCACGAAAAAAAGCATTTTTTCTTAAGTTATAAAGACATATTAAAAGAGTGGATAATGACTTCCTATCACAGGACATTTACAAGATAGAATGTTATTTTAGTAATTTTTCATTTTATACATTCTTTTAAACTCAAAATATGTTTTCAGGTATGCCTGAATGGAGCTGAAAATCAACTTTGAAACATAACCAGCAGTCTTCTATAGAGAGAAGGAAGTGCAGAAATAGTTCTTCAGGAAAAATTATCGCAGCTTTAGCTGTTAAGTATCTTTCATGACAGCTCTTCCACATAACAGCAGAATTTTTTACAGCATGCAAAGTTACAGTTTCCTTTCCTTACATTTCCTTGCCTTGTGCAATAGAATAAAACTTAACATTTTATCTTCTCGGAAAGTTTCAGACTCCTCCTTCCTGTCACTGAAGAGATTTAAAATTTTTTTTGTCATCTTAAAAATTCAACTTCTTAATTCTCTTGAGACAGAGACCACAAAAAGTCTATACCAAGAAAAGCCCATTTTTCCTCAATAAAGGAAAATTAGTTTGCCTTTGACTTCTTTTAATGCTATATTAATTTCTTCTTTATGCAAAGGAATTTCTTCTCTTTGTAGCTGCAAAGCTTCTGGAAAATAGTCCAAGTCTTTTGCTTGAGGTCATTTCTCTCAAAATAGCTCTGACTGTGTAGTCAAAGGGAGATAAGTCTCACTATACCCATAACAAGATCTTCAGGCACCTGATAACTTCAGTTTTCAAACAAAGTTCCCTCAAAGTTAGTTTTGAGCTGGGCTTTGAGAATTCCCCTTATTTCCTTCCTTGGGTACTCTTGGACCCAGATTTATAAAAAGAAATGGCTTGTCTTGATTTGGGTGATTGATTCACCATTTCCCACTTACAGAAGTGACTGCCTAGGGCCTGGGTAGCTCAAGTGTGATTTGGTTTCTAAACTGTCCTACATTAAAAAATAAACTGTCACTGACTTTTATTTACCATCCAGAATTTGCCATGCTAGGATGCTTCCATTTGACAGTCTGAACTATTACCTACTTTTGGATCCTACTGCAAAAGACTCAAAATATCAGTTTCACTGACTAAAATGTCACCCAAGATCAATGTGTGAAATGCTAGAGCAATATTACTACACATGAAGGTAAATTAGCCTTTTAAGTCACTCCCATATCATAGCCACAACTTATTTCATCCAGAGTCTAGTACTGTGCTACCTAAAAAAAAAAAAAAANAAAAAAAAAAAAAAAAAAAAAAAAGTAGTTCAAACAACGGCAATTCAGTTTGGATGTCAGTTATCAAAGATATTCATTATTAGGAAGAAGCCAGTTTGGTTAACTTTCCATCTTTAGGCTGCATCTCAGCGTGAGTTATAATCAGGATGCAGTAGTAACAGGCAACACAAACAAATCAATCAATTGATTGCAATAACTAAAAGTACTTGTCAAACTGATAAAACCAAATACTTCATTGTTTATTTCCTGGGTGAGTAATGCAATCCATAAAAAGTATTTCTATAAACTTCCCTCAGAATTTCTACATTAAATCAAAGAAGATATTTATCTAACCCAGTGTTATCTGTTTCCTGTAATGTACTTAGCCTCTGTTTTGGCCAAGACTGGATCCCATTCACCCTTGTCCAGGGCCACAACATTTTCTTTTCAGAGTGTGAGACATATAAGGCAAGAATTTTAGTATATATTTTTTGCCAGATATTAATTATTTCTGCAACAAAGAGAGACATTTTACTTAAGTCAGTAAAATCTTTGATATTTTTATTAAAAATAAAGCTTTCAGAAATGATTACTCACTAAGATTTTAACAGCCTAGTAATAATAACCCTGACCATATTCTTCATCTTTCTTTCTTCAGAAGATCTAAATAACATTTTCTTAATAAAACAGATATACTTAAGGCATAAATCACCTGTCTGGTGGATGTTTTATCTGTGACTAATGGATACTAATTTATGAAGTATAGTAAATATCTCACAGATATTTAAATCAATATCTCATATTTAATGAGCCTGGAATTTTCCCTTTTAACTCCTCAAAATTCTATCAGTCATCATAATTATACAATTAAATTTTTTTCTACACATGATATCAAAAGAAACATTGCCAGTCTTCTCAAGAGGTTGCTGTCAAACCAAACAGCTCACCTGCTATGGATTTCACCTGCAAGTAGCTCTTGTTCATCATACTGTTGGTTTATGAAAACAAAACTTCCTTTTCTTCATGTTAACACTTTGTAAAATACTGTGTTACACAGGTGTGAACAAAACAAAAATATTGCAATTTTTTTCAATAAATTCTCATGGAAGAATTATTCTACAATTTTTGTTTGTTTTTACGTTGGGTGGGGGGTTTTTTGTTTTTTGGTTTGGTTTTTTTTTTCTGCTTTAATATATTTCTAAACGAATTAGCTTATTTTCCAAACAGGAAAATTTACATACTCGCAAAACTTACTCTATACATATGAATGTGTTGCAATCCTTCCTAAATGGCTATACCTGCAGCAGTAATATATGAGAGAAACTGCTTATTTTTCAGTCTCAGATACCCAAATACTTGCACTGCATGAATCATTACAACTAATGGAGTACTGAAATATTGCCAGACTCTTCTTTTCATTGTTTCAGGCTTGTTTCTGCTTATAGTGATTTCAGCTGGACTTTTGCCATTAACTTCAAAGTAGAAGTAAATCCTTAGGATTATATTGGGGTCTTTTTCCTGAAGTTTCCATAACAGACCACTTTTCTAGTTGAACCATGTCATTGTTTTACTTTTGTGTTGCCCATTTCTTCAATTTTAATTATTGAATCAGATTGCTGAATTCCATGTTTATGTTCACAATGGTTTTTTGTTGTTTTCTATCTCTCAGTTTAATGACTAATTTAGTATTGTGTTCTCTTTAGTTCTATCTCTATCAAAACAGCTCAGGTAAATCAAACACTTGACTGCTTCTACTGGGCTATCTATGTATCCGTAAAATACTACCCACAGGTAAAATACCTTTGCTATTACCACACACAGTTTTCTACAGCTGAGGATATTCTAAATTTTTACTGAATGAGCCATGGTTAAAATTATCTAACAATGTTGAATAGTTGCCTAATATGATTCTTGGTCTTTTTGTCATGTAGTCACATGGGGCACTCATAGATTCTTGGCATGTCAATTAAGCAACATTCTTATACCTCTGAGTAAAAACAAGGTAGACTGTGCATAATGTTACATCCACTGTAATAGGACTCAATAATTTGTGCATTACAGGTAGCAAAATCATTTGGAATTATAGCCAACATTCTCTAATTACACTACAGAATCATATTTCACTTCCTCAACATATAGTTTTAGTAAGTTTTCCTGCAGTTACAAATATAGACTAGGAAATACATAACTTCCATTATAACTATGTTACTATGGTAATGGTGCCCAAAATCAGAACAATGTGGTATCATCACAGTAACTTTGCAAAGGATCATAGAGTTTCAGTGCAGAATCAATTTAATTCTATCATTCAGGATCTTAATGTGCATTAAATAGGGGTGAAAGAGATTGTAAGAGAAACTTTGAGTTAGGATTTCCCTTTGAGATTCAGAAAGTCCTCTCAAATTATATCAGGTTTATCACTTTCATTGCACCCTTGAAGTTGTATTACTTGGCATTTCAGGCACAAGTACTTTTTCTTTGGACATAATTATATTCTGTGACCCTTCTAGACTATTCAGGATTGGTTCTGTGAAGAAATCTTTAATGAACCTGTAGTTTAGATATGTCTGTGCTAGTGTTATCATGCCAGGACTTTACATCAATAAAAGAACATATGTTCAAAGAGCAAAATTCGAAAAAAAAAAGTATATAGTAGAAAAGAGAATGATGAAAACTGAAACAAAATAATGGGTGTAGCATTGAAAAAAAAGTCACTGTCATGTAAGTAATCTTGCTGTATTTCTCACCACAATATGAGCAGAGAAGAAAAAAAAATGCATATTGTTGCCTTGATTAGTTTTACTTCATTCTACGATGCTTTTCATATGAAACACATAAGCAGTTTCTGTTTGTAACTTTTTTATTAAATGATGTAGATCAATAGGTTATCTCCCTCTGAGTTTTCAAGTATGTGCAGTTTATTTATGTCATCTATTATTACTCAATCACGTTGCTCTCTGCTTCATAAAATGAAAGACTGCATCTATTGCTTTGTAATTTTTCCTATTTAACTTTCCAATAAAAACTGAATAGAGAGGTAGTGGCTCTCTCACTTCTGTCCTACTCATCATCAGCAAATATATTTTTAGCAAGTTTTTGCTCATGGCCTTCTTTAACAAGCACTTTCCACAGCAAGTATTGACTGGCTTCAGGAATCTAGAATGAGGAATTTCAACACAAAAGGTGTGTTTTGTGTCAATGTTGCACCTTTCAACAGGAACAAGGATAGATATTTTTTCTTTTAAAATTCAAAATTATAAGGTTGAAACATGTACTGCTTTGTATATGGGATAGACACATAGTGTGGCCTTCAAGATTAGGGGTTATATTTCTTGGTGAAATATTGACTGGTATCATATGGGTCTCAAGAGAAATTGGCAGGCTTTTATTTGCTATAAGAAAGTCACAACTCAGAAGAAAATAAGTCATTCTTCTTAAGAATGTGTTGTAAAGACCAGCCTCTCCTTGCTACTAGGAACAAGAAGAGCATTTTTTAAAAAGTTACATATCTCAAATGAAACAAGCATCGTTATTGAACTGGAGGAGAACCAACTGTTAGGTTTAGAGGAAGACATTGAGAAAACTGAATGCATTATGGAAATCCCACAAACCCTAATGTGAAAAACATAATGATGTTTTAGTATAGTTTAAAAATTCCACAGAGCATCATCCTGGACAAAATTCTAATGAGAAGAAGCAAAAGGTTTATGTTTGTTTTCTTGTCACTCATTTATCAGACTATAATAGAAACTTTTGAGATTTGTGGTGCAAGGACAGACATGCTCTAAATTTTGCCTTGGTTGAGTTTTTTAACTTCTTATCATATGAGCTTTCACCAGCACTTGGCTCCTGGCACATCATTTGGAGATTTTAACTGTCTTAATTAGGTCATTCATAAAAATTTCCACAGTTCAGCCAATGTTCACATTTTCAGTAGTTCATATTGTTCCAAATTCTGCTTCCTTTTTTGAGAAAGACCTGACTATTTTGAGTCTACTCGTTTTTTAAATAGTAAGTTTCCAGTTACCACAAAAGTATCCTTCATCGAGATGTTTTTTTCCTTTCTTGCTGATCTCAAGCTGGCAGTAATAATAATATTGTCTGTTCCAAGACTTTCTTAAGTGTTATACCTCTCAGATCATATCAAGCTTCCTGGAAAATCTCAGTGCTCAGAATAAAGAGTTTAACCTCATTTCACAAAATTAGATCCTATTTCATAATGACTATTTTAAGATAAGTTTAACAAAGTTCAGAGATTTTACCTAAAGTGAACAAGCAGAAATACATAAAATTTACTGAAGAGAGTTTACTGAAAGAAAAAAAAAATACTACATTGTTCACTCTTCTTTGGCTGAAGATTTGTTTTGGGGGTTTTTGGGTTTTTTTTTTGTTTTTGGTTTTTTTTTTACACTTAATCAATTAATCTTTCTGCCTTCTTTTGATAAGACAAATAGTTTGGACTCTTTAATGCTTTTGCTGACATATTTTCCAGTCCCTAAATAATTTAAAAGGATTTGTTCTTCAGTCTTTTATCTGATTTTCAATGTTTTAAAATATAGACACTGAATGTAACACAGATATTTCATTATGTAATGTATCTTTGTGTTGTTACCTCCTGCCTATGCATTCACACAATAACTTGGCTTTTCACACATAACCTGTGTGTCCATCCATGTTGTCACTGTAATGTAGGTTAGAGACTCCCAATCCGCATTGTTTAGTGTATATCATAGAATCATAGAACAACCAGGCTGGAAGAGACGCACCAGATCATCAAGTCCAACCATTCCTATCAAACACTAAACCATACCCCTCAGCACCTTATCCACCCACACCTTAAACACCTCCAGGGAAGGTGAATCAACCACCTCCCTGAGTAGCCTGTTCCAATGCCCAATGACCCTTTCTGTGAATATTTTTCCTAATGTCCAGCCTAAATCTCCCTTGCTGGAGCTTGAAGCCATTCCTTCTTGTCCTGTCCCCTGTCACTTGAGAGAAGTGGCCAGCTCCCTCCTCTCTACAACCTCCTTTCAGGTAGTTGTAAAGAGCAATGAGGTCTCCTCTCAGCTTCCTCTTCTCCAGGCTAAACAGCCCCAGCTCTCTCAGCCGTTCCTCATAAGGCCTGTTCTCCAACCCCTTCACCAGCTTTGTTGCTCTTCTCTGGACTCGCTCCAGAGCCTCAACATCCTTCTTGTGGTGAGGGGCCCAGAACAGAACACAGGATTCAAGGTGTGGTCTCACCAGTGCTGAGTACAGAGGGAGAATAACTTCCCTGAACCTGCTGGTCACACTGTTTCTGATACAAGCCAAGACGCCATTGGCCTTCTTGACCACCTGGGCACACTGCTGGCTCATGTTCAGTCAACTGCCAACCAACACCCCCAGGTCCCTCTCCTCCAGGCAGCTTCCTAGTCAGACTTCTCCTAGCCTGTAATACTGCATGGGGTTGTTGTGCCCTAAGTGCAGGACCTGGCTATGCTTAAATTAAAGCATGTGTTCTAATCTTATTATGCAAACCATGTTGCTCCATGCAATAGTTCAGTGGGGATACAATACATAGAGAGGAGATCAGAGCATTTATACTGCTCCTAAACTATTTTTAAGATTTCTGTTTCACTCTATTAAGTAGAGGCTGTATGTTCATTAGATGCATTGTTTAAAACAACATAAGGAAGGTAAATGTTGTCATAACTCAGAACAAGAAAATCAATTTCCAAACTTGAGACACCTTTTTAGGATTAAAATAGCTATTTTATATTAAAATAGCTATTAAAATACATGTTACTGAATACTGTGTAGTAGCGATTCCCTCTTTCTTGATGGGTTCTACTTCAGTTTATAAAGTCTATATTCATTATGAGAGTCAGGGATGACAATGGTCAGTATCACCATATGTAAATTTTAGGCATCACACTATGGGGTAGAATTCATAGCGTTAAATTAGGTACCTGTGATTCAAAACAAACGATATGATAAATTAAAGAAGGAGACTTGCTTAAGTCAAGTAGTAGTGACTCTGAATAAGAGGTTATATTCCAGCACTCAAAACTGTTTCCACTTTCTCCTTGATTTAGATAACTTCTGAAATAGACAGCTGTGTCATACTTTTTTTGTTTAAAAGGCAGACTCTGAAAAATACTAGTAGTATTCCTGCTACGTGCTATGTGTTTACCAGGCTTAGTAGTAAAAATATAATTTCAGGCTCAATGACTTTCTTAGTCTTTGACTTAGAAATTGGACTTTCTTCCAAGGTTTGAAAGGAGCCACCTGTGAATGTCTAAAAGTAAAAAATATTGTAAGATAAATTGAAAAAATGATAGCAATTATATTGAAGTAATGAAGAATAGAAGGAAATGAAGGCAGAAATTGCACCACTTTACTTTCTCTAAATGTCCTAGGGATCAATAAACTCATTTGTAATCTTTCTGAAAAGCTCTGGCTTCACTTCTTAAAAAGAAGTCATAAAATTCTATAACATTGAATATAAGAGCTTCTTAAGATTTTTTGCTTTTGTTAATCTGGTGTCTGTTAACATCAAGAGAAAAATATCTGTACAAATGAAACCTACTTTTGTGTAAATTATGCAGGATGATTGGATAAGTTATTGCCAGTGACATGTATTTTCCATGTAGATTTCCAGAAAAAAAAAATCAATCAAGAAAGGAAAAAAAAAAAATAAAAGCTGAGATGGGAAAGTTCAGAGTGGATATTTATAATTATAATTAAACTTTGATGCCAGCAAAATTGCTGGCATTATTTGAAGGAGATTAAATTCTTTTCTTGTTTGATAGTATTGCTGGAAATAAGTTCCCAAGGTCAAAGAAGTGGGGTGGAGTAGGTCTAGTTATTCAAGGTCTTTACTCCTACAAGTAATTGGGACCATTCTTGTGCTTTAACAAAAGTCAGGAAGGAGAGCATTCCTTGGCTTTCCATGCTTTTCCCCAGTGGCAATGGAGAAGATAGAAGAGGCTTACTTGACCGGTAGGCTTATCTCAGCTTCTGCTACATTATGTTTGTTGTGTTCCTCCTTGCTTTGTAGTGTAGTTTTGTTAAAACTGACTTTTCCTAATGTTTTTATTTTGTCTGTGAAGTAAGACTGGAATTTCTTTACAGGTGTTTTCAGGTTTGTTTTTTTTTTCCTTTTTGTTTCTTTTTTCATCAGCACAGAAATGCATCTTCAGGTAAAAAATTAAAAGATTGAGAAAAGAATTTTTGAATATATGTATTTTTTAATGAGTATTTTGACTTTTTTCAGAATTAGTGCTGAGCAGAAGATACAAGCTGCCACAGCAGACATGATTCCTTGGAAACATCTGATTAAAAGTACTTGCCCAAAGGAAGGAACTAAGATTTAACTGCAGCATCTGAGGCATTCTTTGTTCATTCTTATACTTCAGTTAGTGTCTAGGCAGGCAGAAGGACTACAAAGCAATTTCTGCTCAGCCTTGCTAGGCTAAAGATAACCAAATCTGAAAAATATATTATTTGATAAAGATGTCATTTGACATTACAAACAAATAACAAAAATAGATGTTATGAGCCATAGTAGAAAGTAGGTCAAGGTCCTCTCTGACCCTTTAAGTTAAATATTAATATCCATGGATTTCTGTTAATAATTATATTATGCCTGTGCTTCATTTTCTTGTAAATCCTGATCAATATTACTGCTAATTTTTCTGTTTGACTTAAGTGTAGTGTTGAGTAACACATGCCTAGTGAATACATAATTACGAAAGGTTGCACTAATCTGCTTGATAGATTTATGAATGCATGCATGAAGAAAACCCCAACCCATTAAAAATATAAATAACTAAATTTTTTTTATATATAAGTGAAAACCTAAATATCATTAAATTGGATATCTTTTGAAGGAACTATTATTTAGGCTTCTCAACTCTCTCAACAGTATTCTCAACTCTCTTCTTTAACCCTTACTTAGCCTCTTGGAAAATAGGTCTAATAATTTCCAGCTGGGGAATATTTTTAGAATTTAGTGAAAGAAAATTATGTAGAAAAACAGAAGTGTGATTCATCTGCTCTCCTGTTGTGGATGTCTATTTTAACATAAGTTGGATCGTTTCCTTGAAATATGATGTCTTTCCAGAGACCATAAAGTGAATCTAGATAGGATGCACTCCACCTAACAGTAGTCATTTACAGTGTTTGTATTCATATATCAGCTGGTCATCTTAACACAATCAGTGAAAGTGTCGTCATACAATAAAATAATCTGAATATATATACAAGTCTACTTCAAAGCAAAAATAATTTCCTTTTCAAAATACCAGTTTCTTTCACTGGCTTTGAGGAGAACCACCAGTGATGGACTCAAATTGAACTACTGGAATTATATCAGATAAACAACCTCCAAGATTTCTGACCCATTAGCATTTTGCACTCAGTTTTTGTCATGTCAGTGACAATGTAAGGTCCAAGCAATCAGAAAGTTATGCTAAAACTACTTTACATTACAGCTAATGAATTTGGTACTATATGATGCTGTTTGTGTGATTCTGTCATCCCTTCCAGGGAATTGACAAAAAGATGCTGTCATCTGCCTTAAATGATCATTCCACCTTCCATGAGATGGAGGAGATAAGAAAAACTATTTCTATGAGATTGCTGCAAAGTTAAATGACTGGGAAGTTCAGCCTAGCAGCAGCCACAATGTTACACAATCACTTAAAATGCATGTATGACAGGTCACTGATGTATCTTGAGGCAAAGGAGGGGTTTTTTCATACTGAAGACTACAGTCTATATAGATCTTTTAGAAGCAATGGATGGTCTTCAATACATTTCTTCAACTATTTCTTCATTAATATATCTGTTTTGTGGAAGACCACAGCTATTCAAGATCATTACTATATTAGCTTCTCATTTCTGAAGAGTCATGAAATTCTTCTGATTTGTTTTAACTGGATGATGTATCTGCTATTATTTGTTGATGGGCTTTCTATTCATTTTTTTCCCTTCAAGTTATAGTTAGTATTTTTTTGTTAAAAGCTAATCCTGAAGAGAAAATTTAATGTTGAGGACTTCACAAAAAATACACAAGTTCCTTTTCGCACACCCCTTTTTACATTGTTTTCTGCATGTACAAACTTTCTGATATTCTCACGCAATTGAGAAACAAGAATAATTAGTCCTATGAATATTCATGGGTATTCTGTTATTTTAACATTTTTTATGTAACATCTACTCATTGTGCAATGCAGAAACTGAAATCATGAAAAATGAGAAAGCTGGTAGTGTTGATAGAAACAAAGAAATTACAGTATACATGAACATAAGGAAAACTATTTCAATGGCATTTATTTTCCACTTAAAAGCTGTGAATTCAAAACAACTTCTAGTAAATATTTCTATATAGACACCATGGAAACTTTCTTGATTANTCATCAGCACAGAAATGCATCTTCAGGTAAAAAATTAAAAGATTGAGAAAAGAATTTTTGAATATATGTATTTTTTAATGAGTATTTTGACTTTTTTCAGAATTAGTGCTGAGCAGAAGATACAAGCTGCCACAGCAGACATGATTCCTTGGAAACATCTGATTAAAAGTACTTGCCCAAAGGAAGGAACTAAGATTTAACTGCAGCATCTGAGGCATTCTTTGTTCATTCTTATACTTCAGTTAGTGTCTAGGCAGGCAGAAGGACTACAAAGCAATTTCTGCTCAGCCTTGCTAGGCTAAAGATAACCAAATCTGAAAAATATATTATTTGATAAAGATGTCATTTGACATTACAAACAAATAACAAAAATAGATGTTATGAGCCATAGTAGAAAGTAGGTCAAGGTCCTCTCTGACCCTTTAAGTTAAGTATTAATATCCATGGATTTCTGTTAATAATTATATTATGCCTGTGCTTCATTTTCTTGTAAATCCTGATCAATATTACTGCTAATTTTTCTGTTTGACTTAAGTGTAGTGTTGAGTAACACATGCCTAGTGAATACATAATTACGAAAGGTTGCACTAATCTGCTTGATAGATTTATGAATGCATGCATGAAGAAAACCCCAACCCATTAAAAATATAAATAACTAAATTTTTTTTATATATAAGTGAAAACCTAAATATCATTAAATTGGATATCTTTTGAAGGAACTATTATTTAGGCTTCTCAACTCTCTCAACAGTATTCTCAACTCTCTTCTTTAACCCTTACTTAGCCTCTTGGAAAATAGGTCTAATAATTTCCAGCTGGGGAACATTTTTAGAATTTAGTGAAAGAAATTTATGTAGGAAAACAGAAGTGTGATTCATCTGCTCTCCTGTTGTGGATGTCTATTTTAACATAAGTTGGATCATTTCCTTGAAATATGATGTCTTTCCAGAGACCATAAAGTGAATCTAGATAGGATGCACTCCACCTAACAGTAGTCATTTACAGTGTTTGTATTCATATATCAGCTGGTCATCTTAACACAATCAGTGAAAGTGTCGTCATACAATAAAATAATCTGTATACATATATACAAGTCTACTTCAAAGCAAAAATAATTTCCTTTTCAAAATACCAGTTTCTTTCACTGGCTTTGAGGAGAACCACCAGTGATGGACTCAAATTGAACTACTGGAATTATATCAGATAAACAACCTCCAAGATTTCTGACCCATTAGCATTTTGCACTCCGTTTTTGTCATGTCAGTGACAATGTAAGGTCCAAGCAATCAGAAAGTTATGCTAAAGTTACTTTACATTACAGCTAATGAATTTGGTACTATATGATGCTGTTTGTGTGATTCTGTCATCCCTTCCAGGGAATTGACAAAAAGATGCTGTCATCTGCCTTAAATGATCATTCCACCTTCCATGAGATGGAGGAGATAAGAAAAACTATTTCTATGAGATTGCTGCAAAGTTAAATGACTGGGAAGTTCAGCCTAGCAGCAGCCACAATGTTACACAATCACTTAAAATGCATGTATGACAGGTCACTGATGTATCTTGAGGCAAAGGAGGGGTTTTTTCATACTGAAGACTACAGTCTATATAGATCTTTTAGAAGCAATGGATGGTCTTCAATACATTTCTTCAACTATTTCTTCATTAATATATCTGTTTTGTGGAAGACCACAGCTATTCAAGATCATTACTATATTAGCTTCTCATTTCTGAAGAGTCATGAAATTCTTCTGATTTGTTTTAACTGGATGATGTATCTGCTATTATTTGTTGATGGGCTTTCTATTCATTTTTTTCCCTTCAAGTTATAGTTAGTATTTTTTTGTTAAAAGCTAATCCTGAAGAGAAAATTTAATGTTGAGGACTTCACAAAAAATACACAAGTTCCTTTTCGCACACCCCTTTTTACATTGTTTTCTGCATGTACAAACTTTCTGATATTCTCACGCAATTGAGAAACAAGAATAATTAGTCCTATGAATATTCATGGGTATTCTGTTATTTTAACATTTTTTATGTAACATCTACTCATTGTGCAATGCAGAAACTGAAATCATGAAAAATGAGAAAGCTGGTAGTGTTGATAGAAACAAAGAAATTACAGTATACATGAACATAAGGAAAACTATTTCAATGGCATTTATTTTCCACTTAAAAGCTGTGAATTCAAAACAACTTCTAGTAAATATTTCTATATAGACACCATGGAAACTTTCTTGATTAAATTCAAGAATTACTTTTAAGTATTTATTTATTTATGTATAGCATATTAAATGGATTGTACTACAGTTCTGCTTTGTTTCCCTATTCATAAACCTTAAAGTTGTTTTACCCATAAATCGATATATTCAGCATATAAATTAGTACAGATAAACAATATTAAGGCTGAAAAGTCAACAGCTGAGTTTGGGAAATGCAAAAATTAAGTCTAGTGGTACAGTTGTAATTTCTCATACAGACACATAACGATACTGTGTTTAATTTTAAGATGATCTTTTATGAGGAAGGGAAGGCAAGGAGATTTTGAATCCTTTCAAGTCTGCTGTGTGTAATATTAGCTTTAACCTTTATTATAGAATCATAGAATCACCAGGTTGGAAGAGACTCACTGGATCATTGAGTCCAAACATTCCCACCAGTCTCTAAACCATGCCCCTCAGTACCTCATCCACCCACACCTTAAACACCTCCAGGGAAGGCAAGTCAACCACCTCCTTGGGCAGACCTTTCCATTGCCTAATGACCCTTTCAGTGCCTAATTCCATTGCCTAATGACCCTTTCATTACCTCCAATAAATTAGCTGCAAGTCACTGACAAATCTCTGGTGACTGGAAGAAGGGTAATGTTTTGTCCATTTTTAAAAAAGGCAGAAAATATGACCCTGAGAACTAATGACCTGCCAGCTTCACCTCCATGCCTGGGAAGATCATGGAACAGATCCTTCTAGAAACTATGTTAAAGCACATGGAGGACATGGAGATGATTAATGGCAGCCAGCACAGCTTCACCAGGGGAAAATCCTGTATGACCAAGTTAGTGGTTTTCCATGATGGGGTAACTGCAGCACTAGACGCAGGTAAACCGATGGATGTGATCTATCTAGACTTGTAGAAAGCCTTTGATATGGTTCCCCAGAACATCTTCCTCTCTAAACTGGAGAGATATGCATTTGATGGGTGGATGGTATGATGGATAAGAAACTGGTTGGGGGGGTCATATTCAAAGAGTAGTGGTCAATGGCTCAAAGTCCAGATGGAGATCTGTCACAACTGGTGTCCCTCAGGGGTCCATACTGGAACCCATGCTCGTCTAATATCTTCATCAATGATCCTGACAGCACCCTCAGCAAGTTTGCAGATGATACCAAAGAGAGTGCTGTACTTGCCACACTGGAATGGCAGGATGTCATCCAGAGAGACCTGGATAGGCTGGAGTAGTTGGCCTTTGAGAACCTCTTGAGGTTCAACAAGGTCATATGCAAGGTCCTACACCTTGGTTGGGGCAAACGTTGATTCCAGTACAGGATTGGGGATGACGTGATTGAGAGCTGCCCTACAGAGAAGGACTTGGGGGTGCTGAGGGATGAGAAGCTTCACATGAGCCAACAATGTGTCCTCGCAGCCCAGAAGGCCAGCACTACCATGGACTGCCTCAAAAGAAGCGTGGCCA
>WAAB01002185.1:0-36839 GCA_013389865.1 Piaya cayana
TTTAGGAGTGTTTCTCACACCAGTGTCCTCAAATACATCCTTCCTCCTTCAAACAGCCCTCCAGATTTGAGTGTCCTACACAAGCAGATGCTTAAAACAGCATAGTCCATTGACTTGCACTGCCAAGGAGCCACAATAAGTTTGGAACTACCTACAAGTTACACTATTTTGCAGTTAAAGCTGCCTGCAAGACCACCTTGTCTCAGTAAATGCAGCAACTACAAGCCCTCACATGATAAGTAGCAGTATATAAATGCACCATCACAGGTGACTTCCAGCCCAAGAGCACCTAGACATAAGTCTTCCAGAAAGGACTAGTGCTCTCTGAGCACAGATAGCAAGGGCAATTCTGTACCACAGCTGTCTTCAGTGCACAGTCTGAGGCAAATCCCTCTTGCCCTGCAACAATCATCTCTGCACCTCGTGTTTCCTTCACCAGAAGGAACCTCTCCTCTAGAAGATCATGTTTTCCCCACAGATGAATTGACCTGTGCCACTGCATTAAGCCTTCCAAAGTGTTATCAAGAGATACCACTCCAACAGGCTGGTCACAAGACCTGTGCTACTGCCTTTTCTCAGTATTGCATTAACCAGTGAACACCAACACCCACACACACATTTTCATAGAACTTTGAACTGTTCCACAGGCATTCAGGTATGGAAAATATGGTATCTGCATTCTCTCAAAAAAAAAAAAAAAAGACAAAACTTTTGTTTCACTGTAAGCAATGCCATCACTATACCGTATTCTTAGTAAATATATTAATACTGACACACACTCATCTTCACACAACCAATTACATGCAAAAAACCCCCCATCCTCTCACCAAACAAACACTGCTCTGGCATACAAAGTGATGCAGATTTGCAAAGAAATTGCATTCATTAGCAAAACTAAACTACCACAAAGATGATGGGGTTGAACATTCTGTTTTATGTCGGAAAGTGCAGAGACCATAAGTAACAGTAAAACAGAAAGAGAAACTATTCATGGCTGAGTATACTGACCCAGAACACAGGGTTCAGTTACAATCTATATATACTCACACCCCAAATCCACAAAATTTTATGCAGCCCCCATCTTATTTGTAATTGCACATTTAGAAATTCAGGGCAATAACCTGATACACTGGAGCTGAACACTATTACAGCCTATTGCAGACAAAGTAGAAAGAAAACAAAAAAAATCTGTATAACAAAGCAAAACACAGCAAGAGAGGAACATCTGTTACTTCTACCAGGAATACCATATAGTCAGTATCTGAGGTACAGAGAATGAGCTCATTCATATTTAAAAAGAAAAGTAATAGGTCATTCCTTCCAAGATAAGAGGAAACATGCCTGTTCCAGGCCCATCATCCCCAGTCCAATTCTGGCATTCTGAAGAACCGGTGCCGCCAATATTCCAGTCCAGACCATCAAGCTTGAAGCACTTTTCATGAAAGAATGCCACGATGTGGAGGATAAGAACACTCCTATGGGAGTTTTGCTTCACCCTGACATAAGTCCGGTTTATCCAGTGCCCAGTCTGAACTGCAACACTGACAGACTGGCTTTGTCACCAGCAGATTACAGTAACACACTGGAGATGTGACACATTTGTCAGCAGTAAGCATGGTTAGCACAGTAAATCTCAACTCTTTTTCTGAAGAAAACTCAACTCAGAATTGCGACCAGCAGTTGTTTCGGATCACAGCACCCAAGAAAACATCTGTCTTCAACAATATGAAGCCTAACACATGGCAGCAATGCTCCCTAGTATCTTGCAGAATATAGGCATGCCAGCTGAGAAAGCTTCTACTTCAGCAGTGCTACCCCAACACACAGGTCTGACATGAAGCAAGGTTCTTATATGGGATACAGAAGTCAAGAGGAACAGTCTTAAAGCATCCTCATTATCTCTTAAAAATCAGATCAATAGGTCTTTTTCTGTTTGAGCACCTGTTGGTGGGTTTCATTTAACTGTGAAAGCCTTCAGCAAGGAGATAAGACCCCTACTACTAGAGAAATCTCTCAACAGCTGTCAAGCTATAGCACACAAATTAACTCACCTATTGCAAGAGTCACTCGGTCCCAACTAGGACTTGACATACTTGATCGTTCTTCATTCTTCCTAAATCTGAATCCAGATTTGCCCTCTGAAGTTCAAGTATTCACTTTGTCAACTGAGTTGCAAAGATGGATTGCAAAAAGGATTACGAGGATTTTGCAGCAGTGTTGAGCCGCAAAACTGAGAGAACACAATGTAAAAGTCTACTCTAACAAGCAAGTGCCAGGAGTAAGTAAAATGGAAAGTGACAGACCAGATTAACCAGCACCAACATTACTTCCCACAAAACATCTCTCCTCTTTGTCCCTTTAATACACTCCAGTTTGAGACCAAGTATATCATTTCTCTGACCCACACATTGTATTTGCTGTCTGCCTGTGAAAGGGAATTCAGACAAGAAACCCAGAGATGAACACTTACACAAAGAGCAGTCCACAAGAGTCTCCAGCAGAGCCAAGCATTTGCCTCCACGAAGACAATAAGGCAGTCTCCTGGGGAACTTGGTGTATAGCTCTCATGTGGACTTAAAGTCTGCTGCTGAAGACAGCAACACTGAGACAGCCTCCTCACAAGCAATAAGGGGAAAAGCACTGCAGCAAGAAAAAGGCAGACAGCAACTACTGCAGCACAAAAAAGGCACAGACAGCAACTATCTGGTTAACAACCTCACAGTAAGAAAGTGTCAGAGGGAAAAACATTCAGTATCCAAATTTTAGCTATTGCCAGGGTAAATATTTACTGCAACTCAGGCTTCAGCACTTGGTTTATGTTATTCTTATTTAAGATTCTTCGTGCTACCAGAAGTTACTCCAAATCAATTCCTGGCAAGATCTATAGTCTGCATTTCTTCCATGTGAAATGGAAGATCTATTGCAAAGAAGAAACATCACAGAATGAAAATCATTTTCAGATACAGCAGGATATCAAAAGCCTCAGAAATCAAAAAGGTTGTAGCACAGCTTTAAGCAAGTCAGAGGCCACTGGGAGAGATTAAATATGGGTTTCTGTAACAAACATATCTAGGCTGCCTTTTTGCCTACTATCACTAACTCTGCTTGTGGCTAACAGTGATCGAACCAGAACAAGCTTGTTACTGTTTTCAGAAAACACAGATTTGTGGAGACAAACAAAATCCGTTTTTTTCCCCGTGTGGAACCTGGGACAGCCTATCCATTTCAGGATCACCTGAATCCAGAGCTGGATGTGGTGTCCTGTTTGCACTCTGGGATATGAAACAATACAAGTCTGAGAAAAACAGGTTAGAGCTGACCAGCAAGAAGTGGCAGTGGCCAAAATGACTCTGCATACGGCACCAAACCCCTGCAATGGATAAGGAGGCTGAGGGGGAAAGGCTGGTATTTCACAGAGCAGATGAAAAATAAGACTTTTACAATCCCTTTCCCAAGTCTGCCTTCTCAGGTCTGCAATCCCAACATTAAACTTCACTAGCAAGGAGAGCCATGATTAGTTCCAGCTTACAAACAGCTAAGCTTTGCCTCAAAAGTCTGATTTTGATCCTCATATTTGTCATCTATTCAGTAATTAAATGGGGTTTTTTCCCCTCCATAAATTAAAAGGAGCTTTAGATGTTAGAGATGCCCCCAAATTCCTCCACATAGTCTGAACTTTAAGCTTATGACAGCTTAGTTGCTCATTATCTCATACTGTACAGAGAACAGAAGCACAGACAAGCCTTCACATCTGTGAGGACCAAATTTATTCAATGGGATATCAAAATAACCACATCTATGTCAATGACCTCACTATGATCTGAAAGGAAAAAGTAACATTTCACCCTGTGAACTTTCTCATAATCTTACATAAACAGATTTTGAGAATTTTTCAGACAAAGGTAGGATTTCCCAGCTGACCAAGTCCCTTTAAGGAGTCACTGCTCATTAGACATTCAGAAACCCTAGTGCTACAGGATTTTTTTTGTTTTCTGAACACCAAGTATTTCAGCTCCCTGGCCCAATGAACCCTGGCAAGGTAGTGCTTCCATTTTATGCAAAAGGAGAGAAGATCTAGCACAGTGCTACTGTGGAAAGAGATCCTGAAATTCACCTTGCAGAGATATGAGGAACAGGAGATGGACTCTAATCCCTGTGGGTCCCTTCCAACCCAGGTAAAACTGTGTTGTTTCCCTAGAACAAAGACAAGTACACTCTCCAACTTAGGCATCAGGACAAAGTGTCTTGAGGTTTTGTTCAACAGATATTCATAAAAATCTTCCTCTGTGACATAGCTATCTCTGCATGTTTGCACTCAGGATAAATTCAGCAATTTATTCAATGTCCACTACAGCAAAATGTGCACCTCCAGAGTCTGCAACAACACCAGGAGCAAAGCCTAACAGAACCCCCTCTCTGTTTTTTTCTACCATAACATTTCCCACCCAAGAACAGCACTTCTGTATTAAAACTTTGTTTTTCTTTTCAGGCCAGGCAGCAGACCCACATTCCCAATCCTGAGACTTACCCGAGACCGAAGACTGTATTCATATAGACTTTGGTGTCTGGCTACCGTAACACCAATGCCTGTCGTGCCACCCAGTGCAGCACAAGAACTCCCAGGCTCCCCATGACTGCCTGTGCCCTGCACACGTATAAGGTCATCACCTCCCTATGTGCCAGATGTGGCTGGCACAAGCCTACACCAGCAGCTAAAGGTTTGACTAGAGCCAAACATTGGACCTTACAGTCACACACTGGGAAAACCACAACATAATGAAGTTGCACACCACAGTACAAAGCATGCAGCAGCCATGCATTAAGCCCTATTACACTAGAAATTGTCATTAATAATGGAAGTAAATCCACATATCATTTTTACTCAGTTTTTGTTTCTCTATTTTAGCTACCTAAGCTCATGCTGTGTTACCGAGTTACCCGTAACACACAGTCAAGTTATCCCAGTGTAAGTCTCACCCCACCAATGTCTTCTCCACAAAATATCAAAGAAAAACAATATGGCTTAAGCTTTTGATATCAGTACAATGTAAACTGAATTTACTTAAAACTTCTTTTGCTAAACACAGCCTAAAGACAAAAAACTATGGCCAAATAATAACACCCATACACCCAGAGTGAACAATTGACAATATGAGAGACTACAATCATGTTTGAAAACATTACGTTTGTAAAGATGGAAATGTTCTAAGACATATGTGTCCTGGAATATATACTTGCATCAGAGGGTGAAGGATGCCAGTAAGGGAGGGCGAGAGGTTGTCACATTTGCATCGGCAAATTGGGTTTTACTTTATACAAGACCATCCCCCTACGTTAAGCAAATGCAACAACTTCTCTTGAGAAGACACCCACAAGCTCCTACCACTTCTTCCTACATCTACATTCTGCAAAGACAGAAATAGCAGTAGAGGGCCTCCAAGCCCAGTCCCCAGTAGCAAGCTGAACATCACTTAAATATATGTGGGTTTGAATGATGCCTTTGCAATGTTCTTCTGAGCCTCATGTTGTCTTCTGGCTAATAGCAGTGACTTGCTAGTTGGACACCAAGCACAGCATTTCTCTCAAGGGAAGATCTCAATGAGAGACGCTCACCTGCTACGTATAGCCCAAACTATTACATAAGACATCCAGACCTGAATAACCTGAGTGTCATGCCTGCTCTGAGCTGGAGGTTAGGTCTACAGTAGCTCCAGAGGTTCAACGTTTACTACACACTGACTTTTCACACTCAAAGCTATTCCTTATCACCAGAAAGCTAAGCTACATCTCCTCTTCTGAGAGCTAGTTCCTGGACACCAGAAGACCAGGGGATAGTTGAGAGGTTTGTCTTCCAAAATGCACTCAGACCATCACCTTCCTAAGAGTAGCTTCACGTAAAAGAAACAACCTAACTCAGTTTTAATTAGTTATATTTTTATATACTTTTTTAATCTGCCTTCCTCCATTGCATGCTACTGGTCTTTAACTGCAATTTGTGTCCCCACATGAGAGCACCACATAGCACACTGCAGATTACAGCTCAATTACAGGCAGATATATAGCTGAGTAAACTCATCTGCCCTCAAAAACTGCACCCATACTGGCGTGCAAAAATTCACATGCCATCAAAACAGCTCATTTAGCTCACTGTTCCATGTCCTGATGATGCTAGAGGCTTTGATAGGCAGGAAGCACATACTGTAGTAGCTGCCTGGGCCTCAAAACATTCATGGCACTATACAAAGCTTGCATTAACACTGCCTATGCTAATCACCTTTCTTAATCTCCTATGTTTTGTTTGGTTAATATAATAAGGATAATATAGCCTGTCTCCAGAGCTGCCTGCTCTCACAGGCAGTGAAAGTCAACTACCTTCCTCAGCATCTGATTCCTGGGTAACAGGCAGTGTCACACTTGTCAAGGGATTCCACGTATTCTGTTCTCGAAATTCTTACTTTCCTTCTCTTACCTAAAAAGGGAGAGATCTCTGCAGTAGTCTTTCAAACACCAAGCAGACGCTGTAAGAACAATCACCTTCACAGTGCAAGTCTGAAATAATTCTGCTGAATTCACAGATTAATACCAGTATAATTAATAAGTTAAACCAGCTTCAAAAAGCCTGCTTATAATATCTTATTGGCTCCTCCTTAACCTCACCTACCGCCAAAAATTTGCTTCAACTTGAAAAACAGGCTGCCTTCTACACTTAGAGCAAATTCTACCACCATCACATACATTTTTGGCTCCACATCCAAAAAGAAGACAGAGAAGACACTGAAGACAAGAAAGGTTAAGATAATTCTGAAAAAATAATTATAAAGAATAGAGAAAAGAATACAGAAAAAAAATCCCTCTTTACTGTATCCATCCTAGAAAATTCACCACTTGTGGGGATTAAACAAATTGATCACCCAGCACGAGGTGCTGAAAGGGAAGAAAGTGCTGCCTTGAACTTCTTGAATCAGTCCCTGCCCAGCTACATCTTCACAGAATTTAGAATATGCATGTGACCTTATTAAAACACAGTACTGTATTGTCTAAGCTAAGTATCTGTCAATTGCTCCAAGTACTCCTTTATGTAGGAAAAGGGTGCAAAATTCCCCTATGTACTGGGGCCTATTAAACAGTTGGCATAAAAAAAAGAAAAATCAATGTACACTTGAGACAGCAGGAATCAGTTATGCAGCAATTAAATGCACAATGCAGGAGGACTGTAAAACACCAGCTTGCTTTAGCAAATATGATTGCTTGCCACCAACTACCTCAGAAAAAAAAAAGTTATTACTTACCTTGAATTCATCAAGGCTTGTCTGGAACAAGGCTTGGAGAGGCTGCAGCA
This sequence comes from Piaya cayana, assembly GCA_013389865.1. Lineage (NCBI taxonomy): Eukaryota > Metazoa > Chordata > Aves > Cuculiformes > Coccyzidae > Piaya > Piaya cayana. The sequence goes on from WAAB01002185.1 coordinate 7,340, forward strand.
TATGCAACATCCATAAGGAACAGTATTTCTTGACTCAAGTCCTCCTCTTTAGTCAGCATCAACCAACACAGTAGTACATCATCGGAGATGGTGCAAGAGACCAGGCAAAGATACACAGATTAATCAAGCCAATAGAGATTAATTTACAAGGGGCAACCTAGAGTATTTTCTCAGCTATGTTACCAGAGGTCAGAAGCATATTAGTGCCAACTGTTAACAAGTAGCAGTTCAAATGCTTTAACTCCTTCCGACTGCAGTGTCCGAGCCCTTTCAAAAGTCTTGCAAGTACAATACACACCTTCTCATGCTGCCTAGCGCTTTATGCAGGGCAGTTTTTTCTCAGTTAAAAAAGTGAAAAAACAACACCCAAGTTGTTCTGAAGAATATAGGTGTTTTCTGTGAATCATTTAAAACATCGATAGATTTCATTGTACTCTGCAGCAGGCCTATCTTCAGGTGACAGAGCAGGAGATTTTGTAGCAAGTTTTTCAGGTGAGTATTTCATTGATGAGTTCATCCCAGGCTCTTGCTGCCATAAAACTGTCACTCTGCTCATAGAGAGGTGAGCCTCTGATGCCCTCTACCAATAGCTGTCTCTTCCTGAGGCTCTTAGAACAGATTCACTAAATTAGAGAAGATTACTTTCTGTCACAAACTACAGAGCCCTTCATATTGGAAAGGCAAAGAAAAAAAGAGGAAATTTCAGCAAATGAAAACAGTGGCAGTAAGGACATTAACAACATCCTTCCACCGGGCACATCTTCATTTTCATCCGAAAGAACCATCCTTGTAAAGAAGTACAACAATCTATACATCCCGTGTGAACCCAGACTGCCGCACTGCAACTCCTGTTTAAGAATCATATAGACAGAGCCTGATTGTCTACTAGAGAGGAAACAGCACCTTAAAGTGACAGAGTTCCAACCTGCACTGCCAGTGTCAGGTGAGATACCTGATCACTAGCTAGTTTGACCCAAGCACTCCTCAAGGCACTAAGCTCTACCCATGAACACAACTGGCTCTCAGGGTAAAGTAGGCAGAGGGGAATCAGCCAGGAAGTAAATCTGGGAGGAATGTGCTTCCCAGTTTCCCACATAGCAAGGTATTTGTCACATCAAAAGTCAAAGAGCCTTTCGGCCATACACCAGTTGATAAGCAAGCTATGCTAAAAACTTTAGTTTCACAGTAAGAGATAAATACAGATGAAAAATTAAAATCAAGGGCCTGTTCCACAAAAGGTATGGGGAACATGGGGAAGAGGTGAAGAGAAGCAACTGACGTAGTTTAAATGGAATAATAAGCTGTCTCCACAACATGGCTGCTGCTGAAAACGCACCTTCCTACCTGTCTACCAGAGATTAAACCAGAGGCACAACAGTTAAGTTGGTCAAGTTACCTTAGAACACACACCAAAACCAAACCCACTAAAAGTCCAAGTTGCTCTCATCTAGAATACAAACCCACAGTTCATACATGAAAAGACAGGCAGAGGAAGTCCTCTCTCACCTCCAGTTAGTAGAGCAGAAAAAAAATATATATCTGGGGAGAAAAAACATACAACTTTGAATATTCGGTACCACTTCCTTAACTTTTAATACAAATAATGCTGTGTGACCCTGGAGTTTCATGCTACCACCTGAAAAGGAAAAACTAACCTGAGGGGAAAAAAAGTCAAAACGTACACAAATGGAAACCCAAATATGTATGAAGGTATACAGGTGAATGCTGGCTGTCCCCATAGTGGACACAACTGTTGGAAGGACTTGGATTTTAGAATTCCCACATTACAAATCGTTCAAGCAGACAAAGGGGGAACATAAAAGAAATTGCATGTTAGAAAACTTCCTTTGCACAGATGATGTTCAGAGACACTTCTGCCATCCTCCTGTTCTCACTGCACAGGATAAACATAACAGGGGAAAAGGAATCCTCTGATCTGTACTGCAACTTCTAGTGGTCTCTCACACACACGTACAGACTCCACTTCAGGATAATTGTTTCAAATCAAAAAATAAGCAGGATGTTGAAAAGTGGTAAAATATAACTCATTTGTAGGAAATGTTCTGCATATGCCAGTTGAGAGTAAAGAAAAGATAAAACCAATGAAAAAAAAAACTTTTCCAATTCTGCATTAGGAAAAAACACCCCAAAATTAAACACTGAGAGCACTGCATAGACAGGCAGACACTAGCCTTAGAGATGCAATCAGTCAACCTCTGTCTTCTAGAGAAGATCTTTAGCTTCCCTAAATCTTTCTTGTCCGTCTATTCTGCAGTGATACTAAAGAGGGTCTCAAACCACCCTGCAGAGAACAGCCCTTAGTAAAAGACAGCGAACTCCCTTACAAATTCATCAGAAGGCCAGCTCAGCCGGACTTGGGATAGATTATCCACAGAGGACTGACACCAGCTATCCTTAGAAAATCCGCTATCACAAACCAAACAGCTACACCAGGAAACCTGCATTTAGAAGCACAAGGATGAGCTTCTCAGCTTCATACTGCCAAGGAAAGGCTAATGAGGATAACTTGTCACACTTCTCCCCTTCTCTTCTTCATTTCCTCACCACCAACCCCTGCCCTTTCCCCACAGACACAAACAAGATTTAATGAAGAGACATGGTTTTACTGAAGTAATTTTTGTGTTTTATTACAGGCAAGGTCATATTTCACTATATATGTAGGCTCCAAGCTCCTCTCTACTGCCGTGCAGCTCATCTTTAGATCCTGAGAGAATTTACATAAACCAAAAGAATGCATAGTTTGCATACACGTTCATCCTAGAAAACTTCGAGAGTTCTCTGGACTAGTAATCAGAAGTTAATCTCTTTCAGGGTAGTTAAAAGCATGTGAGAAACTATTTGTTTGCTCTGGCCAAGGAAACATGAAAAAAAGAGACAGAAGTAAAAACATTTGGTAAGTTTCAGCTAATACAGACTTGCATTCTTTCAGTTACTTGTCCAAACATGTAGCAAAAGATGTCACTGTATTCAAGTCCAATGTGTCTTGCATCAACAAAAAGGTATTTTCTCATATAATGATAAAAAAATAAACACAGACGCATCTACCAATGTATCTATTTAACTGAATTTTACAAGGTACCACTCAGGAGCACCAAAAAAAAAAAAANAAAAAAAAAAAAAAAGCTGAAAAAATTTAAATGAATGCTCCTAATGAGACCCCTCAAAACTCAAGCTTTTGCACTCAAGGCAGCAGTTGAAGGAAACAAGAAGAACAGGCCAGCACAGCAAGGGGAGTGGCAGCAAAGGAGCTTAGTGCCTCATCACTGCTAGAGGGATCTGAGGGAAAGAGGGTATAGTCCAGGAATTATCTCTATACTAATTAACATCAGAACAAAGGCTCACATTACTTCATCAGCACTAGGACTCCCCTGGAGTACTGGATAATAACCCTATGGAAAGCACTGAAGGGATTTTCTTTTCCTCTCACGAAAAATACATCCCTCCTCTAGAGGGGAATAAAAGGGTGAGTTCCGAAAAAGAGGTTTATGTTTAGCTCTCTGGAAGACACATCCAGGTAGTTTTTTAGCAGTAAAACACAAAACACAAGTAATTTCCTTCTGTCATAAGTTTTCAAAGGTAGCATCTGGGTGCAGACATGAAAAAAAAAAACCCAAACAAAACCAAAACATCTTCTGTTCAAAAGAAAAGGTCAGATAGTACAGATCCCTCTATGCTTAATTATGTAAGGTTGCAATTCAACAGTTTCTACAGCAGAAAGCAAGGAATGGTAAGGGAGTGAAAAATATAGGGAAAAAGAAAGCTTGTAGCATCTGAACACCACAAAAAATGGTTAACACAGGTGTCAGGAAAACACTAAGGACTGGTTACAAAGGAGACAGCCCCTAAGGGCATTTTGGAAGACCAACTTTCAAAACAGGAAGCAATGCTAACAGTAAGTGGCTGTCTGGCTGCAGAAGGACATGGAAAGCAGCACATTCTGACAGAAAAATCACTGGCATTTGGATAAAACGCAGGTTTAAAAAGCAAAGAAAAAGGAAAAATAAATAATGGCATTAGCTTTCATCTTACCTGATGCTGACACAAGCTGGCATACGATGTTTGTCAAGTTAGTATGATTAAAGCGATGATTCAGTGACAACGAGTTGATTCACACACCTATGATTGCACAGAAAAGTAAGTATAAATTGTGAATACATAGGGGATAAGAAGGGCACTCTGACACATAACAGAGCCAGAAGGCTGAGGGTTAACTCTATTACATGCGAATACCTATGCTTCATATATAGACATTAGCCACAAAATTCAGATCTGGGTTTGAGAAATACCACACAAGTTACTCAAAACTGTCCTCACACATTCCATTTAAAAATCTCAGGCATAGCAGAGTGTTACCAAAAACATTTTTCAGCAGCACTCAAGCTTTGTTGAGTTTTTATTTCAAAAGGACAAAAGCTTCCACATCAAGCCTGGCCATCAGATACACACATACACTCCTACAAACACTGTATACTTCCCAAACAAGCATAGGAGAAAGGAAATTAACTTCTACGGTGCCAAAAAACCACCACTATGCCTTATTATCTGTTATCTCCCTGCCACACCCTTTTTATTCAGCATTCATACTAAAAATTCCAAGACTTAAAGAGAAAATATTATTACGAGGTAACCTACTCCACTTTGGAAAACACAGCAATCAACTGAGAACTGGGCAAGCTAGTCATTCAAAAGTGAAAGTAAAAGCTATGCAACGGAAACGAATTTTTGTCCACCCTTCTTAAAGACCTCCTTTGTTTCTAAAGATTTCATTGTCACATTTAAATGTCAGCTTTTTGAGTCTCGCTAGTGTGCAAGCCCTGCAAGGCAGTAAACCAGAAACAGACTAGAGATGGAGATTCTTTCTCACAGCTAATGAAATTTAAAGTAAACCCAGCAAACTGTTCTTCATGTCTCTCATTCACCTTAAATAATCACATGCTTCCAAAAAGCCACAACTCTTCATCATATTACTCTGCTTCCTATACCCACAAATGGTTTTTAACGGATCTGTATTTGTAGTCTTGAATGTGTTTATAGTCTCTGCTCGCAAAGCCTGCGATAAAGTGTTCAGCACATTTTTGTTGCAAATCACAGAACTAGTTTGCAGCACTTCAGGATCACACAGCTCTTTGCAATAATACATTAGTTTTATAAAGACATGCTACCAGATTTTCCTAAGGGGAGAACAGGAGCCTCCCTCTCCTGAAGCAAGCAGCATCAACTTTTTACACTTTCAAAAGGAACGAGGGGCCCTCATACAGGAGCTGAGTTTAAAGGTTTCAGGATGATCCCACATATGGCCACTGCCTTACCAGTGGCATAAGCAGCAGCAGATGGAGAAATGAAGCTTTCCTGCCCTCTGAGCAATGCTCTGCAATTTTGACACTTCTCTTAGAAACAGCAATGTCAATAGCCCTTCCAGACTTGTGTTTTAGCACAGAAGGGATTCTCCTCAGACTGTGTACCGACATCAAAGGATAACCTACACAGGCTACTTTGGGCTACCCTCAATTAAGGTGTTTTAATTAATACTACAGTACCTTACCAGGTCTAACAAAATGTGTTGTGAGAGTGACTGACACAAATAGGCTCCAATACCCAAAGGAGATTCTTGTACATCCCACAATATAATAGTATTAGTGTGGACTGCTTCAATGCCTACTTCTTAAAAACTTTCCAGAAGTTATTTAACAAAAAAAAAAAGGAAAAGAAAACAAACTTAAGTCACACACATTCAAGCATTTCACTAATCTACAGAGTTAAAATTACACAATACACATATAAATTATAGCTCCTTTTAAAGAAAGCTGCCTTTAATGGCTACTGTTGAAAATCTAGTTGCAAGTTTAAATGTTGAAAGATCTATATTTTTATATAGCATAAAATCATCAATCTCAAGCTCACTTACAGAAACTGGAGATTTGAGTTTGTTTTGGGAGCATGTTGTTGGGTTTGGGGCTGTTCTGTTTTCGTTGTTTGGGTTTTTTAATAAGACTGACATATCAACAGCATTTCCCTTTTAAGATTTATGCTCCCTTTTAAGATTTATGCTCCCTTTTAAGATTTATGCTCCCTTTTAAGATTTATGCTCCCTTTTAAGATTTATGCTCCCTTTTAAGATTTATGCTCCCTTTTGAGTCTTGTAGAAAGAGATCCAATATTCCAACATAGCTTCTTAACTATCTTCATTCCCAACCAAGATGCAAAGTTAGTTTTGATCAGAGATACTTTCAATTCCCACTTATTAAAAAACCCATTAAACCAATGCAGGGGGAAAAAAAAACCCAACAAAAATACCCCAACAACAAAACCGACAGGAACAGCAGAAAACCGCAACACATTTGATTGCAAACACAAGAGGAAAATTAATTGAGGGAAAATCTAAATAGCTTTAAAATTTCAAAGTGGTTCTGGAGTTCTAAAAGATAAAGTAAAGAAACTACAGACAGAGACAGAGAACTGAAACTGGTTCACTTCTGGGCATGAGGTTAAAATGATGCATATTTCAGCCTAGCAAAATTCAAGCTTCTACAAGGAAGTCACTACCATGGCAAGTGAGTTTATGCTGCTGGACTGAAAGCCATTCTAGTCCATAGCATAAATATGATGCAGTGCTTAATTCTCCACATAAAAGTGCTTCCAGAAGCCAGTTTCCCTTTACCCTGCTCTACCAGCTCCAAAAGCAGTACTGCCACAGAGGCAATGACCAATCCATTCCATGTAACACTCACTTATACCAGAAAGTAAATTTACTGCTGGGTAGGCTGGTTGCCAGGATAGCAGTTTCCTTCAGGGAATCACCAAAGCCGCATGAGACACATCAATCCTTTGCACTGTGGAGAAGGTTCTCAGTGCATATTCTGCTTTCAGAGTCTGCCTGTCATTCCTCACACTGTCGGTGAAAGCCAGAAGCCAAGGGAAGGGAACAACTGAAGCAGTAGGGAAGAAGTAGTTCTATACCTCTGACTTCTTGTCTTGCAGCTTTTCAACAGCATGAGCTTCCTCCATAAACTGTCTTGAATTACCACACAAAAATATTATCAGTTGAAAATAAATTAGTGAGCAAACCACAGGCTAGGCTTCCACCAGATACTCGGCTCAGTCTGAAAATACTCTGTTTGCACTAAGCTTCCCATGAGAGACCACTAGCCGCCACTGCTCAGTAACAAAACAAACAGCATATGAATGGTGGATGAAAATATTTCTTGCTACATACAAAAGCTCACTTCCTGAAATCTGTAGGAAGCACTTCCACTGGTTAAACTCAAAATCAATTTTTGCAGCTGCCCAAAGGAGCCTGCTAGCAGAGTCAAGGAAAACAGTGTGCCTAACTACAGAACAGATTAATTACACAGGATATGCAAAGACAGAGATTGCTTCATTGAAGTCATCTACCTGTCCCTAACTACTACTCCTGTAGGACCAGCTGCAGACACAGAAACCCCAAATCTGCAACTAAATTGCACAGCTGAGGAATTAAGATTACTTCAGACTGCTCTTAGACACTCCTGTGTTCCGGGTTAAATCATTACATCTGAAGTAAATGAATTTCTAACCTGAAAAGCTTCCTAACAGAGATTAAACATGTGTAATGGTATTTCTAAAGACATGACACTTGTTGTGATGGCTGGATAAGTGTAATTACAGACTAACTGTATTTCTGGCAAGAGAAATCTACTGTAACTGATACCGCATTATGAGCGAATATCTTTGCTATGTATGGGTTAAGTTTTCCCTTTTCCTGTTCTAGGAAAGGCCTGCGTGTTTCTATTTACACAGTCCTAAAGCAGAATTCAAACCCTGCTGCCTCTCCTCCCCCCTCCAGACTTTCACACCATCGGGCCCAGCCCTGTCAGTGAAAGATCACCTCTCCCACAGCTAAGCTTGTTCAGCTGGGATCATCTGGTTATAGCAGCTGACAAGTGGCTCAGAAGGCAGGGCGAGGTCTTGCACTAGACAGCCTGCATTACAGGATGCAGGATGGGAAACGCTGGAGCAAGACTTCCAAGCTACTGACCTTTCACGCAAGTTTCAGCAAGCAATGCGCTCCTCCAGGAGGACCTCAGGTTACCAAGAAGAGACGCAACTTTCAAGAGCGCACCAAAAAACAACAGCAGCGGCCTGACAGAGAGTCTGGGTGCAGCTTCAATCTTGTTTCTCAAGAAAGCAGAACAGGCAAGAGATATATTTGGGCGGTATAGCAAGCAAGTACACTGATAAAAAGGAGAAGTGATGCAACACAAACAGCTGCAGACACAGAAAACCAAGTCTGAAGCTAAGAGGTTGCACAGCTGAGCAGGTGAGGTCAAGATCACTGCAGACTGCTCTGAGAGCTGAAACAATTCTCCAGGCAGGAATAAAATAGCTGAAAACAAGCATGATAACAGGACAGACCTAATCCCATCAAAATCAATACACTACAGGCAGAATGCATGTTTAGTGACTTCACTATCGCTTGGTGGCTCCCCAGGCAGCTTCTGAGCTCAAGCAGCCATTTCAGTCCACCTTCACACGCTGCACTAAATATAAACTCTGCTAATAACTGTCTGGAAACTGTTTCAGCAGAACTAGGGTGCACTGAGCAACTCTAGGAGTTGGGCCCTCCTCAAAGACCACAGATGGTCAATTTGCATGACACAGAGAAGGCGATAGAATCTAAGTCTCCCACACAGCGGTTAGGAAATTTCAGCCTCCAGATCAGTACTTTTCCAGACCTTGGACTTTATTGAAGCATCTGCATATTAAAAAAAAGCCCCTTTTAAGTAGGAGCATGAGGGCATCTGGGGTTTCATGACTATTTGTCTCAGAGCATCTTGCTGGCTCCCTTGTCAGGTGCTACTCTGCTCTACAATGAGGTGCTACATCAGAGAGCTATAACAATCATCTTCAATTTTAAAAGCTCTGTTAGATTAGGCTGCAGGTCTTTCAGGCACATTGCTTTCATCCTGGCGGCCTCTTAAAGAAACAAACATTCCTACTTTCAGACAGTGGTCTCTTTTCTACTGGTTCATAAAACACCCATTTATATAACAGCATAAGCCAGTTTAGGAGGGCGGAGAAAAGGAAAAGGAAAAAAATTTTGCCTACAGAATCTTTACCATAAAGAAGATGTAAGTTACAAAAAGACAGAAGCGTGATCTGTAAAAACTGCCAGTGCCACAACTGGCCACTAGATTACAATACTGGAAAGACTTACACTCTCTGCAAAGAAATATACCTGCAAAAAATAGCGCGGTACAAAAAGAAGAAAAGGAGATAGACTTGCAAAGAGATCTGTCGGACACCTGAAGAGAAGACAAGGGATGAAATCAGTGATAAACCGCAGATCATGGGCATTTAATATGCAAATTCTCTCTCTGCTTATGTGTTCTGCCTCCCTTTGATGTATACAGGCAAGTTCTAACTAGAGAACAGAACAGGGAGAGTTCCCTTTCCCCGTAATCTCAAGAAAACAACAAAACCCAGTATAAAAGAATCATTACATTAAAGAAGAGGCTATATTTTCCAGCTTTGATGCAGGATGCAAAAAGCAAACTGCTGCCTGATATCTATAGTGCAGTCCAAGAGAAGAGAAAGACAAGCTGAACAATGGAGTACAGTACAGATACTCTAGAACAGATCCAGATGTCTTGAGCTTAGTCCTACTCCATGAAAAATTAAGGAGGTTAGGACCTCCTCTTAAGCACTTTTCTTCGCATTGTTCTGACTCGGACACTCCTGCACAAGCGGCATTGCTCCAGAAACCTCAGGAATTATAGCGACAACAGACTCCTGCCAAGAGGAACACCATTACATAATAGCATTTATGGGAACACGCACAAAAAGCCACTAGGAAGTGCAGCCAGACAAGTGCAAAATCCTCTCTGCCCATCAGCTCAGCTTAGCTCCTGACCACTCCAAAGACGAATTCCGGATGTTTTCAATTTACACGTTTTGCTTCCTCTCACCTCCTTCCACCCACAAAATCCATGTTACTGTAAAGTCACCGAGATCAAGCCCATCTCCAAAAAATACGCCCACTAGAAACTATTGCATTAATCTGTTTAAAAGAACACTGTGAGGACATATTAGAAATACTTATAGGGGCTTCTTTTCTCTGCGTCTCGCCGCATTTCAGCGATGCTCACAGCACTTACCGCTTTTTGTTTCTCACTCATCGCTTCTGCATCCCCCAAAAAACCCGGCGGGGCTTTATTTCGGTCTCCGGCTCCTCGGGGGGAGGTTGCCAAGAGGGTTCGCTCCGCTCCGGGCTCGGCCCACGTGTAAATGCGGCCGCCGCGGGGAGCGAAACAAGCGAAGTAAGAAAAGCGAGGGCGACGCCGAGTTCCTGGCGCCGAGCGCCCGGTTCCCCGCACGGGTTTTGGTTGGTTTTTAAAAAAAAAAAACAAACTTTTTTTTTTTTAAAGCGCGGGAACCCACCCCGCACGGCGGAGCATCGGGTGCGGAGCCCTCGCACCCGGGAGATCCCCGCGCGGGGCCGGCGCTGCGGAGCGAGGTGAGGCGGGTGGAAGGCCCGGGCCGCTCGCTCGCTCGCTCTCTCGCTCCGAGACGAACGACTCTGCGTCCCACAACCGAAGGGGCGGCAGGGCTGAAGGTCGCAGCCGCTCGCCCCGGCCGCCCAGGCGTCTCGCCCACCCCGCCCCGCGCCGCCCCGCGCCGCCCGCCGGGTCCGGGCCAGGGGGCGGAGCCAGTCTTAAAGGGGAACCGTGGCGGAAGGAGGGGGCGGTCCGTCCTCCCCCTGCAAGGAACGAGCGTTGCTCGTGTGCTGTCAACAGGGTGGGGGCTGTCTGCCTTCTCTCACAAAGTGACCCGGCTGCTGGACGAGGGAAAGGCTGTGGGTTTATCTTCCTGGACTTTAGTAAAGCCTTTGATACAGTTTCTCACAGCATTGTGCTAAGGAAATTGTCAGCCCCTGGACTGGACAGGCACACACTCTCCTGGGTGGAAAACTGGTTGGATAACCGGGCCCAGAGAGTGGTGGTAAATGGAGTTAAATCCAGCTGGAGGCCAGTGACAAGTGGGGTTCCCCAGGGCTCAGTGCTGGGTCCAGCCCCATTCAACGTCTTCATCAATGACCTGGATGAAGGCATTGAGTGCACCCTTAGCAAGTTTGCAGATGACACNGTGCCCAGGTGGCCAAGAAGGCCAATGGCATCCTGGCTTGTATCAGAAATGGTGTGACCAGCAAGTCCAATAAGTTTATTCTCCCTCTATACTCAGCACTGGTGAGGTCACTCCTTGAATACTGTGTTCAGTTCTGGGCCCCTTACCACAAGAAGGATGTTGACGCTCTGGAGAGTGTCCAGAGAAGAGCGACAAAGCTGGTGAAGGGACTGGAGAACAGGCCTTATGAGGAACAGCTGAGAGAGCTGGGGTTGTTTAGCCTGGAGAAGAGGAGGCTGAGGGGAGACCTTATTGCTCTGTACAACTACCTGAGGAGAGGTTATAGAGAGGAGCGTGCTCCTCTCTTCTCCCAAGTGACAGGGGATAGGACAAGAGGGAATGGCATCAAGCTCCACCAGGGTAGGTTCAGGCTGGATATCAGGAAAAACATTTTTCACACAAAGGGTCGTTGGGCACTGGAACAGGCTGTTCAGTGAGGTGGTTGAGTCACCATCCCTGGAGGAATTTGAAGAGATGGGTGGATGAGGTGCTGAGGGGCATGGTTTAGTGATTAATAGGAATGTTTGACCTAAGAGGTCTTTTCCAACCTAGTAATTCTATGATTCTATTATATGATCTCCCAGGTACATGCCCATCACCTTCAGTGCTGCTGTGAACCCTACCAGAACTCTCCAATAGCATATCCCATGGTGATGGCAAGGAGACCAGTCTGCCAGCCCTTTCCTTGCTGCCTGTCCTCTGCCTTCGTGCTGGCAGCCCCCTCAGCTCCCCTCCCAGCCACTCCTGTGGAAACACAGCCTGCGCCTTGTTCTGTCCTGCTGCTCAGCACCAACAGAGTGTTAAGAGTAACCAGTTGTTAGCTGGAAGGTCCATTGCTGAGCTATTGTTGGAGGTCACAGAAGAGCCTGCAAGTGTAGGGGACAGTTTCACATCTTACTGCCACCTCTCTTTATTTATCTGATCCGTGCTGGGACAACTGCTGTTTAATATCTTCATCAAATATATAGATAGCAGGATTGAGTGCACCCTCAGAAAGTTTGACAACACCAACCTGAGTGGTAAAATTGCCACACCAGAAGGACAGGATGTCATCCAGAGGGACCTGGACAGGCTGGAGAAATGGGCCTGCGAGAACCTCATGAGGTTCAACAAGGCCAAGTGCAAGGTCCTACACCTGGGTCAGGGCAATCCACAGTTTCAATACAGGATGGGGGATGATGTAAGTGAGAGCAACCCTGCAGAGAAGGTCTTGGGGGTGCTGATTGATGAGGAGCTTGACATGAGCTGGCAATGTGCGCTCACAGCCCAGAAGGCCAACTGTATCCTGGGCTGCATCAAAAGAAGAGTGGCCAGCAGGTTGAGGGAGGTGATTCATCCCCTCTAATCCTCTCTTGTGAGACCTCATCTGGAGTATTGTGGCCAGTTCTAGAATCCTCAACATAAGAATATGGAGCTGTTGGAATGGGTCCAGAGGACGGCTACAAAGATGATCAGAGGGCTGGACTGCCTCCCATGAAAGGACAGGCTGAGGGAGTTGGAGTTGTTCAGCCTGGAGAAGAGTAGGCTTCAGGGAGACCTTATAGCAACCTTCTAGTACCTGAGGGGGCTACAAGAAAGCTGGAGAGGGACTGTTTACAAAGACTTGTAGTGATAGGCTGAGGGGCAATGGGTATAAACTGGAAAGGGGCAGATTTAGACTAGATTCTTCTAATTTCTTCACTATGAGGGCGGTGAGGCACTGACAGAGATTGCCCAGGGAAGTTGTGGTTGCTCCATCCCCGGAGGTGTTCAAGGCCAGGTTGGATGGGGCCTTGGGCAGCCTGATCTAGTGGGATGTCCCTGCCTGTGGGAGGGGGGTTGAAACTGGGTGATCCCTAAGGTCCCTTCCAACCCAAACTATTCTATGATCTGCTATTTATGGCCTCTCTCAGGACAACTTTTCTGTATCCAACACAGTATACAGGGAATCAAGAGGGACTTCTCTCTTTCCTTTCTCTTCTTGAGTTAACACTTACCTTCCACAGATCTGCTGCATTATTAATAATTTTCTATGGAGAGTGAGCTCTTTTCCCTCTTATATAGTGGGGGAAGTATGCGTAGCTCTACTGGAAAGGTGAAGGGAAGTTTACTTTTCCTGTTTTTCTGCAATAGATCATCTATAGTAGAGAACCCATAATAGGCTATAAAAACGGTTTGCCGGCACTTGATTGGATGTAAGACATGAATACAGTACATGACAAAAACATTCCCTACTCCCTCTGTAAGCACTTCAAAACCAAAAGCAGGAAAAACCTACATGATCTTCTGGAAAACCTGCCTGAAGGCAGGAAGGAAGAGTGGGAGCTAGAGAGCCATACACAAACCTGCCAATTTACATAGCTGGTCTTTTTATGACATCTTGGGCACAAGCCATTTTTTTCACCCCGTCCCTTCCAATTTCACATTTTGCTCTGGTTTGACCTGTTGATGCAGCTCCCTTGGATTTTGAGGGGAATTTCAGAAACCCACACAGCTCTGAAAGAAAAGAGCTGTGAGGAGGGTGCCATGCTACTCCCTCCGCTGAGTTAACACACACACAAAGATGCAACTCCTAGTGAATCCTCACTAAAATGGCCTCTCACTCAGGGCTGGTTCACATTTTTGGGTTAAAACGGGTAATGTTTTAAACTATTTTGAGCTACTTTTTCATTTCTATGCTATACTTTCTCATTGATTCTCATTCATACCTATCCATAATAAAAATGACTATGCTTCTTCCTTTGGGGCTGTCAAGTCAAACTGGATGCTTTTGCCTTAAACATTTTGTCCAATGGGCAACAGTGCAGAACCAGGCACGCCTCATTAGCCCGCTCCTCCCCCCCCTTCCCCAGCTGCTCTCTCGCAGTGGTGCCAGGCAGGTAACCGAAGCACGGGGGTCGCCACAGGGCCACCCTGAGAGTCGCCACAGGGCCACCTGGAGAGTGGTCATGCGGTTGTGCTGGGAGTCGCCACAGGGTCGTGCGGGGGGTCACCACGTGGCCAGGTCCCGGGCAGTTGCCATGCGGCTGGGGTCGTACCTGGACAGAAACACAGACCTGGACCAGAGCAGCCTAAACCATGCGACTGGACCACGGGGTGATACAGTCTCTATTTCTCTTTCTGTCTTTCTCTCTACCTCTCCCCCCATCTCCCCCGACCTCACGGCTTGCGTGTCTGTTTGGATCGTAGGGGCTTGGGTCACCAGGGATTTATTTCTGTAACTCTGGGCGGCTGCATACCTCGGCTCGTTGTTGTGCCCCCTGGAAATAAATATTGTTTGATATTCACCCTGAGAGTAACCATTTTGGTCTCTGGATCGCCACACAGACAAACGGACCCACCTTTTTCCTCCTCCCTTTGTCCAGATTGAGACAGGGGCCTATCAGAATAGATACATTAATGTGATGTGCTTGGATTTTGTTCATTGTGGAATCACAGAAACCAGCATTTAGAGATTACCTTATACGTCCAAAGTATTGCATAGTCATTAACTGATGACTTCCACATAGGATTCAGAATCCTGCATCAGACCCCTGATCTGTCTATTGCAATATCCTATTGCCAGTATCAGTCAATAGCTGATGCTTCAGAGGAAGTAGACCCTACTACTAACTTCCTTTTTCACAGTCCCATACCTGTGACCTATGAAATAATGGTTCCATTTTTTTCTTTGCAGGCTCCACATTATGAACATTTTCCCTTTATTACACATGTCAATAAGGGAAGATCAGGAGCTGCCACCACCAGAGCACCTCTACCCCAGGTGAAAAACTTACCATCACAACCCAGGTATTTTGGCAAAATTTTCTGATGTTCAAAGCCTTTCAGGTTTCTTAAGTGGACATTAAAAGAAATAAATCATTGAAACATATTAATTTTGAAGAGCATAAACTTTAAAGCATGAAAGCTGCCGAACTTCACCAGAAGGCTGAAGCACATTTATTTTGTGCAGCCCCATCTGATCAAACAATTAATTTCTCATCCAGTGGCTATAGATGTTGCTTTTATTCTGCAGAAGCAGCATGACTATCACACAAGTCTTAGCCCTTCAATATGCTCCTTCCTGGCAGGGATGCTAACAGGCATTAGGGTGGGCTGTGACCCACTGGCAGGGGTCAGGGGAAGAGGACAGCCTGTATGTAGGGGCGGTGGGGCACCCCACACCATGTTTTGCCCTAGTCCCCAAGACAAACCCACAGCAGTGGGATGATGAGGGAGGCTGGGTTGTTCATGCCTTGTGGAGAATACCTGTTTTACTGCAATACAAAGCATCTTTCCTAAAGCAGTGAATGCACACTATTCTGCACACCTTGGTAGTGCTCTGCCCACCCCCACCCCCCACCCTGGGACAGTTGCTGCCCTCCAGATTCAGACCTGCCACTGGATTATTCAGATAAAAGAAACAAAAAAAAAAGCCAGACTATAAGCATCATCCCTGCCATGGCACTTCCCTTCTTGGAGTACTGCCAGCATTGACTGTGCTGAGATTATTTCCCTTTCTGTGACTTGAAATGCAGTGCACAGTTGTGGAGCAGCCACTGGGGCTGTCACGCCATCGTGGGAGACAGAAGACCCAGCTCACAGCCTGGAGCTTATAGGGATTTGGGACTTGAAGTTGTACATCATTTGTTCTGTATGTATAGGCGTGTACCAAGGGAGCTCAATAAAAAAAAAAAAATCTCCTGGAAACTTCCCAGAGCTTTTCTCTCTGAGGGAAACAAATGAGGCTTTAATTAATTTTCTTTCAAACAGAGCAAATTGACTTCTGTTCCAGTTGTGCTAGATTCAAGCCACACAGCACAATGGTATTAATTCCACTTCACTTAAGGGCTAAATGTTCAGAGCCAAGAAAAGGGAGTTTCCTGTAGGTGTTGCTGGTGCTGAAGTTAACAACTAAACCATGCCAGTTTTCACAGGAGTGGCTTCTTCAAAGTCTCTGTTTCTGAGGCTGACTGTGGCATGCCTCTGGGCACCCTACCCCCTTAGTATCTGCTCAGTGATACAGTAGCTCTACCATTGCCTCTGTGCTATCATAAAGAGGTTCAAAGAATCTCATTTTGTTCATCTGAAGGATTCTGTTTCAAAGAGACTGAAGAACAAGATCTTCACTGTAAAATCCTGTGATTAATTTAAATTGCCTTCCAACCATCTTGAGATCTTCCTGCTGCCAAATTTAGCTAATATATTTAATATACAGCTTCATTAATACATTGGCTATACACCACTTAGCGAAGGTGCCATTATTCCTCTTCAGAGATGGAAGAAGGAGGCCTAGATCCCCAAAGATACCATGTCACAGCATTTATTTAAGTAAAAAAAGTGACAAAGCCAAGAACTGAACCTGTTCCTATCTAACAGCCATTGTCCTCAACCATTCTGTCTTTCCAATAAGAACTTCATGTTTCATGTTCTTCTATAAAAAGCAACCCAATTTACTCTTGGGTTCTCCTCTTATTCTCACATTAAGGAAGTCAGGCATCTCTTGACTTACTCTTCTTCAAAATGAGGGGTAGCTGTAAAAAATATTTCTATTACGCACTAGGTTTGTCTTATGGGATATTTGTTAACTTTCTGGATTCCCATCCACTCTTCCCATGTGATGCTGCACTGTTTGGCTGCATACAGTGATTCTGTACACCTCAGGGAAAGCAGTAAATATTTTCTTTTCTTTCTGCAAAATCTCATCCCTTTTCAAGTTGCAAAACTGCATGTTAAAAATGCTGACTTTCCTATCTTCTGAGGCAACATCTGGCATAAAAACTGATTGCAAATATGATCAGAGTTAGGAAGATTTCCTTGCAACAGTCTTCCAGCTGGCTTTATTCCCAGATACCAGTCCAACAGAAAAGAAAAATCTATTTGGCATTGTCCTCAGTTGCAGTTTCCCTTCCTGGGGAGGTTTTGATGACATGGGCTTCAGATGACAGGATCTGAACTGCACTGGAACTGGTATGGCCTCCAGGGTTCAGCATGGATGCTCTTTGATGCTGGAGAAACTAGGAATCCCCAGCTCTTGCTGTGGATGAATAATAGCGTTTATCCCCTTCAAAGCCTAAACATACATATATGGATATATTTTTGAGGAACAGAAGTAGAATCCTGTCATTGTAAGTAGTAGGCTTCAGCTGCAGACATTAGCCTGTAATTAAACAGAATTATTCATCGGGGGGTTGTCTGTAGTTATGGCAGACTCAGTAGCTCAGGTTATTGTTAAACAGTGTTAAAACAGCAGAGGTAACTCAGCTCTGGGTGACTGTGTTGCCGACTTTGTGGGTGGATGATGCGACTCTACCTCTCTGTGATATCTGTCTTTCAGTTCTCCTGAATTCAGGAGGCAGGCATTATGGGCTTAAGGTTTCTTTGCCTTTCTCCTTAGGCTGTGATGTGCATCAATGCAGGCTGAGTGTAAAGACCCCAAATACCTCTTTTACACTCCATATGCATGCATGTATGGCAAACAAAGAGAGGAAGGGTCCAGTTTCCAACTCCTGACCCCTCTCTCATGCCCTCTGGTGCACTTAACTCCCAGATGAGAGCAGAAGAAAACAGCGAATCTCTTCTTTCTGTCTGCGAGCTCTTTGGCACAGAACCATTAGGCAATACCAAGTACAACCTAGGAATGCAAAATAGCTCAAATTTAGACTGGAGCATTAAATACTATACCATGGAAAACTATGTTTTGGTGCAGCTTCTGACAGATGAAGGAGAGGTGATGTGAGATTTCTGCAATTCTCCTAAAAATACCTAACTGATAAAATCCATGTCATAGTCAAGGTAGAAATCATACAAAAAGAGAAGGAATCTCTTACTGTTCAGCTAATAAACATCCCAGATTAGTTAAAAATAAAATAATTTTAAATCTGCGTTCTTAATATAACAGTTTATTCTGTTTGATTACACTTTGCATTTCAGTCCCCCTGAAGAGTGTTACCAGCAATGTCACATTTCCCACTGTTCTCCAATAACTTCATGTTGTGATTTCCAGGCTGTGCTAGAATAAATAGCACAGCTTGGAAAGTGAAGCAGCATGCAAGACTGATCATTTGCTCAAAAACAACAGTTTTCAAGTAAATGAATGGAACGTAATTGCTTTTCAGCTTCAGCTTTAAAATGCAACCAGAGTTAGCATGTAATCTTCCTGTTGAGTTTACACTCAATGTCATTTGCTTATTAGAGATGATTCTGGATCACTGCAGTATTTGTATATGAACAGTAGCTCATGCAGATGTAGTCTGTAGTCCTGCACAGATCACTCCGATGGCGTACTCACATTTCATGTAACAAAGACTTCCTCATACTAATTTTCAATTGTTTCATGTATTTGCTTACCTCATCGTAAGTTTGCTTTGTAACCCTGGGACCATACTGTCCTCCGTGATTCACTGTGTACAAGGGCTCAATAACTTTCTCACAACCCACAAGCTCTCCATAACAAGCCAAGCCTGACCAGGAGAACTGAGTGTGTGGGGTTCAGCAGCTGCATCTCAGATTTGATTTTGGCCAAAATAAACCAGTATTCTAATTTCTCAAAAATAACCAATGACAACAGAATAGAAGTATCCCCAAAACAACCACAATCTAGTCTCACATCTACACTTGTTTCCACGGAAATATTCAGTGACAAGGGGTTTTTTCCTTCATTTTCAAATTTTTCTCTGCCAGCCTACAATATTTTTTCAGACAGCACTGGTAACCACATAGGTTTACCCCAAATATAAAGGCTACTGTAGATGTGCCAAACTTGCACAAAGCCAAGTGAAGAGCTGTTCAGCAAGACCCCAAGAAAGCATCCATGCAGCAACACAGCTGCCGGCCCTTGATACAGAGATTTCCAACTGTCTGGAGATCCTTTCAGCCAGGGACTAAGGAAAACCTCTTCATTACTGAGGACCAAGTGGTTCTGATGAGACACCAAACAGCAAACTCCATTAGTGCCATGAGGCATGATGAACACTAAAAACTCACTATTGGCACAGATCACATGCTTGTCCTCCAGGTTTAAATTAGAGTGAAGAATGTAGTATTTGTAGTGCAAGTCTGTCCCCTGTGGTTGCCAAACATTTTCCTTCTGGCAGTAGCCCTCTGTGTTGTCCCTCGACATATGTTACTGTTGATGGGAGATCACGGAATCAGATGCAGAGATCAATATGATCAGCAAGTGTTTGATTTATTGAGCTTAGCTGTTTCTTTATAAACCCTTATCAGTTACATAACTAGGTGCCCACGAGGGTATCCACAGTGAATTATTGGTTAAAGGTAGCTATCCATAAAGCTATTACTAACATATTATTGGCTAAACTACTGCACATGCTAAGTAATCAAGTTATACTAAAATTAACTATGTTGATAGTTCTCTTTAATTGTTTTTCTTTCAGCTGGTACTGGCTCCCACTGAACCAGCTGCTGCATTCCTCCCAGCTGGCCTTTGTTTATCTTTCAGTTCTCTGTTTCAAGGCCTTCTTCTCTGTAAAATGTTCCCACATGTTACCATCTCCAGCTACCTCCTTGCTCCTCATCTCTTGTCTGCTTGCTGACCCTGCACATCTGCCCCACACAGAAGCTCCATTTCCCTAGAGACTCGCATGAAGTGGCTGAGGCCCAGCCACAGATAACAACATTAAGCAGAGCCTCTGGGCTGTGAGCAGTGGGGATGGTGGCTTGGTTTTGGGCAGCTACTTTACAGTCACTCAAGGTGCTGTGCAGTCACTGGAAGAGCTTGGCAGAACAGCACCTGCAACCCAGGGGAGGAGGGAGGCTTTGCCTGCTTCTCCTGGGCAGGCAATCTGTGGCAGCAGAAGGAAGAAAACAAATGCCCATCCTGCTGCCTGTGGAGGATGGAAAAGGCAGACCGTCCCAGGGCTGCGGACAAAGCAGAAGCAGGGAATGACAAAAGCAAAAGGCAAAGCATGGAAATGGATAAAAGGAGCCAAGAATGAAATGTCCCAAAGGAGGACTTTAGCTTTTGTCAGGTTGCTACGCTGGCATTGCGGTATTGATGGTGTGGAAAGCCGAACTCAATAATCAATGCCAATTTGATTATTAAGCAGGTATTCCTTTAATAAACAGTGCCAGGGTACACATGAGGTAATCCACCTAGTGTGTCCAATGATTGAGACTGGTTACATGACTTTTATACTGGTTAAACATACATACTCACATAGCTTCTGGGAAATGCTGGTTAAACTGCTACATGTCCATTATTTTTCCAGGAACTTATTAGCATACCCACTCTTGTATGCGTTTCTTTGTGTCTTCAGAAGCCTCTGATCATCTTTATCTTATCCCTTTCCTCACTGTGTCCTCTTGGTGAGATTTCTTCCTTCAGCATGCTGGGTTTCAGTCCTTGGTTATCAGGCAAGCCCAGCATGTAAAGTCTCTTGAGACTTCATGTTCACCGTTAACTCAAGGTGGGCTGCAAAATGACTTGGATGGAGGGACTGCAAGGATGTAAACAAAGGATTATGGCATGTTGTAGGGGTCTGTTTACAGAGAAGGGACTAAGGGTATCATAGGGATGGGGATCAGTAAGACCTTAGACTCAGTGCCTCACTAAACTTTTAAACTAGTTCTTAAATGATCCAGCTGACAGAGGAAAGCTGTGGTGGAAAGGCTCTGTATGTCTGGGAGGGGTGCAGGAGCTGCCTCCAGGCAAGGAAGGGACATGCTCAGGAAGGTGCTGGGTGCCTGTGCTCCACCAGCAGTTAGAAAGTGAAAGACCCTGTGCCTGAGAGATACCAGCAGCCTGTAGCCTAAAAACTATGTCAGAGGGCTGCACACTCTTCTTCCCAGGACTGTCACCTTCCCCCATCCCCAGGGCTCAGGAAAGAGCAGGAATATTCTGATGCAGAAGCAGGAGGACTCTAAACAGGACAGAGTAGGCTGGGAGCTGGAGAAGCTATGCGATGGCTAGGTCAGGGTCCCCCCAACAACAGTGTAAACACAGCCTGAGAAAGAAAGAGTATAAGTTGCAAACTAGACAGAGACAGGATTCAACCTGTAAAACCAAAGTTAGTTAGTGTGATGGTTTGAGTCAAAACTCTCCCCCAAAAAACCCCCACAGTAATCTGCAGTCCCTCTCCCTTCCCCCAACCCTCACCCCCCTGTTACAGAAGCCCAGGAGAGATAAGGAGAAGAAAGAGAGAGACTAAAAATGCTGTAGTGATTATATATAATGTATTAACACTAATATGCAACTAAAATACTACATATACAATAATCAGAGAATAAGAGCCCCCCAGAACATCCCCTGCCCCGTAGGGAAGCAATCAGACATCCCCAAAAAGAAAGAAACCAGAAAACAGATTAATATAAGCTAACGAGAGAAAATAAAATCATTACGCTCCTCAGATAGCAAAATCTCCATGCCGCTCTCGNTAAAGGGGCCAAAATCAAACCATGACAGTTAGCAAGGAGGAAATAATTGACCAACTAACATTCACTGTGGCAGAGGTGGGAACAGTTCTGGAAAGTCAAACTGTGTTGAGAAAACCTTAGGAGTGTTGACAAATTAGAGAAGGGAACATGAGGAGTTGCAAGAGAGGAGGAAGGAGATAAGTGCTAGGCAGGAGCGCACTACTCTGTTCAGGGCAGCAGCTACTGGCAGAGCCTGACACACCAGGAGGAGGCCAGAAAGGTGATAGATTGTTGTGCAGCTATAGGGAGTTGTGAAGACATTATGTTTTCCTTGGCTCTGAGGGGATATGGAAACAGTTTACAAAAATTTATAAGGCATAAACCCAAGCTGGAGGGAGGGAAAATTACTCACCAGAGAAGAAAAAAAATAATGAAACAAACAAACAAAAAACCACAGGAAAACTGAAGCTGAAATTAATAACAATTTACCAATGAGCTCTAGTAGGTTGTAAAATACCTCTTATAAGGAGAGAAGGGAAAAACGTGGGTAAGACCACTTTTAAAGTTGTATAGGAATAAAGTAATTAATACATGTGCAATGAAGAGCATACAGAAGAATTTGTTGAAGTGATACAAGTATTTCCACTCCCATGATCTGCAGTCTAAATTTTCCACTGCCCTACTTCTCTTGTTATCATTAACAGCAATGCAAAGAAGGAAAATGTTTATTAAAGCAGGAGCGTAACCTTATAGTACTGCTCTGCCAGAGTGCATATATTTCTAGACATTTCTAGCCAACAGAGAATTAGGTTTTATAATTGTATGGGGGAAAGTGACTCACTAGCAGAGGTTCTCCTCAGGTCCTCCAGAGAACTACTCCTGCCCTATCCCAAATCTCTTTTAATCTCTATGAGGTAGGGATATGACTCCATGTTTGGATAGTGTGAATTAATGTTTCCTAAGGTCATATCCAGCTACTTCTAAAATCTGCTGAGAAATGCCCTTCTGATTGTATCTGGGGGACCACTTATGGGAGTCTTAAAGATCCACAGGGAAATCTGAAAGGTCAAGGCCCAAATACAGAGAATACAGCTCCAGAGGCTGAAGCAGCAACCTGCCAAAAGCTCTGGGCAGCTCACACCTTACCTGGCAAATACACTTACTGGCTTAATATATTCCACGAGGAGGGAGCACAGCTACGGATTGACAGCCACAGTGCGGTAGCTGGTGTTAATGGTTAGCCCCAACAGCCAGTGAGCCAGGCACTTCAGAGAGCAGAGAGCTGAGGAGTTTTCATATAACTAATTACCATGCTTTATAATCATCCCCTGCAGACTACGAAGATGATGAATGAATGAGATCAGATTAGTCAATATGATTTATTGGTGGAGTTTTCCCACTTGCTGTGGATGCATCATTACTGCGTGCATTCATCAGCAGAGGGATGAGCACCATTAAAAGTCTTTGTACAATTTGAAACCACAACCAACCTGCAGCTCTTCAGCTTTCTCCCAAGGACTCTTTAGGCCTTTCTTGGGTCTTTCTGTGCTCTGTATCCTTGTCCTGGACCATCCTGGAAGTCCTTTAGCTTGTGCCATGTCCTTCCATACTAAAGCAAAGAAGACTTGAGCATTTGCTACTACTGTCCTCTGACTGACAAAATAAGAGTTGCTCCACTAAGGGGCACAGATGTTCTGCAGCTCCACAGCCAGCAACAATCTCCCTTGAACAGTGTTTGTATAATAGGGCACTCCTCAACCCTGCTGTGGCTATTGAGCGCTGGATCCCTGTAGAAACTGGAGATCTATCAAAGTAACTGCAGCTAGCATGTTCAAAGAAGGTACTTGCAAAGGTCTACTGTATTGCCTAGAACATCACTGCTCTCCCCTTGTCAGTCCTGACACATTCCTGCAGAAAGTGACAGCTTGCATTAGCACTAAAGGGTATAGCAGCTAGAAACTGCTTTAAACTGAAATTTGAGAACTGTGCATGAATTCCCTAAGGAGCCCAAGGCCGGCA
The DNA here is from genome assembly GCA_013389865.1 of Piaya cayana. Classification (NCBI taxonomy): domain Eukaryota; kingdom Metazoa; phylum Chordata; class Aves; order Cuculiformes; family Coccyzidae; genus Piaya; species Piaya cayana. The sequence continues at coordinate 30,872 of WAAB01002185.1, forward strand.
CCTTCAGCTCCCTGTGTCTCAGTTTGCCATCTGTAAAACTGGGTTATCATCTCCTCCTTCCTCTTACACCCCTCTTATCTTTGCTCATATTAACTGTAAATTTGGATGGGCTTGCTTGTGTGCAGGCATGATGTAAAACAGAGGGCACGGAGTGCTGATTCTGTGGGGAAGATCTGCAGGGAAGAAGGTGTGCATGGAGGGGCAGGTGCACCAAAGGATGCAGGGATGAGCACTCTGGGATGGAGGGATGCGCACAAGGATGGAGGGATACACACACAGGGACGGAGGGATATGCACACAGGGACAGAGGGATGCATGCACAGGGATGGAGAGATGCACACACAGGGACGGAGGGATGAGCACACTAGGATGGAGAGATGTGCACACAGGGACGGAAGGATGAGGACACAGAGATCGAGGGATGCACACAAGGATGGAGGGTTTGTGCACAAGGATGGAGGGATACGCGCATAGAGATGCAGGGATGAGCACACAGGGGTGGAGGAGCCTGCAGCGCCGGGCGTTCCCCGCCGCAGCCCGGCCCCTGGCGGGGGGCGGTCCCCTCCCCTCCCCTCTTCTTCCCTCCCGGCCGCTGTGCTGCCCGGGGCTGCGGTGCGGCTCGGGGCGCAGCGGGCAGCGCCGCAGCCTGCGGGCGGCCGCTCCGGAGCTGGGGGCGCCGCACGGGGCCATGGAGGAGCCGCCGCCCACCTGATCCCCGAGGCTGCCGGCACCGAGACGAAGCGCCCGCCCGGTGAGTGCCGCGGGGGTAGGTCCCACTCCCGCCGCCGTCCGCGCATCGCGCATCCCCACCCTCGTCCGCATCCCGGGCACTCCCGTCCGCGACTCGACGCCGCCGTGCTGGGCCCGGGCACCTCAGGCGACCTTGTTCGAGGGCCGGACGCCCCTCAGACAGACGCCAAACCTGCTGCGGAGCCCGAATGCGCCCGCCCCACCCCAGACACCCCTCCCCATCATTCCTAACGCCCCCCGGTACCTCCCGCGCAGGCTGAGCCATGGTGGAGCCGCCGGCCGAGCCACCCCCGCCACCCTGCCCGGCACCCGGCGGGGGAGCGGCGGCGGCAGAGCCCGCCCGCCCTGGGGAGCAGTCGCCGCTGCTGCACCTGGACCTGTACAACTTCGACTGCGCAGCGGCCGAGGGCAGCCGGTACGTGCTGACCAGCCCGCGCTCGCTCGAAGCCTGCGCCCGCTGCGCCGTGCGCCCCGTGGAGTTGCTGCCACGGCCGCTGGCTGAGCTGCTGCGCGAAGCCCCCGGGCGCTCCATGCGGGTAGCGGCCGGGCTCTACGAGGCCTACGAGCGGGAGAGGCGCCGCAAGCTGCAGCAGTGCCGGGATGAGCGGGAGAGGATCGTCCGGGAGGAGAAGAGGAGGATCCTCGCACCGCTGGGCAGCCGCCCACCCTCGCCCACCGCCCGCGGGCAGCGCCCCAGAACTGCAGGCCAAGCCGCGGGCAAGAGCCACTCGCTGGACTCGCTGCAGAAGCGCCGCGAGGGCCCCTGGGGCAAGACCTCATCGGAGTCGGGGGCCTCATCCTCCTACAGCGGGGACAGCCCGCGGGAGCGTGGGGCTCATGGCGGGGGCCGCGGCCAAGCCCCCCCCGCTGGTGCGTCCCCGCTGGGGCGCAGCTTCAGCCTGGGCGACCTGAGCCACTCACCGCAGACTGCCCAGCGCGTGGAGAGGATCGTCCGGGAGGTGAAGAGGAGGAAAGGGCTCTCGGAGGTGCCTGAGAGGGACAAGAAGATCGCGGCACTGATGATCGCCAAGTACCAGGAGGCCAGCCTGTTGCGGGAGCAGCAGCAGGCGGCTCACCTGCAGTGGGACAGCCAGCAGCGCCTGGCCGAGCGGCGCAGGGAGCGTGAGGAGAAGGAGAAGCAGAGGGCCCTGCTGCAGGGCCAGCGGCTCTGGGAGAGCGAGGTGGAGAAGCGTCGCAAGAAGCTGAGCCGGGAGCAGGAGGAGGCCGCCCTGCTGAGGCAGAGGCAGCGCCTGGTGTGCGAGGAGAGGTGGCGGGAACAGGTGGAGAAGCAGGAGCGGCTGCGGAGGGAGAGGCTGGAGAGGGCCATCCAGGAGGACAAGCAGAAGAAGCTCCATCAAGAGCACAGCTTGAAGGCAAAGGAGGAGGTTGAGAGGGAGCTCCGTGAGCGAGAAGAGCAGCTCCTGCAAGATAAGCTGTCCATGGCTGCACAGAAGAGGCTGAAGAAGGAGGTGCAGCTGCAGAAGGAGAAGAAACTGCTCAACCAAGCAGAGAAGCTGAAACATGAGGCCTTGGTCAAAGAACTGGCCAAGCAAGAGGCAGAAGAGAAGGAAATGCTGAAGGCCTCCTTGGAGATGAACTTGACCAAGGCCCAGGAGAACTATGAGCAGCTAGTGGAGAAGAGGAACCAGGAGCTGAGGGAGAAGGCCAGGCGGGAGGACATGCAGATCCAGAGAGCCAAACTGGCAGCAGAGAAGAAGGAAAGAGAGCAGAAGGAGCACTTGGAGGCCCTGGCTAGAGAGACAGAGAGAAAGCTACAGCATGCTGCCCAGGCGGCCGAAGAGGCTGTCCAAGAAAAAGCCCGCAAGGTGGTCTTGTGCCGTCTGGAGAAAGAGAAAGTGCAGAAGATGAACAAGCAAAAGGTGGAGCAGTACGAGGACTTACGGCGCAAGGAGATCCTCCTATCTATAGAGAGAAAGCTGGAGAGGAGTGAGCAGATCTTCAAGGAGAAGAAGACTGTAATAGAAAACGCCAGGTCCATCGCTCGGGCGTCCTTCCATGTCCGGGAAAAGGTACGAGAGGAAACAAATGTGCGCACCTTTGACAAGATGGTGTTGGAAGCAGAACTGCATGCTCACCTGAGTAAGAAATGAAAGGTCTTGTCATGGACGAGTAGGGATACATCACCAGTTGTCCGTTGTAATGCCTCAGAAAGCTCCTCCGCATTAACATTTAATATTTTTAAAAAACCCCAAACAATCAACAACCACCCTAATTTCTTATTTGGGGGAGCAGGGTACCGCACAAAAACATGGCAGCTATTTCACATACTTTTTAAAATATGTTTTTGTTCTGGGTGTGTTTTAAGGACTGACTTCAGTCATCTTTACAGAGGGGAAGTGAGTTTTTCTGTCCTCCACCCCACAAATACACACATTTTATCCAAGAGGACTGCAGAAGAAGTCTGCTTGAAGCCTGTGTGTTACCAATTGATTGTCTACACAGGAGCTGACTACAGCTTCACTCTTTTTAGTTGGAAATGCAAACAACAGAGACTACTGACTACTAGAACCCACTAAGAACCGAACCCACCCCATTCTGGCTTGAGTGCCAGGCAGTTTGGTTTAAGTTACAGGACTGCATTTTCAAAGCCAGTGCCCTCCTGTGCTGAAGGCGAGGAGGGCTGGAGTACAAAATGCCACCTGCCCCTGGATGTCCCCTCGCTCGCTGCTCATACCAAGCAAAAGAAAGCACAGATAAGGACTTCCTAACACCGTGTAAGTAGACGTCATGATCAGAGCTGGGAAGAAGCTGTTAGATGTGTTCACAAACACAATTACACTTTTTGCTATTGGCAATTGTTGCCCCTGCCTGGTATTCTCACCTCTCCTTCCTCTTTCTAAGTTTCTCTTATAAATATTTGTACAATTTCTTATTTTCTTTCAGAGGTAGGGGAAGAGGAGAGAAGTCTGTGGGAAATAGGAAAACTGATAGGCACCCATACAACCCTTGTGTTTATTAAGTCATAAAAGTGAATGAACCTGTGGAAGCCAGCATTTGTAGCAAATGTGCAGATCCATTTGTAAATGGAAATCTGCAAACAGATTGCATAGAGAAATTGCCACCCTTGGGAATTCTCAAAACTCGAGGAGACCCTCAACAACCTTATCCAATTTGGCCTACCTTGAGCAGGAGGTTGGACCAAGTGTCCTCCAGAGGTCCCCTCCAACCTAGTAGTTCTGTGAGTTGCTTACAATGAGACCTTCACCCAGCTTTTATCATCGTTTACAGGGCAGGGTAACATTTGACTGTCCACTGGTGCTAACAGCTGTATTACATAGGGCACAAGAAAAAGTAAATGCACAAAATAAGGTACGTTACAGATTCTCTGAGATGAGGATTGCGGAATTTTTATATCATTTAGAGGGAACTGAGTCCTTCTGCCATTAACACACTGGAAATGTGAAAAAGCCTACCTACTCCTCATGCACAGCATTCCAGTAAGACAATATTCTGCTCCAGGTTTCCTTGTTGACTATTTGCTGGGTTGCAGTTACAAGCACACATTCAAACCAGGCACTTCCTGCTGTTTTTTTCTAACTAAGGGCAGTGCCTGCTCTGTTCTGCCGTCCGACAACATACTGGGTTGCTGTGGTGACGGCATCGGAGCTGGAACATGAGGAAGAAGCAGCAAGAACAGCCAGGATCTTGTTTCCTTGCAGATGTCTGACATGCAACGTAAGGGAAGGTAAAACCAGAAGAAGGCAGTCTTGCGTGCATAGATTGCTTACCAGAGTTTCCTAGGAGGTGACAGCATGTGAAAAAAAACTCTTTAAGGAAGGTGTTTAGTAAACAGCAACAACAGTAGACCAGGCACACCCTAGTACACTTGAAAAGCTGGAGACCTTATACAAACAGTGTTGAAAATTATGCAAATAGGGACTTTGATTTTGAGGGAACTTGCTCTTCGAATCATGGTACAATTGGTGCTGTTGAGGGCAGGCAGCATGAAAGTAGGAATTAGGACACCAGGATGATGTTTGCTCTGTCAGTCATTGGCTCACTGTGTAATGCCAGGCAAATCCTCAGGGGATGAGCTTGCTTCTCCTGATATAAATGAAAGCAGAGCCTGTGCTGGGTCTGGCTGGAAGTGGCATCACCCTGCTTGGCAAAATGCTTCAAAGAGTTTGGATAAATTATGCTAACAAAGCACAAAGTACTTCTTTATCTATCTGTTTATTTATTTATGTATTTATGTATGTATTTATTTCTTTATTTGAGTTGTTATTACAGTAGAACATATCCATTGGTGAAAAACACTAACACCAAATAGAGTTTGCCACCTCACCCTTGTCCTCAAAACAGCAAGGATTTTTAACAGCGAAATCAATTAACACCTGATAAGGTCCTTAGTGGAGAACAGTCTTCTTGACCTGTTGTTTGTACCATGGTGCTCCACCTGTGCTCTTGTAGCTGCAAAGATCTAGAGAAGAGATGCCCAATGGCCCAAATCCATCTAGGAATGAACTTTCCTTGCTCCCTGACAACACTGAAGTTGGGATAAAATCTGCAGTGACTCCAGCACAGACAACACGCCATCTTGGTTAGGCTGCAGGCAAAGCCTACAGACGTGGATGTGAGGACTCTTGCTCCCCACATCACCTCACTGTGGTTGGAAGTTCATCTAGCAGAGGGCGCATGGGGAGAGCGTGGAAACAGTGGAAAAGCAGCAAAATGTCGGGGAATGAGCAGATGCAGTATCTTAACTGGAAAAGCAGTTTTTCCCTAAAGGTCTGCTGCAATCTACCTGAAGGCTTTGTCCAAATCTCCCTCTGGTGGGGCATTTCCAATGTACTGAGAACATTTTACAGCCCAGGAGATGTCTTGGCCACTGACTGTAATTACACCTGGGGTCCATCTGCTGCTGCTGACTGAGTTTGACACCTTTGGGCTACGGCTGAACTAATCAAAACACACCTGCTTGGCGGTAATTGGATTGGCAAACTACTAGTCCTGTACTGTGCAGCGTGCAGCTCAGGTTTTGAATGTGCAATCTAAGAAAAAAATATTTTTTCTTTCAAAAGACATTTATCTGTGTATGGATATTTTTTTCATTCCTGTACTTGTTGCTGTCCACACTCTGTGAAAGTCAATGGATTTTGTAGGTTGTTTAAAATTGTGGCATGGAAAACTAAGTCAGCAAGTTGGGTGGAAGCATGAGGGGTATTTCTTGTGCCTGCTTATTCTTCTCTTTATTTGA
>WAAB01002196.1:0-13131 GCA_013389865.1 Piaya cayana
CCCCCTCTTCCATAGCCTATAAGATGGCAAATCACGGAACTGCACCTGTTCTCCTGACACCTTGTGATATCCTAGCCCGATTCTGACCTTATATTTCTCCCTGTCTGACATAGAAAGTCCCAGTCTGTTAACAACCCATCCTCCACCTATCTTAGATGAGACAAATCCCAGTTTGCGTCATTCTTCACTCCCCGCGATTAGAGAAATCGTCATCATCCATCATGCCACAAGGTCACAAGCAGATTTGTCCTGTGCTATTTGCCTGTCCTATCATGCTATGGAAAAGACAGCCACGTTCCCCACTCCTCTACCTCACTAAGCATTTTCTGCTTGATAGGGCCATATGGTCTTATTTTTCCTGGGACAGAGTGCTTTGAGAAGCCCCTGGCCAATGCCAGTTTCCCTGGGGTGAAAGATGCCATTTTAAACCCTCCCTGTGGCAGGGAGAGGAAGGAGTTAAGAGCAAAGCAGATGCTAGCATTACATAAAGCTGAAGCAGCCAAGCTCACACAGGAGCTGTGGTGGAGCAGCCCTCCCCACCCATTCCAGTCAACAGCTTATGCAAGGGGCTGGGCTCTAAGCCCAGCTTTCAGCAAGGCTCCACGTGCCTGCCCTGCCCCCTCGGCTGTGCCTGCCCTGCCCCCTCGGCTGCACGTGTCTCAAGGAGGAGCGACACACACGCTGCCGGGGACTTGCCCAGACCCGAGCTCTTCCTCACGTGTGCTCCGCACCAACCCAGCCTCCCCCAGCTGCCCTGCGGTGCCAAGCCCAGACAACGAAGACTCCTGAGGCTTCCTCCGGGTTCTCTGGAAGGCGTAAGCACTGGGAGAAAAAGACAGTGACCAACAGCTTTAAATTGGAGAGGGGGAGATTTAGACTAGACATTAGGAAGAAATTTTTCACAATGAGGGTGGCGAGGCACTGGCACAGGTTGCCCAGTGAAGTTGTGGCTGCCCCATCCCTGGAGATGTTCAAGGTTAGGTTGAATGGGGCTTTGAACAGCCTGGTCCAGTGAAACGTGTCCCTGCCCACAGCAGAGGGGTTGGAATTGGATGATCTTTAAGGTCCCTTCCAGCCCAAACCATTCTGTGATTCTATGAACAGGACAGCAGGGAGGGCAGCTGGGATGTGTGCTGTACGCTTTAATGTGAGGCTGTAAACACGATCGCAGTGTGGCCAGTGCGCTCTACCACCTCTCCCAGCATGTGAACTGAGGGGAGCCTTACAGGCAACCTGTTCTGTCCTGAACCTTTGTACCAGAGAGCATCTCCTCTGCTTTCATGCGCAGCTGTCCCTGTATATCACCCCAGAGATGGTTAAGAGCACATACTGTCATGAATACTACCCACCACAACCTTCTCTGCAGCTTGCTCCAAGCGCTGTGGCCCCCAAACAAGCCCATCAGTTCCCAGAGATCCCCAGAAGCTCAGCACTGCTGATGGAAAAGAAGCAAGTTGTTTCCAGTTCAGAGCGCACTGGTGAGGTTCGCTTGTTTCCAGAGGAGGTCAGAGCTTGGAAGGGAAAACGTGACAGAGCTGCATCGTGTTTGCCCTGAGGTGCTGGGGGCATGAAAGCCACTTTAAGACTGCTTCTTTTTTCAGTCCTCTCTCACAAATCTGCTGAGGCTGTAGCTCAGTCTGAGATCCACACTATCACATCAGGTCCCAGACCCACAGCTACAACTTCTGTGATCACAGCTACTAGGAGCAAGCCACTGTGGTTTGAAAGTGGATGCCAGAGTGTGTATTTGACATCTTTAAGAAGATGAGTACAAGCAATACACTGCCCAGCACTATCTGACAGTAGTAACTTGATGACAGAAGTTATGAGGGTCTTTTTGACAGTCAGCCAGAGTCACACCTTACCTCAAGAAAGCAGCCAACCAAAACCTGACCAAATATAATTCTGGTGCTGCTAGGATTATAAGGTAATCCTACAGTAAGCCACCTGTGACAGCAGTGTCTGCAGACTTTGAATGCACACCCTCACAGGTGTCAGCTTCCAACTCCCACCTCCATGACAGTGCCCCAGCAGAATGGCTAACAAGCTAGGGAAAGCTGTTTGCCTCCAAAACCCGACACCTCAGCTCACTTGCAAAAGACAGGGCCTGGTTCTGGCCAAGAAACAGAGTGTGCTCCCCCCGTGCTTCCTCACAGGCAGAAGAGCTGGCTGCCTGTGCTTGGAAAACAGGCTGCTCAACCATGCACCCCACTACCAATTCACACAGACTATTTAGTTAACTTCACCACTTTATGCAATTGCTCTGATCTAAACCCTCGCTCCGGAGCGCTCATGAAGGGCTATGCGTACATAGGACAAAGGGTATTTCTACAGATTCAAAGTGGAGCTGGACAGATAACCAATCCCACAAACAATTAAACTTTCCCAGACTCACACATGAGCAGATGAAAGGTGAAATTACTTGATGACAGGCTAAATATTAGTGCAGGGGGAAAACACCTGACACCAGAGCACCATGCAAGACAGACAAGGATAACAAGATCTGGCAGACAGAAGTTTGACTTAACCTTAACCTTAGATAAACCTTTTCTTTTTTGGCAGCGTAATTATGAACTGCAGAACCACCAAGGTACGCGTGCTTCCTCTGTGCTTGGTTCCTTTAAGTTAGTACACACACCTTCTAAAACATTTAACTATCATTTCAGCCTTAGGCTAGAATATTTGAGGAAAAGCTGCTCCTGATGCATGCTACAAACATACAAGAACATCATGTTCTTTTCTGACCCAAACCACTCCCCCTGAATAAACCAGGTGTGCCCAGGATTATGGAAAACAGAGTACTGACCATGAGCAAGAAGACTGCAGAGGATTTAGATCCTAAGGAAAAGCAAGCAGGCAGATCCAGAGAAGGGACCAAACAACCTGTCAGCTGGAAGTTGTCAGACAGAATAATTGTCAACTAAAGGTTTTGAGCAGGCTAAGATGATACCCAAGAGATTATCTTTTCTGTCCAATTTCTACAGTCTGAATGTGGCTAATCTTGACTCGGAATTCCTAGACTTTCTTAGAAATATTTTCCACCACTGATGCTGATTTTCTATAGCCCACTCCTTGCTTTTATGGGGAGGAGGGGAAAGATGCTCTAATAATCACACAGCTATGCTGGTGGTGCCAACAAGATGCATATTGTAATCTTCCTCTGGGTAAAACTGCTCAAATTCACACATTAACTGAGGAGGCTCTTTGTAAACAGTTAAAAGGAGCTGGTGGTATACGCTGCAGGGGACAAGAAAAGGACTGCTGGAATCACTTATGCAGTAGTGAAAGATCAGTTTAATTTATCTTAAAAAATACAGGCCTGACAATCTTGTCAGAAACTTGATTAAAGGAAGATGAGAAGTAGGACACTTACCACGAGGTTACTAATTATGTAGGAAAAACAGTAGGCTGAAGAGAGGGACAACACTTACTGTGAATGACTGGGTAACATGACTAGAGGGTCATACACTCTAAGAGATGTTTCCAGGAGAAACACAATATTAGAACTGTATTCCCATCTGCTGAGAAATCTTAGAGATGCCAAGAACCAGGAGATGTCAGGGTAACTGGTGACTTCACTGCCTCCACACAAATTAGGTAGCTGTCATACCCCACTGCCTGCCAAAAACCAATTTTCTACTTGCCACAAACGACTGCTCCATAGAACAATTAATCAAGAACCCACTAGGCTTTAGGTAGTGCTAAGGTACAGCCAAAGATGTTAGTTATCACTTGCCTGCTCAAACTATGACTACAGCATGCATCAATTTAACATCCTTCCAGGAGCAACAAAATACCATAATGGCTTTTAGTTCAAGAAGAGAGCTGCATAAAAATAAGGAAACATACTAAGCAAAAAAGAACAAGCAGAGACATAAAACACCAACAGGCAGAGATGATTTGAAGATGACGGGGAAAGAAGAATTCAACAAATGCACACAAACCATCAAAAAATATCACAGAAAGATACAAAGTCAAAACAATTAAAGAATAGCATTAAAGATAAAAGAAGGCAAAATCCTTCAGAAAAATGAAGGCCAAATAAAGACAGAAAAAACCCAAGCTGATTGTTTAAATTAAAAGCCACAAATGCAGCCTCCTTGCATCTCTCCCAACCCAAATGGAAGTTTGAGAAATTAAAAAAAATACATAAATAAGAATAAATAAATAATAATAAAAAAATCCCTTTACAAACACTAGGTGATCAACTCACAAAAAAAAAAAAAAAATAAGAAACAAAAAAAACAAAAAAAAAAAAATCCCTTTAAAAACACTAGGTGATCAACCTCAAAAAAAAAAAAAAAAAAGTAGAGACTGTAATACCACAGCAAAACCCCCGTCCATTTATTTTTGCATGTGTATTCACTACAGAGGTATTTGGGAAAGTTGCCACTCTGAATCTATTTAAGGAAATGTATCAGGTGTCACAGACTGAGAGGTCAGAAAGAAATGCCACAAAACTCAGCTATGCTTGAACAGCAGCAGCTTGCCAGGACCATCAAGCACTCACCCAGGACTTGTAGAAGACAAAGAAATAGCCAAACTAAAAGTTGCTGCATGTAGCACTTGCCTTAAAAATGTCCAAATACTAAGAGTATAAAAAAAGCAAATATGACTCCAGATGTAAAAAGCATTTCACAGGCATCAGGGGGACAACAGAATAGAAAGTCCGATATGTGTGTTAGGCAGATAGGCAGAAAATACTAATGGAATGAGTGAATGCATGCATATGTGCAATACACTGGACGGTTAATCCAGTCTTAATAAAGGGAAGCTGTGCCTCAAAATCTATTAGTGACACATGAGCTTGGGGCAAGGGAGATTCAGTTCATATACTCACAATTTTCAGAAGCCATCTGACTAGATCATTCACTGAAAATTTTTAAAGAAATCAAACTGCGATAAAGGAAGAGAGCCCTGCAGACAGAAAATTCTTTGAGATACAGGACAGCATATGAATCCATTTTGCAGCAGGAGGAGAAATCCTACACAGAGTTAAGCTAGGGCTTGTACTGCTCAACATTACTCATAAGCTATCTGGGAAAGGACAAAAAAGTGTGTGATGATGCTTCTTTGCTGATGTAAGAAGCTATCTCAGAGAGCAAAAAAATGAAAGGCAACTTAAAAATTTCCCTATATACCACACAATCAGCTGACAAAAATATCTGATGAAATGCAGTGTTGGTCATTTATTTCTCCACGTGCATAGCTATGCAATCTTAAACTCACTTATATAGTAGCAGCCTCTCAAACAGCTATAACCATTCTGTAAGGAAACCTGAAGACATCAGGTTAGTGCTTAGCAGCACTGTGAAAAAGCAAAAGGAATGCTAGTAACTAAGGAGAAGACAGGAAACATTATAGCACAACACAAATCCATGTCCCTCCCACATTTTGAACATTAGCTACAGTTTTCACCACTGCTCTCCATCTCTAGAAATACCCAGAAGGGGACAAATCTTAGAAGAAATATGGAACAGATTCCTAAAAACTAAGTAAACTAGGACCCTCCACCTTAAAAAACAGACAGCATGAGGAAGGATGTGAGGGACACTGACACTGAGGGAGTGAGAATGTAATAAGCATTCACATTCTCTCCTAATGCAAAAATTAGAAAGCAGCGTTTGCTCATGAGACAGGTTCACGAAGAATTCCCCTCACTCCAAAGACAAATATTTCTATGCAGCATGAGCTAAACCACAGAGGTCCTTCCTATAGGACATTATGGATGCAGAAGATTTATAGGAGGAAATCTACATTCAGAATTACCTGCACAAGTCATTAAAAGCAAAAAAAAAAAAAAACCACCCAAAACCCCCCAAGCAACCAGTAAGAATAGTACTGGACCATGGTTGAAGTCAGCATACCTCAGTCTTAGCTGAAAGGCTGGCTCCACTCTTTAAGGAGATCACGTATATATGGACATTACATAGAACAGTAAATATATAAAACTTAACATACAGGCAAGGCTCCCTTACAGCAAGTATGCAGCAAAGACAAGGTATTCATGTTTTAGAATAAGATAAGTTTACCCCATCTGCCTTTGTCTACTTCTTCCAGCTGTCCTGGCACATCCATCAGCTAAAACTCCTGCCTTCATAACGTGTTTGAGACAATGGCTCAACTATCCTTACTACAGCGAAGCAAAAAAAAGCAGCCCATACAGCAAGGATATGCTCAAGGAGAGCAATCAATAGGACACAGCAGAGCAACTTACGTGATTGTCAAAATAGAGTTTAACAAGCTTGAGGCAACACCCTTCTGTACATTCACATCACCATCAGCACTCTGACGTGCCTTAATCAAAAATGTGAGTGTGCAGAGTAATCCTGTTGAAACCTTCTGGGCTCACACAGGATGAGAGTGATAAATGTACAGCAATCAGTGTAATGGAGGAGACTGAAGCCTCCTCAGAAGTGACAATCCCAACCTAGCCCAAACAGCACCTCTGTCCTTGCTTCTCCCATACCTGTCCAGGTCATATAGGGTGTGGGAGTTCTCTATCACCACCTCTACACCAGCCTCCTTGGCCAGTTTGACGATAGCTGCATCTCTCTCCTTACCAAAAGGCTCCGAGTCGTATTCGAAGGTGAGACGAGTGACTCCCCATTCCTGCAAGAAACGCAATACACACAGCTGTCAAACAGCAGATTCTTTCTAACCAGCACAATTGTGAACAAGGATGTCAGAATTCCTGGCCAGTGTTAAGTCCTGGAAATTAAGAGAGGGTTCCTGTGAGGAACAGCAGTCTGAACTCAAGGAAACCAAAGAATCAGTAGTTTTATCAGCTGTAGCAAACACCACATCTGCGATGCAAATTCCTAAATGATAAGTTTAAAACACGTCAGAGGAGGTTTGAGTTCTTCTCTATTAATGTTCTTACCTTACAGCTCAGTCTGTACCTCTAACACCACCTTTTTTTTTGTTGCACATGCTGTAAAAAAAGTAACCCTACTATCCTGTTCCACCATTTGCAGCAAAAGCATTTCAGAGTGCTCTTTCAATACAAGTTCCATTCAAACCCCTGCATTTTTATATGGAGACCACCACTAAGTAAAAACAATACACTCTAATTTTTTTCCACTATGTCTTTAAAGCCAACACATAATACAGGGCCAACGTCCAACCCAAACAGCAAAAGACATGAAAAAAGAAATGCAGGACAAAGGATGGCAACTGAGCGAACTTTCTGGTCAGCACACTGGAGTATGATACTGCAGTTCAGATTTAAATTCAAGACCTGCCTTTGGGGAGTTATTTTACCTTAGTCAAGCCATGCACCTATTCTGTATCTTCTCACCTTTAACAGATCCCTCACAGATTAAATGGAATAGGCCTTATGAAATAGTATTCATCCTCTTCCAGTCTTTTCTAGAACACAGTTTGCTTTCAAAGACTATGGACTAGTTTTCCTCAGAAAATGAATCCTATGAGAAGAGGTTTAATGGTTTCCACAGCGACCCTCCCAAGACATCCATCAAGTACAGCAGTAGCCCACAGATTTGTTTAGCCAACACTTTAGTCAAACACAGCCAAAAACATACAAAGACACTAAAAAAACCCCTCACACAACCAAGACGCGAACCATATTCTCCAAGTGAGACAATCTAAATCACCTCAGTATATAGAGGACAGTGTGTTCCATCTTGGAACCAGAAACAAGACACATCGAATGTATGTCATTAGTTCAGTAAAGATCATTAAAAATAACACCAAAGACGAGGAAGGGAAGGAATTTAGAAGCAGAAAACTGCACAAATCCCATTCTTTTCCAATTCCCAGATTCTATTCTAAAATTAATATGAGGAAGGACAGAGAACAGAATTAGTCATATACCACTGAATGTTCATCTCAGAGAGGTCCTTCACTCCTTTTTCAAAATCAGAACATGACAGCAAGGGTCTAACAGGAATGGTCCAGGACCTGTCATCCTCCAGCTTCCTTTTAAACTTTTCTTTCTTTTACAAGCAAGACAGTATCAACTAGAAGGCTTGGAAAAGATGGCCTTGGTCTTAAAGAAAGATATATTTCTGCCTTGAAAGAAAGGAATGAAAAAACAACATTTAAGGCTAACAGAGATTTCAAGTAAGAATACAAAACTTCATATTCAGGTATTCCCTATAGTTTTGAAAAGCCTACCACTCTGTGCACCACAGTAGTACGCAGGAAGCAAAGCACAACCAAACAGAAAACAGTAAACTGTAAGCCAATAAATTGCTGTAGATACACAAAAGAAGAGTCATGAATGCCTTGTCTCTTAGTATCTAGCCTGTAGCAAAGAAAAACTGTAGGGGGAAAGAAAACACACCAAAGGGACTGTGAGCAAACTTCAGAGAACAAATTACACTTTTCTTTGATAGAAGAGTTAAAATTGCAGATTTGTTCAGAAGTGAAACAAAAAACCTCTGCAAAGGTTATTACAGAGCTAACAAGTGCACTTCTCATGTTATCCATACATAATAGTGCCTTTCCAGCAACTGTTATTGATAATATGCTCAGCTACTGGCAGCAAAACATAAATGATATTATGTCTAAGTGTTGCATTACCACATATGACATAACTGTCCTCTCTGCAGCAGCTGACAAGAAGATATGAGTTGCTACTAATTCACTGTTCAGAGCAGCAGCTCTGGAGAAGCCTGACTTCCCATGAAAGCCATACACTTACTATATGACAGCACAACTGCTCCCCACCCCCTGCGACATTCTTTTCAGCTCTGCTACAGCACATATAGGATATTCATTAACTCACGTAACCAGGCAACACACAACACAGACTGCAGCAAAAAGCACATGTAGCCAATTCCACAACAATCTCTCCAAACACCAGACTTTGACAGGAGTCAGTGTACTGCCCTATGAGGCCTGACTTACAGAAACAAAGGCAAAGACCGCGATACAAAGAGAAGACCAAGCACCCTGGTACTAGGTTACACCCTAAATTCCTTTGCAAGTCTGAGTTTGAGTGCACTTAGCTGCTAAGCTGTTAGTTATAGTTAAAGAGAAGAGTTTGTTATAGTGAAGAATTAATATAAAAAGCTGAGGAGATCTCCAAACAACTAGTAATCATTAGTGAGGGAAAACAAGAACATCGTTATTTCTTCACTATGCTCCAGAAAATTACTTTATTCTCTTACTTTAAAGAGTCTTGGGAAGACGTCTGTTGGCTGCCCCCGCACAACAAACAGGCGAGAGTTGAGTTTCCTTAAACTGTTGTCCAGATCTTCCAAGGACTGGAGCAGAAATCTGCAGAGAAGAAATAGCAGCAGTTAGTATCAGTCAGTCCGGTTACAGCTAAAATACAAATGAGAATTTGCACGGAACTCCAGCTAAATTTCATTGCCAAATAAAACTGAAAGTTAGGACAAGAAGCAGAAAACAAGAATTTGCATTTATCCCTGGTCTGACTACCAGTCGCTATGAGGCTGCAGCACCAGCCAGCACCCAGGCAACCATATGCATGTTCCACTTGTCCAGATGCAAGGTTTCCAGGCTTTTATTCTTCCTGTAACTGTCCGTGTCCTCGCTCAGAGCTGGCAGCAGCCTTGCCAGTTGTTCTCTCCACATTGCAACATGGAGAAAACGATAAACCATATAACTCCCTATAGTGTATTTTTTCATGGGTTCTAAGGCAGGAGGGATTTTCCATATGAAGTAGAAAGATGTTGGCACACTCTTCTAAGGAAAGTAATGAATTACTGTGCAAGTTTTACAATTCTGGCTACAAACAGACAACGTCACAACAAAGAAAGGTACACTCCTAGCTCATTAGGATACCAAGAGACTGAGCAGCAAGATTTCCCAAGGCAAGAATCATCTGTAGCTGGAACAGCTGCATGCAGAACTACAATTTATCCTCCACTATGAAGACACAAAGATGAGTACATGACAAGACATTCATCTACTCCCTCCCACACTGAAACAGTAAAAAAGTTTTTAAATGCTTTTTGCATTTAATGGTGTGCCTTGCCAGTCTTGCATTATGCTACAAAACACCAAGTGTGTCATCTTTGCTTTCACAACCACAGGTATCACCCCATCTACACTGTAACTTCACTTCCTTTTGTTTAACAAGGCAAAAAACATCAGCTTTAAAACTTTAATCTCTGTGACACTGCTGACAAACCCATAACCCTGTGTAAGTGAGCCTCTCTGTCTCCCTCATTCCTATATGCACACTCTGCAGCGTGACCCGCAAGACATGAGTATCTGCATCAGCTCCCTTAAGATCACACACCGCTAAGGAATGCTAAGCTACAATTGCCCTTCAAAGTGGATACTTCCTCTCTCAACTGCACCGCCCATAAAATGAATTGGCAAGCTGAGACAGAACAAGGTCCCTCTGCATATCCTGAGGGAAAAAGAGACTCGAGGTTCGTGGAAAGAAGAGCCCAGTATCTCAGTACATAACACCCAGAACCAGGCCTGAGCAACCAAAAGAAACCATTCTCCTATTCCCAGCCCACTTTTCATCTATTATGTAAAAATATCAACAGTCTATCGTCTTCCTAAAATGAAAAAAGGGTTAGTCTTATACAGCTCACACATTCCCATGCGGTTAAATAATAATGGACTTTCAACATGATAAACTTCTGGGGCGTAGGTAAAACACAAACATTTGCTTTTGGAACACAGACCTCTAAATACAAGTAAATTGCATAAAAAACCAGCAAAATAAATCCAAGGTTCCAAATGGGAACCCATGGAACTCCATTAAATGTACATAACTTGGTAACACATTTTTTTCTAACAGCTGGTGGTGCTAATTCCCAAGATCTGCAGTAGGTACACACTTCCAAGAAGGCATGATTTTTAAAAACCTGATTTGCTCAAATATTCCATTAATACAACATAAATGAAACCACTATCTACTTCTCTCCCTCCACAATGTTGGTGGAAACAAACAAAGATTAAATGGATCAGGAATTAATCGTTTGGGGGCACTGCTTTTGTTCTTCAAAACGAGGACAGTTTGCAACAACAGCACGTGAAAGGCATTTCTGTCTGCTACTGCCTGCAGAAACTGGTCTTAAGAGAGATCACTTCACACTCCTGACATATTTAGCTGTAACAGAATCCACTATTTTCTTTAATTCGAACATCTACATTTAAGCAGTAAGAGAATCCACAATTTTCCGCAATTTGAACATCTACGTTGTGGTCATTTCTGCACACCTACAACGTTTAAGTCATTCTCTGATGTGAGTTCCAGAAACGCTGAGACATCACCCACACTACCCCACTCCTCTAAGATGAGGTTAAGGTGCACAGCAGCGGCAACTGGTTACAAGTGCAGCTTCACAAGTGCAAAGATGTGACATTTCAAAGAATGCTTAAAGGATTTTATGCCAGGTGGGTCCAGCACCCCCTCGATGGGGCAGGGTAGTGCAGATCTGCTTTTCTTGTACACATGGGGGTCTTGAAGAGGAGAAAACCTACCTGGGTTGGGTTTCCAAATGTTTAGTTCCAACCCCCTGCCATGGGCAGGGACACCTCCCACTAGATCAGGCTGCTCAAGGACCCATCCAGTTTGGTCTTAAACACCTCCAGGCATAGGGCAACCACAGCTTCCCTGGGCAACCTGTGCCAGTGCCTCATCACTCTCATTGTGAAGAAATTCTTCCTTAGGTCTAGTCTAAATCTGCCCCATTCCCCCTTGTCCTAACACTACAAGCCTTTGTAAACAGCCCCTCCACAGCTTTCTTGTAGCCCCTTTCAGGTACTGGAAGGTCGCTATAAGGTATCCTCAGAGCCTTCTTTTCTCCAGGCCGAACAACCCCAACTCTCTCAGCCTGTCCCCACCTGGGAGATGCTGTAGCCCTCTGATCATCCTTGTAGCCCCTCTCTGGACCCTTTCCAACAGCTCCATATCCTTCTTAGGTTGAGGATTCCATAACTGGAGACAATATGACAAACTATATAAATTTTCCAGTCTGTAGAGAGGGGGGAAAAGCCCGAACAACTTCATCGCTACCTTTCCTGCAGCAGCCACCATGAATTTCCTTAAAACTTTGGGGGATGGGAAGGAGGCAGGCATGCGCAAAAGCCCACGCGCACCCTGCAGCCGAAGGGCAGAGGGAAGGCGCGGCGCCATCGCGTTCCCCATCTCCGAATTTAGGGGAGGAAAAAAAAAAAGCGCGCTGATGCCAAACGCCCACCGGCGGCCGCTCTCACCCACTCCCCTAGCTTTCAAGGAGAAAAGTCGTAATGACATTACATAAAGTTGAAGGCACCCTCCCACACGCAGGCCGGTTAACCGGGGCCAACCGGGACCGACAATCTCCGCCCTGCCCCGGGGCCGGGAACTGGGAGGGGACCCTCTCCACTCACCGCCAGCGGTTGATGCCCACGGCGGACGAGGCCGCGAACCAAGGGTCCAGGATGTAGATGCAACGCAATGACGAGGCGTCCCGCAGCGCCTCCTGCAACGCCGGGTTGTCGTGGAGGCGCAGCCCGCGGCGGAACCAATGCACCGAGCGACAAAAAGACGGAGCCGACACCGGGGAAAACCCCGGACCGGCAGCCGCCATCGCAACAACCGAGGGCGACAGCGGGTCCCCAGCGCGCGCCGCCCGCTTAGGCCGTGCCCCCTCCGCGCTGACTGGCTGACGATGCCAATCAGCGCGTGGGGGCGTGGCCTGAGCGTGCGGAGGGGATATAAAAACCGCTCTGCCGCCCCCAGGGCGCCAGTGCGTGGAGGACGTGGCGGGCTTTGCTGGCGGGCATCTTACCCGCCTCTCGCCGCCCCCCACCCCGGGCCTTTATTCAGCGGGTCGGGCCACGAGGTGCCGCGTTGAAGATATTCGTTCAAGAAATAAACGAACGAACAAAAGAACTCGCCCCAAAGAACACAAAAAGACCCCCACGAAACATAACCCCCCCCCAGCTTGCCCAAAGCAAACAAAAAACCCCTCAAAACACTCCACCCCAAAAGCACCACCCTCATCCCCCTCAAGAAAACCCCAACCCCTCACCAAACTCTCCATAAAAGCATAAATAAGCCCCTAAACAAAACCTCCAAGCCTCCAAAAGCCAGAAAAAAACCCTGCCGAACCCCCTCAATGAAACAACTCCACAAAAACGCCAGATGCCCAACCCCCCAAAAAACCTGAAAAAACCCCGAACAAAAAC
>WAAB01002197.1:0-11028 GCA_013389865.1 Piaya cayana
TGCTCTTCTCTGGACTCGCTCCGTCATGTCTTGCCTCTCCCTGTACACTTCTCCAACTTACAACAATGCAAGTTTCAATAAATACTAAATTTGAAATATAAAATAAAATCACTTAAGAACAGAGAAAGGCTTCTTTGAGCTCTGAGAAAAAGCTCCTCAATGGAAACAGCTTATCATTTGTACTCCTACTTATGCAGAAGGAGAGCATGGAAGCAGATCTGGAGAGTGCTATGTGAAGTTAGCTAAGTTTGCAGGTGGTGCTCTCATATTGACACTGGGAAATGTAGGTTTTGCCAATGCCTAAAGACTAACAGGCTGCTGAATTCTGGGTTTACTGCACAAAGAGCTGAACATACCCACAAATAATGGCAAAATGGATGCAAAAATAGAACAAATCCCTGTTCCAGTTGACAGGGAAAAAAGCAAAGAGGAATTGTTTCTTTAAATATTTTTGTCTAAGAATCTAACTATTTTGTCCTCCTAGATTTTTTAGAGTAAATAAACTCTAACATGGAAAACTTGTCAAATACTTGGTTTGAAACATTGTGAGTTTACTAAATCCATGGTAGAAAAATTAACTAGGGATTAGAAGCCAGTTCTTGAAAGAAACAAATCAGCAAACCTTCCAAAGTCTGCATTAAGTCATGGAATAGTTCAGGTGGGAAGGGGACTCTGGCTAGCCAATACCCTGCACAAAGTAGGCCCTAATAAAGCAGATTCCTGTCTGCCTTGTGAAACCTAAATCTGAGTATTTCCAAGGCTGGAGAACCTACAACATCTCCAAGGTACTCCTTCAGTGACTGGCTACCCTCATGGTGAAAAACATTCCTTACTAGGTAAATCAGAATAACTGCTCTTCTGCAGATTGTGTCTTCTTGCCTCTTGTGCATCACAGAATGGCTGCACATAAGTTCTGCCATTTTTCTCCTCTTCTCCAGGCTGAACCAACCCAGCATGCTCTGCTGCCCTACGCTCCAGTCCCAGCCATTACTAGGACCTTCTGTGGTCATCACGTAGAATACATACTTTTTGCTTATTATTTATGTAATCTCAATGTATTTTAGTTTTTCATCAAGAAGACTTTGAATCACTAGAATGCATCATCCTGGAAAGGATGAGAAGGAATGAAGAACTGCTGTTACTGCATGGTCTCCATATACCCTCATGCTGGCAGATGAGTTTGACCAGAGGACAGCTGGCTTTGCTGTGAATAGATATAAAATTAGTTCCACCCTTGTGGAGGCACAACTTTTACAACACCAAGTCCTCAGAAGCAAATTTCTTTGCAAGGATTGTAAAAATACAACTTGTCAAAGTTTGAAGGAGTCCAGATCCTTTAGGTGAGTTTCAGAGGTTCCTCATCCAGGGCCCCAGTTTTCACCTGACTGTTTATTACTGAAGGAAAACGGCATTTAAAGTTCTTTGACCAAAGAGAAGGCAGCATGTACAAGGATGTTTAAGCGTATTTTTCATTTATTATCTCTGTTACAGGCACTCAAGCAGATGACTGTAAGAGGAGAAACCGGCTTTATAGTAAAGAAAGAGACCTACAGCAGTGACAAATTAATTTCCATCCTGTCATGACTCATGAGACAGCACTACATTAACAAAACATCAGTTAAAGCAGTAGTAATTATTTCCATTGCTAATACTGATTCTGGCTTAACAATATTTACAGACTTTGTTACACTGTCATAAACCAAACAGTAATATAGAAACAAACCAGATTCTGCTCTTTTGAAAGAACAGACTTTTCCCCATCTCTGGCCATGAGAGAATCACGCCTTGTGAAGGAAATCAGAGAGGGAGGCATGACAGCAGCTCATTAAAAATCCCAGTGATGACTTGCACAAGGTTTTCAGCAGCATTATGTAGTATCAGAAAGGCTATAGTCTTGTCTTTTGAGGCGCACCACAGATGGAGACTGCAGGAGTAGGACCCAAACAAAGCTCCATCCAGTCCAAGCCAACTTTGTGTGTTTACCTGTGTGTTGTGATAATGGTAAACAGGAAATGGTGCTCCAGCTGCTGAAACTTTCTTTTTCCTTTCTTATGGTTTTGTGTGCTATCTATGCCCTAGCTCTTCAGTCATGAGGAACAGCAATCCCTACCTCTGCCTGCAGATGGATTTCCTTGTGGTTTAGTACTAGAATATTCAGGATCTTCCAGCAAGAAATTAAGCAGACATTCCCTGACACAGAAATTGTCATAAGAAAACAGACTGTTAAATTGAAATTTCATAATAATGATGAATTCAGAGACAAATGGGCCCCAAACCAATTATCTTAATAGTTTTTATTTAATCCTTGTATTGTGGATGCCTAGTATTATGCAGTTGCCAGATGTTGGTTTCTAGGATTACTGGAGGGTCTTAAAAATGCATGTTCAAAACAGAGATGCATAACATCTACCAAACTGTATGTAGTTTCACATCACACAACAATATTTCTTAAGGGCTGTGATCCTCATCACAGGGTGAAATGAGTGTTCCTGATAAAATGCCTTCAACCAGCTCAAGCTTGACTCTTTTGGAAATGAATATCTAGCACTCTGGCAAGTTAATGAATATTAAATAACTCCCAAGGTCTGTTCCTGTGTGGAACAGCAGGGTTTGTGCAAAGGAAGGAGGTTAATGTGTATCTCTATCTTTGGTCAGCACAGGGACAACTTTTTTTTCACAACTGAACTTCTCATCTGCTTTTGATTCAGTAAAACCCTTCCAAACTCATTCTCCACATTTCTTAAAATGGTCTTTAGTTCAGTAACTTGCATATCTCCACTGTACTGCTCTTATGAGCCTCTATCACAGGAAATTCAGATACCGGGAACGCAGAAGTTTCTTGCTGAAAGAGCAAGTTCACTGGAGGTAATCAAGGTGCACAGTTCTAGATATGTGCCTGCAGTGTTGCTTCATTGTGGTGCACAGGGTGAGTCACTCTTTGCACTTCACATTGCCAGGAACTTAATTTTAAAGCCAAACCACAAGGGATGTTGCATTTTGTACTAATAAGGGTATTGTTCATATCAGCAAAGAGATGCTGCACCACAGAATCCCATTTGGGTTGCCTTTCCTCAAACTTGAATCTCCCCTGCAAATGTTTTAGTGGTCCGAACTCAGTTATATTTGAACTATTATGAATCAGACTGTCATAAAATCAAGGGGAGATTACCTAAGGCCTATTCCTATGAATTATAAGTACTTTGAATCTAATAGAAGCTTTGCATGCCAAAAATCTCTTGGGTATTAGTCCCAAATTGCATTTTTCTTTTTAAGACCTCACTTATTTTTCCTAGTATTTGAGGAGTTTAATTTGGCAATGTTCAATGATCCTTATGAACTGACTTGAAAAAGGTAATAGCTTTTAGATAAATCAGACACTTCACACAATATTAAATAACAGTTATCTGGAGATTGGATAAGAACCTAATCAAATATCAGGACACTTCCCTTATAGTTTCATTCCTTGCCAGTTTTTTATATGAGGGTTCCATAGGACCAATATTCAATTTACAGAAAAACATATGTAAGAAAAGCTTCTTTAGATGACTCCCAGTTGTAATTCAAAGCCTTTTGAAATCAATACATATCTCTGCGAAAGAAATGGAACAGATCCTTGTCTGCTGCTTCTGAACAACTACTTACCTCTTTTTCATTATTATTACAGTTATTACTTAACTATTTTAATATGCCCATAATGAATAAAGACATCAAAATTCAAGTGCATCACCAGAACAAAATTTTTGGCACCTTGACAGCCATTTTAGGATTATCCCTTTGTCCATGTGTCAGGGTTTGCTTACTGCAGGTGCTTTGTTTGTGATATATATACTCTCATGCTGGGTAGCACTGCAGGGTTCATACCCTAATGACCACATTGCTGGTGGGGGGCAGTGTACCCTGGAAAATCCTGCAAGAGGAGCAAGCCACTCATGCTGGCTCCCAGGTCAGCGTTTAATTTCAACAAGTTTAAAATCTACTGGTTAAAATCAACAGGTTTAAATTGCTACTCCATCCTCCCAAGCAGCATTGTGTGAGCTTTGTGTGATGGGTATTCTCCATGCCTTCTGGTCCTGCTCTTTCAGGTTGCCGAATACTACTAGGGTAATGCTCTCATGCCTTAGTCCACAGCAGCCAGGGATTTTCTAGCTAGATTTCTTATTCTGCGCCCTATCTAGCACTAAAGTGACTTCTCAAAAGGTAATTTACAGGGCAGTAGCTAATAAATGGAGAAGTAATTATTCTGGCAAGATTTAATCACTGTCTCCTTGATTGGTTGCACAGTCAGCTGGCTGCTGCTAGTGCCCAGTGGCTGATGTGGATGGATACTTAAAGATCAATGCCACCATTCTGGAGCAAGCATTTTAAGAGCATTGCTAGGTGTTTAAGGCATGAGTAGACGAGGTCCTGAGGGACATGGTTTAGTGCTTGATAGGAACGGTTGGACTCGATGATCCAATGGGTCTCTTCCAGCCTGGTGATTCTATGATTCTATGTTTTAAAGTGACATAGACAGAAAAGCTGGGAGAAATTAGACACAAGATGAAAACCAACATATTTTGATAAACAGACTCCAGCAGTGAGGTCTGAGGAAGCCTGAGGCTCTCATCCACATGTGCAGGAATGAAGCTTTGACCCTAGTAAAGTATGTCTGCTTTCTGTGACTGATGATGAATCACAGCCCATAGCTTCCCTGGCTTGTAGTTCAAGGGTAAGATCTGAGTCCACAGCACACCTCCATCTGCTCTCTTCAACCAGGCTGGTGCACTACTCCATGGCCTGATCGTCTTTGGGAAGATGGTAATTCACTTTCAGCACTATGCTATACTCTCGAGGCAGCTTGTACATAGGGCGTATGCATCCACCCCTGAGAGGACCTATGGACAAAAGAAAGGTCAGACTTCTTTTCATTGTTCTAAACATGTAGTTTAACACTTAAATGTTTCATTATCTGAATATTTCATACTCAGGATGTGCTTTGACAACACACAGAGGAAATAACAGTTGGATTTCCATCTGCAAATCCAATTTTTCATGTGAAATTTCAGCTGTTGAAACCGGATCCTTTTGTGAAACTCCTTCCAAAGGTCTTTATGTAAGCTTGATGCATATTCCATAAGTTCTGAAACAATACAATATCCCCTTCATAACATGAGTAAATGACACCATTTTCCTCACATCACCACGGATGTCTGTTTTTTAGCATGACAGCAACATAGGTGTATATTTAAGACCTCAGAAAAAAACGCCAGAACATTGACAGACAGCATGGTGTATTGGTTGGCATCAAAGCACTCTCTGTGTCAGGCAGAGCAGTCCTATTAGAGAAGGACCCAAGGAGGAGAAAACACACTGGAATATGCAAACATGACTTCTCACCTTGGGGTCTAGGAGAGCCTTACATGATTCTTCCTATCACAGTAGCAGTTTCATTCAATTCAGTCCTACTCAAAGGTGTTTTGACCTGTGAGTCGGTTCCCAAAACTGCACAAAGTTTCTCTAACCTAACCACCAGCTGATAAAAGCATGACTACAATGTCAGTATGTTATCCACATAACATTATTTCACAGTGCCTACAAATAAAGACCTGAATGGTATTTTCTCAGACTGACCAAATAAGTTGGTAGGAAACTTTAAAAAGGCATCACATCCTGGCTATTTCCTATCTTTTCCTCCACCTCTCAGACCCCTACTCTCTGAATCCATGAATCTCACAGCATACATACATAGAACAGGACTACCCAAGCTATTAATAAGGTCTATGGTTGTGCCTGTTGCTTCCTTGAGCTGCCTGCAAGTAAGCAGCTTGTTTTTCATTACCATCACTTCTTGGTTTCTTTGACACACTTTGGGCTTGTTAGGAGTGTTGATTTATGAGATGCAGGTTGTCTGCTCATAAGCAATTTCATGGAGATCATGAAATAAAAGGCACAAATCCCTTGTGAAATGTTAAAAGTATCCCACCAGTAAAATCCAAGACAGGCAAGAGCCAGCAAGATGAAGAGCATGCCCACTTTCAGTAGAGATCAGCTCTGATTTTCAGCTTTTCTTTAGGTTTCTCTTTACTTGCAGCCCTTCTGTGGAGTACAGAGTATGGAAGGGCAGTGAACTGTTGTATTTTAGAAACAGGATGGCCATTGTCTGACTTTCTCAATGAGTAAAATACAAGTGCAGATATGCTTGTAGCTTTCCCATGTGAATACTGAACAATATTCATTGTCCAGGAATATTCCTTCTCCTAAGATATGTCATACATAAAAGATATAATCCAAATATTAACTTCTCAAGGGAGACTAAGCCATCTGTTCCTCCAAGTATCCTCTGGACTGCTTAAAACCACCACCAGCAATTTGCATTTTGTGAGCATACTGACACCGCCTGGTCGCGTCTGTAACTCTGATCAACTCGTGTACAAGAGATTAGTTTCTGCAAGTGATACACTATTTTTTTTCCCATATGTTGCATTATTTTGGCTGTTTTCAGGAAGGCAGACCACTGAGGTGGTGAAAAATTAGACACGATACTTCAAAAGCAGAAGTTGTGTTTTGTTTGGGATTTATTAAAGCTTGCTCTTTTCCAAAATACCTGAACTGACTCTGAAGCTTGGAGCACCGCAGTCCAGGGAATCACGTTTGTTGGCAGAGCCATCAGTAGCAAGATTCAGATCTATTTCCACCATTCCCTGCACTCTTTAGATGGAGAAAGGTGAAGTGACTGTGTGAGGGGTGGTGACTCAGTGTCACCCAGCCTTGTCCTTCTACAAGAACGCTGCAGGTGCACTTAGCTGTGCACTGACCCAAACCACTGGCAAGATCGTGCATGCCTAGAAGCTGAGCTCTGTTCATGCCAGAGAGCATTTCCAATAAGTTGGCTAAATCAAGAAAAGGACAGCTGAGTGACATATGAAATTCAGGCCACAATTATCCCTATTGCCACTTAATATCTTAGGTACTCCAGAAAGGGAACTTTCATAAAGTCTGTGTTCATTACGTGGACAAGATTTTCCTTGTGGTTTTGGTTTCATGTGGTTCCATTCAAAACCAAAATCCTGAGTGTGAACATTCAAAATATTTTATTCAAAAATACTGAAGGAAGATGGTCTGATTTTTTTTGTCCTTCCTTTTCTTTCAGTGTTCCTCACAGCAGAGCTCTTAGTGGTCTTTGACTGCTTTTCTGATAAGAAAAATATCCAGACTTGCAGCTGCTTTTTAATATTGATTTATTTGATGAGTAAATACACACAGCTTCTTAGTAAACCATCACTTACGGCAAAATCTTCTAACTATGCCTGATTTGGTTGAATTTGCTCTGATAAATGAAATTAGTTGTGCACCAGTTATATTAGAAGTGAAAAGGACATGAGAAATGTCATTTTAAAAACAAACAAGCAAACACAAAAACCCAATTAAAAAAAACCCCAAAACTCTGCTTATATGGGTAAAACTCATTCATGTAGCCAGTTCCCAGCCTAGAGTGGGGTCTGAGTTTGAACTCACTAAAGTATATTCACCACCTGTGGGATGAAGAGCACTGTGGAAAATCTTCTTGCAGATAACTTCAGTTAATTCATATGTTTTAAGCAAAGTTAGACCTGGGTCCTAGTCCCTGATTATCAACCTTATGCTTGGAATGAGGGGGAGGAAATTGTTGTCCCTCTTTGGATGCAAGTTATTCCAGATGCTCATGGAGAACAGCGAAAGGCCAAGTCAACCCTATCTGCTCCCTCCACAAATAAGCAGAGCTGGGAAACTCTAGAGGGCTGAGAAGGACCATGGAAGCGACTGTGAGACTGTACTGCAGAGAGGTCTGGGGATGGGGGGCATCAGATTTTTTACCAAAGACCTGGAAAGGAAACCTTTGCTAAAAGAGTCTGTGAGAGGTAAGTCTGGGAGCTGACACAACCTGCAGTATTGCCAACCGTCCTGCAGACCTAGAGCTGAGAGGGGCATTCCTACCAACAATGACACTGAAGGGGAGTCCTGAGAGGACAGCCAGGCTTCCCTTTCCCCATCTCTTGGCAGGAGATGGCCTCCTGCACCAATCAGAAGAGCCAAAACAGAACTATCATCAGTGGAAGCTGACATAGAAGGCAATAGACAGTGATTTGAAGAGGAAAGCCATCAGATATGATGCTTGGGTGTGGAGATGGTTTACATGCTACTGATTTATTATGGAGCTATTCCAGCTCACCTGTACAAGTTGTCTTTTGTGAGCTTCATGTTTAAAAGACCTCTTTCCCCATGAGAGTTGCACTGACAAGAAGTGAGGGAAACAAGAAACAGGAGTACTCAACACACACAAGATTTATGTGACCAATTTCTAGATCTGTCAAGCACAGAAAAGTGGATCAGGTGTTGTCAAAGCAGTCATACAATATGCATACAATAATATGCATTTAACAACAGATGCTGTGCACACATATGGAGTTTGTGGCTCAAGAACAGCCTTTGGCAAAAGTCAAGACAGAGAGCATGGCTACAGCTGCTAAGTATGGAGCACCATGGCTCAATCCTGGCTCTTGGTGCCCCATGAACATGAGCAGACCACTGCACAGGCAGATGATCTGCCCATTCTCTGGCTGGCATCCATTACTAGCCCCATGGAAGTAGCACCCGAAACACATAAGGTCAGAAAGTACTCATCTAGGGATGGGCTGACATTTCTAAACCCTCTCCCTGCTCAAGACAGGAGGAAAGTAAATTGGAGGCAATGGGCTCAGCTAGTATAATAGGAAACAGGCCCAATATTAATCCCTGTTCTTCAAAAAATGCAGGAAATTCTTGCCTAAAGCCTGTCTAGCCTTTGTGGATAGCTATGGGTGAGGAAAAGTCTATTATTGTCATCCAGGTCCCTGTAGCAATGACTGTTATGCAGCAACTTAAATTCCCTCAGAGAGGCCATTGTGACTGTAGGGGCACAGTGCAGGAGGCAAACTACATGAGCCACAGTGATTGTTGGTACAGTGTTAGTACACTGTTGGTACAACAAGGTAATAATTGTCACTTGCTTATTTCAGTGTCTCCTGAAAATGAGGAAAAAAAAATAATTAAAAAAATACATAAGCAACTTGTGAGGGAGACTATTCCCATTTTCAGGTAAGCTCACAGATGAGACTGCATTGAATGGTTACTTACACCTTTCATTAGCCAGAAGACATCTGTCTGCATCCCCAGAAAAGTGTGTTCCGGATGGGCAGAGTTAAAATTAACTGTTCATGGCTGGGAAGTTCTAAGTATTTATCCAAGAGAAAAAGGCTGGAGATCATACCTCTGACCATTCCTGTGAAAGTTCAGAGTGCATTGCTTTGAACTTCAGCCTTTCAGAAGTTGTAAAGAGTCTTTTACTCCAATGAAGACCCATCCTGCAGTCCTCAACAAGTGCCTCAGCTCCCACCAGGTCCGCTTCATTTCAGTTATTTTGTGTCACGTTTTCCTAAAAGTGCAAGATCTTGCAGTCTTGGAGAGACATGAGCAGTGTTTAGAGGACAGGGAGTTTTCCCTCAAAACCTTGTGAGGCTTCTACTGTTTACAATCCGTGTTTATAACATCTCATAAAATCCACACCAGCTCCTCCTCCTGGCTTTCCTTCCCAGCTAATGATGCCCACACAGAAAAGATTCTGGCAGGGTGTACGGCCACCCACAGCAAAGGTTGCCATGTGTGGGCTCCTTTGATCTGGATGGCAGGCAGACTTTGTGACAGAGAAACAAGCAAATGTCAAGCTGTTGACTCTGGCGAGAAAGAAGCCTTGTGAGGAATGGAGTGCATAGCTGTGCGGAAAGGCTGCACTGAAGTTTTGGCCTCTCTTGGATCTCAATGGTGCTCTCTCCAGCTCCGTAATGTAGTTTCTCATCCTTCCCTACAATGATCTCAAAGGCCTGGGATCAAAATAAAATTACTAGAAAATTTTGCTTCAACTCATAAAATCCCTGACAAAGGGAAAATAGGGTTAGCAAACAGAAACAACACAGAATTCGGAAAGGGAAAAGTTCTTCTCTGCTTCAGTGGATTTGGGGTCAGCCCTTCACAGCCCTTCATAAATAGATTTTGCCCTTATCACCTTTAACATCATTATCCGTCCCTTCACATAAAATGGTGTGTAATCTCTTCCTCTGCATCTACTAAGGCCTCAACAGCAGGGCCACATCCTGTGGCTCAGTGATGGTGCAAGTAAACAGAAATGCTGCAACAAAACAGATAGAAAAGGGGATGAGAAAAGAGAGGGGTAAAATATTGCCTTCCTGCCTCTTCATCTGATGAGACTATTTACTCTTCTATCACCGTGAAATGGAGAGGAAAATATCTCAGATTTCTGAAAAACAGCAATATTGGGCTGAAACAGGAACAAGGTCTTATTAATCTTTAAAGGAAACAGAGACTTACGGATCATCCCTTTGGATGAACATAATTATAATAATAATAATTTAAAAAATTAGAAGCATAGAAATAGCACAGTTTGAAATAGCACATATCGAACAGCCTGCATTTCTGAGGAAGTTGCTTTAAACCATCTACTTCTTGCAGCCTCAAAACAGGCTAATCTTTCTGGAAAAGACTACATGGGAGAACTATCATTTGTTGTTGCCTGCTTTGTAGTGCAGTGCAGGGCTTTTTGCTGTCTCCCAAATGATCAGACATGAAACTATGCCTGCAGACAGAAGATATTGTCTGCTTTGTTTATTGACTCCTGGAAGACTGGGGAAGTTCCACTGGACTGGAGGCTGGCTGATGTGCCCATCTAAAAGAAGGGTCACAGGGAGGACCCGGGGAGCTACAGGCTTGTCAGTCTGACCTCAGTGCCGGGGAAAGTCATGGAACAGGTGATCTTGAGTGCTATCATGAAGCACTTGCAAGAGAACCGGGTGATCAGGCCCAGCCAACATGGGTTTACAAAAGGCAGGTCCTGCCAAACCAACCTGATCACCTTCTATGACAAAGTGACTCGTCTGCTGGATGAGGGAAAGGCTGTGGACGTGGTCTTCCTGGACTTCAGCAAAGCCTTTGACACAGTTTCTCACAGCATTCTGCTAC
>WAAB01002197.1:11366-22293 GCA_013389865.1 Piaya cayana
CGAAACTGGTGAAGGGGCTGGAGAACAGGCCTTATGAGGAGCGGCTGAGAGAGCTGGGGTTGTTTAGCCTGGAGAAGAGGAGGCTGACAGGAGACCTTATTGCTCTCTACAACTACCTGAAGGGAGGTTGTGGAGAGGAGGGAGTTGGCCTCTTCTCCCAGGTGACGGGACAGGACAAGGGGGAATGGCCTCAAGCTCCGCCAGGGGAGATTTAGGTTAGAGATTAGGAGGAAGTTTTTTACGGAAAGGGTCATTAGGCATTGGAATATGCTGCCCAGGGAGGTGGTTGATTCACCTTCCCTGAGGGTGTTCAAGTCACTAGTAGACGAGGTCCTGAGGGACATGGTTTAGTGTTTGGAGGGAATGGTTGGACTCGATGATCCGGTGGGTCTCTTCCAGCCCGGTGATTCTGTGATTCTGTGATTCTGTGACTTCCTCTTCCTCATTAGTGTTTATTACAAATAATTTGTGGATGAGATAAAAATGCTTGAAAATCTCAGTAACTGATGAGTGCTCAGATTCTCCTCAGAGCCCATGGGCACCAGAGCAGTTTCAATTATGACATTTGTAGTATGTAAATATTTGTAGCCTGCATAATTTTAAACTTCTCTTGTATCCATCTCCACACCTTGAGTCCTAGATGTGCAAAAAGATCATACAGCATGCAACAATATCTTAAAAATACTTTCTTTTTTTTTTTTGGGGGGGGGGGGGTTGGATGTTTTTTGGGGTTTTTTGGTTTTGTTTTGGGGGTATTCTACAAACCACGGCTCTGATTTACTCCTTAGCTCCAAAAACGCTCTGTTGAACCAAACCAGCTGGGCAATCACAGAAACTGGTCTTTTTCAAGTTTGGATCAGGTTTTAAGACAGTAATTGCATTTGCAATCGTCCAACGAGCTGCTGTTGCTTCTGAGCTGTCTGCAGTTTCACCAGAGCATCGCCAGAGGGTAGTAAGACGCTTTGTTTCCTGGCGCGTACTGCAGTTTTTGCACTGGTGAGCTTGCATAGACTTCCTTTGTCCTATATTTATTCTCTTTGATACATAAAAGATCTTAATTTCCTGAAACAGTAAATGTTTTCTACTGTCTTTGATCTTTTGAAAGACAACACAAAAGATTTGGACTGAAATTTCTGTCAGAAGAACTTCAGTTGTTGCTCTTGCCTGACACTGCTCAGATTTAGTGGGAAGACCAGACTCAATCTTCCCAAGCCTTAGCAATAGCAGTTACTGTTCTCTTTTTGCTCCCAGAGCAAAAGCACTGAAATCCTAATGAAAACCTGAGTTCTACACATTTCAGTGTCGCCTCCATAAAAAGCAGTTGCTAAAATGCTGGTTTCCAGGCTGCACTTTGCCACAGCTTTTTGTAGTTGCTGCTTGGTTGTGAGTTTTTGCAGGACCCAAGGTGCATAGTTCTACACACTTTTGGAGCTTCCCAGCTAGGATGAAAGTGAATAATAATTTCAAAAGAATAATAAAGCAAATAAAAGAGAAAGTCATGTATGTTCCCCAAGAACCTCAATGCACTGAAAATACTTCCCACTTATTGGCATGGAGATAGAAAAACTCAATATTCATGGACCTTTTCTTCCTGGAGGAAAGGGGATAATATTTTCTGACCTATGTTTAAAAAAACCAGCATCGGCATGAATTGATGTTGATAGCTGGATCCAACCACAACCTGAACGGTTTTGATCGTTTCCACTAGATGACGGTGTAGACCCTCAAGGGAAGAGGGACTGTTACTGTTTGAATTGGGAAGGGGGGGGTAAGTTGTAAATTTTAACTACAAATTTAGGTAAAGGTATGTTTCTACTAATCAATTCACACCCAAATACTACTCTTCAATCTTATCCTCAGGATACTCTAGGCGGGGTAATTTGCATATATGAAAACAGAGGCTTCAGCCCAGATGACCACCCAGCAACTTAACACTGAAGAAAATCAAGTCTGAGTGGCAGTAGAGTTCCAGTGCTAGTCTGCAGTTAGAGCACTCTTCTATGTCTCTCCTTCTTTATTCTGCATGGAACATTATCTAGGGTATCCTAACATCAGAACTTGGTGGTCTATTTCCACATAGGTCTGCAGCAGCCAAACAGGGCAGATATCCAAAAATCCTGCCTCATTTAGTTGGAAGTTGAAACAGTTATACTGGTAAATCTGTGATGTGGTAGCAATGTGGATCATAGTTCAGGAAAACAAATCCAAATAGTTATCTTTCATTTTGTAGTGATTGGGAAAGAAATGAGAGTGAGGGAAATTGTGCACACATCCTCTGTCACTCATTAAGAGTGACTTCTGCCAAATGCTGTTTACATTTTGCTGTCAGATTTGTCTAAATTTGTCACAAACAACTTCACTTAAAAGTGAGATTTGTCCTCTTCTGCTTCATGACACACAGACCATGTGCGAGAAACAGCCTGCCAATGTCTCCATCAGGCAGCCTGCTCCAGTACAACATCTGAAAAATAAAAGACATCTTGCCAAGTCTCCATCTTATCCCATGGTCTCTCATACTGCCCTCCCATCAATGCAGTTACATAGCCATGGCATGGAGAAGGCTTTGTTCTACAGAATTCTCATCTGTGAAACTGATCTTGCACTGCTGACATGTTCTGAAGAGAAATAAGGCAAGCATCTTACTTCAGCCCAGGCTGGCCACACACAGTGTAGAACAAAGAGAAACCCACTAAGAGGACTAAGAGAAATCAAACCTGGACAGCAATAGGTATGAATACAGGAAGCCATGCAAAGCCAAATCAGATAACTAGAAAAACATGAGGTAGTGGTTCACCAGGTTAAATTAATTGTGTTCTTTTCCAGCATTACAAGAATTGTTACAGGCTTTAATGTAGCGTATTCATACAGTGGCTGAACTGAAGAAGCTCCTACACTGATCTGTTCAGTATATGTTGGCAGCACTATTTACTGGTTAATTAAGAAATTACTCTTATCATTCTCGCTTACATTCTATGTCATGAAAAATAACTTTCCTGTGCAACACAGGCTGTGACTTTTGTTTCCTCTTCTTTTCTTAAGACATCTGAGATGAAGTCAAATGTGTTTATATCTAAGTTGTTTGATTTGTCCTTGGCCTTCCAGTTAATTTGCAGGGAGTAGGTAGATTCATTTTTTGCCAAGTCATATGTCAGTATTGTAACTTTAGGTGTCTTGTTTCGAGGTCTTGGCTGCCAATCCTTGATGATGTACAAACTCCTGATCTTGAAAAAAATACATGATTTCTTGAGGGTCCAATTCACAGAGCTGCAAAAGTGAATAACTTAAGTGAAGGTCAACTACCTTCTTTGTACTACCCATTCCTGGAAAAACTGTTGACAAATAGGAATGAGAAACAGTATTTTTAAACTGTGAGGGTAACAGAAGATTAGCATGTTTGAGGGACTTCAGATGCTTCCATGTGAACAGTCAAAGCAGTGCTCAGGAAGGCTTTGGTCTCCCCTGTGAATTGCAGATGTTCTAGTCAGCCACCACTGCTTTGTTATCACCCCAGTGCAATCTACAGAACAGAGATCTGCAGCTGGATGAATGATAGGAGACAAAAGCTCTGTACCAGCCTCTCTCCGCTTGACGACAGAGGGAACATTATTGTCTCTGTGCTGTCCCTTCTCTACCTGCCTGACTCCTTTCTTAGAGAAAGGAACAAGGAAACTTTATAAACTGACATGCTAAGCCAGAAACCTTGCCTCTCCATCAGGTTTGTCCTTACAGTCAGCAAGACCATGCACACGCATGAAAAAGGCTTGAGAGTGCCTGGTCTAAGAGGAACCCTTATGAGACAGAGCAAACACAAAGGAAATACCAGCGTGTGTCTGCCTGTAGTGTATTAAATCACATCTCTTATGCTATTGATTTGTCATATCAGTTATTTGATGGTAGCAGTACTGTAACAATGTATATAACATGTTGCTCTATGATCTGGAAAATAACTGTCCTCGTGCTCTGTGTCCTCTGGAGGGAATCACAAGCACCGAAGAAACGCCTGCTGTAAGCTCCTTGTGTTTTGTGTTGCAGAAAGCTCCCTCTGTGTAACTTGGCTTCCCTGATGTCTAGTAAAGGTTAAGCTTGTACAGCTGTCTTCCTTCCTAAGGCTCTTCTTAGTGCCTAGTTATTTCCATGAAGATTACAGTAACTCTGTATCCATTAGTGTCTTTGAGACTCTCTAATGCTTTGTGGTGAAGGATTGTCCTCTGGTTCAAAGACTGTGTGGTATGCATATATTACATACTAACCTGCACTTAGTTTCTTTAAAAGGTGCTAAACAATGTATTAGAATCGGTTATTGAATTCTTTATAACCAGAGTGCTTGCAGTTCATTTCCCAAAGATGTAAGGTATATAGATACATAGATATGAAAATAAAAGACTGATCTTCACAACTGCTTACATTGTAAGAAGCTCATCCAGAGATGATTATTGCTGTTGTGGCGCTGGGTGGAACATATAATCTACACATCTGCATGCAGGGAAGACAAATCAACTGACTGATAGTGAGTTCTCTTAACATAAGGCCCTGATTTGAGGTTTATAACTGCACTAGATTTTAAGTTTCACTGTCCGAAGTTGATAGAAGTAGCTGTAATTCAAGGAGAGGTTTGTGATAGATCCTGGGTCATTTTTGCAGCCAAAGAAATCAACTGGCCCATTTGAACTGCAAATAAGGGGGTCTAAATAGATTGCATTATGGTAGCCCTTGGTTCTCATCATGAGGATTAACTATATCATGGTCTTAGAAATCTAGAGGATTTTACACAGCCATCCTCTGGCTCAGCATTGCTACATTTTTGTTAAAAAAATTCTTGTCATTTTGATAAGAAGAGCTAATTCTGCTTAAAGATACTTTATGATTTAACTGACACTAGTACAATGGAAAGACATTTGTTCTCTGGCACTTCAAAATCTCTAAGCCAAGTATCATGGCTCTGATCCAGCCAAGCCTTTAGAATGATGTGCACTATAAGCACATGCATTGTCTTATGAGATTCAAGCACTAATATAACTAAGAGCCATTGCAACAGAAATATTCTTTGGACTGTGTAAATAAGAAATCATCTCTTCAAAATGGATCCTGAATATCTTTCTAGTGTGTATTTTTCATTGTACCTCATCTTGAACTGAAAGCTTATTTAAGAAATTTTTTTTTTTTGCCATCAAGGAAGTTGGAGCAAAGGGAAACTTATTGAGAAATGCCCCTGCAAACATGAACAATGACAGTTTCGAGTTACTCTGAACTTGTACGCAGTCTGTACAAACACTTTTATAAGTTTTCATAGTAAGGCTTGCTCTATATTAGTTTTGGAAGCTGGGTGGGGTTCCTCCTCTGCCAGACATTTCCAAATCTCTTGTGCTCTCTGTAAAGGCCCTTCAGATTATCCAGTCTCTTGGGTGGTATCTCTGAGTTTGTCTACTCTTCCAAGGGTCTGACCTAATAATTGTTAAGTTGAAACAACACCTTTGGGAGTAAGCTTTCCCTCTCTATCTGTCTTTAAGATGGCTGGGAAACAGACTCGAAGCTCTCAGATATGCACTGTGCTCTGCTGTTGCTAAGTCTGCCCAGGTTAGCAGGATGAACAAACACACTGAAAAGCACAACTCCTGCAGTGACAAGCTAGATATGGTTACAACACAACATGTCCTGATGCATTACTAAGTTCTCTGATAAGCTGTAAAGCTGCTGTATCATTTGTTTGTTGTACTTTGAGGTACCTGGAGGAAACAAGATTTTCCATCTTGACCCTGTTAAATAGACATGATAAAAGTATTGACCTGCTTACAAGTGGGGAAACATTCCAGTTATGTAAACAGCAGACTTTTTTTCCCTCTGCATTCCTAGGGCTTTAGTTTAGTCCATAATTTAACTTCTGTATGCACTGTTGCCTTGCTGCCTCCACACATATAAATTGGTTTATTTTTAACTACAGGCTGTTGACCACAGAAACAAGGAGTTTCAACATGTTCTTGAAAAACCCAGCAGATTTTGAAAAGACATTGCGTGACCAGCAATAAAACGTATTTCTGAAAGATGCATGAACTGCTATGCTGGGAGAGGCCAAATGCTGCCTTGAGCAGCATTCATTTCCAATGGTGGCCACTAATGACAGCTTCAGAAGATCATACAACATGACAAGCTAAAACCTTTTCTTTTTGTTCTTCTTGTTAAAAGCTTCAGCTTCCAGTGTCTAGAAGTGTAAGAACTTACTGGTAAGGCAGCTACTGAATTTTGACCTGAAGAACTCAGTTCAACAGTTTGATAGCCATACATAGTTCTCTTCCTTAAACTTATTGAACCTATTTTAACCCTTTCATTGGGAAAGGCCTCAAGCTCCACCAGAGGAGGTTCAGGCTTGATATCAGGAAAATCTTTTCACAGAAAGGGTCATTGGGCACTGGAACAGGTTGCTCAGGGAGGTGGTTGAGTCACCTTCCCTAGAGGTGTTTAGAAGACATGTAGACGTGTGGACGAAGTGCTGAGGAGGTTGGACTCAATGATCGAGTGGGTCTTTTCCAACCTAGTGATTCTGTGATTCTGATTCTGAGATGCCACTGTCTTCTACAATATTCCATCTTATATAAGAGAGGAATCTGAAAGGATAGAATTCCATTTTTTGTCTGTGATTTTTTTCGTTCGGTTTTTTGTGTGTGTGCAACATGTATAAGGACTTGAAATTCATTAAATGAATTAATACTGTCACAACACAATGCATAGTGATCTCTCCTTTTCCTTCATTTGTATTGGACCTCCATCTGGAATACAATAGCAGAAGGTGCATGGAAATTATGTTTGCTGTTAAAATACAAATCTGGTAGTCAGATTTTCATTTCTTCTGCAGCTCTGGCTCATTTCTTCACTCAGCAATGCTGTATATAACGCACGTTGCAGCCAGTCTAACACTATATTCATCCCAATAAACTGACTCCACTATTAATGAAGATGTCATACATTTACTTTTTTTGTGGCCTTTGAAACTTAGCTTTACTGAATGACTGCTGGACTTCTAAACTAGAGCGCAACCTGGGCTGCCTTGTCTTGATACTTTGAAACATATTTCAGGCAAAACAGAGAGTGCAGAAAAGACAGCTTAATTCACCTATTTGCTAGCTAGTGTCAGCACAGTCTTCAAAGCAGGGTTGCTCTGGAATGCCAGAGATAGTGAAAGCCTCACATAACTAAACAAACAGCTGAGAATAATAAATTGATCCATACAATTTCCTGTATTGTCTCTTTGGAGTCAGTGGGTTCAGGAGGCTCCTGATTGAGTGAGAAGAAAGGGCAACTAGCTCAGGGGAAAAAAAAATAGAGGTATGACCATAAAACAAACACTCTGCAAGAACTGTGTGAGCTGCACTGTATGTTATTTCACTTCTTCCTGCATTCAAAACTGAGATTACCAGGAAAAAAGCAGCAGTCCTGGAATTTTAATGGATGTAGGTGTCAGATCAAGCTCAGAAGCAGCATTTCTACTTTGACCCAGCATTAGTATTTATTCTGTAAATAAATTGAGGATAATACATTATGAAAACCTATTTTTCTGGTGTACACAAGGGTTCATTTGGCATAAACATATGGAAGTAGGGTCCATGTTCTCATATGTCAAATGCTGCCCTCTTTCTGCTGAAGGCAGGGAGAACTGCAGTGGTGGGTGTGTTACTTCGTATGATGCAGGTAACCTTTGGAGCTTATCTGAGTAGCACATAGCATTATATCTGCACCTGTTTGCACTAATCATTGTAAAATCTGTGGACCTGTGGAATGGCAATGAGATGTTTCCTCCCTCTGTGTCTTCTAAACCTCATCTATGGATTTTCTTTTCCAAACAATAACAAGTCAAAGAAAGTCAATCCCCTTTCCAATTTGGACCTGAAGTCAAATACTTTTTTAAATTAGTAGTAAATGTTTGCATACTACAGTATGTCTGGCATTTGAGTACGAGACAGTTAACCTGCTATTCATCTTAAGCTGATTTTAGAAGACTCTGGATATCCACATAATGCTGTATCTTCTCTAAGAGCAAGTTTATAAGCAAAGTCAGAAGAACAGCATGAAGCCAATAGACTTTCAGGCCTCTTCATCCTGTTTCTATGAAAAGAAATATTTTGTAAGCTACTAAGAATAGATGTTTGTACATTTAAGGAATCTGGCAATATTTATATGGAGTACCTGGCCATGTGAGAGGCACAGGGTTCATTCAGACTTATCTGGTTGTGCACATGTATGGAGCAAGACTAACCACGTCACGTTTTGTTCAAAGGTCCAAAAAGACAACCTAGCTGTATTATTTCCCAGCCTCGGTTGCTTTTGCAACTGGCATGTATCCCTCAAATTTTTCAAGTGGTCTTAAATATAGGATTAAGGTAGCAGACAGAGATTGCATGTTTCTCATGATTTTCTGGGAAAATGTGTGCTGGACACAATATAAATTTTAAAATATTTGGAAGGCAAAAGTAGAAAAGCTTGCCAGAGGATGACTGTTTCACAACAGCTCTCAAAGTTTCAAAACTTGTTTTCAATGTGTGCTAGAGGAAAAACAAAGCTCTTCCAATGCTTTCAGGAAGTGTAACTGTGATAAAATGGCTCCCCTTGGGCACAGAAATCCAGGCTGCACACTTCCACCTCCCAGCAGCAGATATGTCATGTTCGGTTCAAGAATCTACTCAAATTGTATGCAAGACTTTGTCAAAAATTATGTTTTCTTAAATGAGGAGAATATTTTTCTTCCTTTGAAAGCCTTTCAGCAAATTTAGCAGGTCTATCAGCTCCAAATCAAGTGTCATCTTGTGGATGTGACAGAAGCTGAATGTTCTGCCATGCATGGCCAGCCTCAAAAGCCAAGGTGGCAGTAGAAATATTCTGAACAACTTTTCTAGGGATTAAGATTTTTTGTAAAAAAAATCTTGCCAAAAAAAACCCCACCCACAAACAAACAAATTCTGTGGTGAGGAAAATGTGAAGGAAAATTATGTCAGAAAAGCAGAGCAATAATCTTTCTGGAAAGACACATTCTCTTCATACTGCTTTTTATTTGTTCTTGAATTGTAAGAGAGGAGTGAACCACACATGCGGTTTATACGTCCTGTATGTTCATCCATGCTATGCCAGAACCTTTACTGATGAACTAAGTATCTTGCCATTTAACCTTCTGCCACAACTATGTAGACTATTTAACGACACAGGCCCAGGAAGATAAAGTTTCTAGGCATGTTTTTACAATGGTCTTAGAATTTTAATGTGTAAGTGGTCAAATCTTTCTGTATTCAAAGCCCAGAAAAAATAAATGAGCTTTCCCATTTTGCTTCATTTGACTGTTCAAGATTGTTTTATGAAACAATAACCAATGTGACCTTCCAAGGTCATATGCATCATAGTGACAGAATTCAAATATAAAATGTCAATGCACTCTTAATTAGTTCAAGATGTCTAAGCAAAATTCCTTCTGTCCAAAGCATCCTCTTTTTCCATATGTAGGATAATTAAAATAAATAATGCCCATGAGAAAACCCATGCTCTATCACCAAAATCCCATTTATCTAGACAAGCTTCAAACCCCTCTTCCTTTAGTTCAGATAAAAGTTCATCTGTCTTTATTTGCAATTGATCTGGCTTTGCTTAAGTTTAGTATTGTGGGCTGAGGTTTTTTGGCCCCTGTAGCCTCCATGATTGGGTTTACACCACCGAAGAAAGAAAAGAATCCTTAGCCCCCTCTGTTTCCCAGCTGCCATCACACTCTCCATCTTAACCTTTATTAGTGATCTTAAAGAACTCCATATCTGGTCATCCCTAAGAAGCATCTAAAGAGTCATCAACAGGTTCTTCTTAACCTTTAAGTTATAAGGTGATGCAATGGTTAGAGGCAGGGAAACACCACAGTTTTCTGATAGGCATAGCAGTGAACAGTCCACTTTATTCCAACTGTGCACCGGGGAGATAGCTTAAGACAAGCAGCTGTGCCAAAGACACAGGAAGAGAATTAAATGCTCCAGTATTTGTTTTTGTAATATAATGGATACTTCAGTCCATGTTCTTCCTTCCCAGTATTTACATTAGAAAGTATCTCCAGCCCTAGTGCTTTCTACGTGACAGCTCATAAGCAGTAATCACTTCCAAACATAATGGTCCTAGACTTTAAAACTGGAAAAGCACTCCCATTTCTTCTATGTCATTTGGATTAAGAAAATGAGTCTCCACACGTAAAAGTATTTGTTCCCTTTCCAAAAGTTCATTATCTTTCTTCTACTCTGATCTTTTCTGCACTGTTCTCTGTGGGGTTTCTTTTCCCCTCAATGTTTTAACACTCCAGACAGATGTTCCCTTACTGTAAACTTTTACATGTGCTTTCAGGAGAAAGAAACAGAAGTTAATAATGAAAGGGAAAGAATGAAACAAAAAAGACAACACTTTTTCTTCCTGTTTAATGGAAGGGGGGGAAAAACTAATGCTCAACGAGGTCCTAGCTATGTTTATTGCTTTAAAAGGTTCTTGTTTGCTGGTCTGTAATGATTTTAGTTGGTAATAAATGAATCAAATTTAGTACATATGAAATTACCAGATTTTAAACCTAACACTACTATTCTGTGGAAATAAACATTTTTGTATTGCTTCACCTTTCAATAAAGACAGAAAGTGATTTCCATTACTACTTCCCTTTGAGTTCTGCAAGCTATGCTTTGGGAGTTCAAACTTTTCACTCTTCTAAATCCAACTATTTAATTCCTTCAGTGTGAATTTGAGCTGTCATTGAAGTTGGATTGGATTTTGAGCCTTTTATCATGCATGTCTTTCCTGACCAGACTACATATCTGAGCTAATTGGATATCAATTTCTTCATGTTTTTCTGTAGGCATTCTGGCAACTCCTGTAGCTACAAACTCTAGAGTGCACAGGACAGAACAAAGGATAATCACAGAATCACAGA
>WAAB01002204.1:0-11387 GCA_013389865.1 Piaya cayana
GTGATTCTGTGATTCCGTGATTGAGTTTTATTCCTCATGGAATTAGTGGTTATGAGCGCACCACATCTCAGCAAAAATCTTTCTTTGACCCTCTGTGTCCTCTGTAAGACCACAGAGAATATCTATAACGAGACTGATGATGGACTGAAAATGTTCCTTCTCCTGGCCCCTTTTCCTTCCCTGTTATCCCAATTATCTTGAATTTTTTATCTCTAATAAAACTTAGCTCTGCTGAGCTCTAGGTGGGTGTTGAAATCTGGATGCCTAAAACCAGTGGCAAGGCCTTGGTGTTTATTAAGAGTACACATGTGAGATTGTACATGGGTAAAGAAAGCCTAGGTTTTTTTTAACAAGGTGAAAATATGACTGCATCTCTGTGTTTAGTATTGAGAATGTTTGAGAATCACCCTCACCTTTTTTCTCTCTGAAGTCTTAAAAAAATTGAATATTGGTATGCAAAATTCAACTAAAGCATATTTTCTTGCTCGGTTGAAGCTTAACACCTGTGACCTTAGCAAGTTTTTCTGTTTCCACCTTCAAATTTTGTGGTTGCCAATGTAAATACATACCCTCATATTTAGTACTTTTTGATATGTTTTTCAGGTGCTATCACAGCTATTTCTACAAAAGCTTTAATGGAACGGTTGCATTTAAAATATCAGCAAAAACCATGGAATGAAACGGTGAAACTTGTCCATTTTTGCATGGTAAGAATCTCTGATTAAGTGACAGAAGAATATGTCTCCTTGACTTGAAATGAAAAAAACCACTCTAAAACTGGTACCTATTATAGCCTGGATCCTGCTTTTTCTTACAAGAGTGGATAAAAGAGTTTCCAGCATTATTTTAACACTTTGGAGGTTGTTTCTTGCTGTATTTCAAGTCTTCAGGAGTTAGCACTGATTGCCTAATACTTTCGGTTATTTTCCATTTATTATCCTTAGCACATTCATAGCGCTAAGTGTAGCACTTAGTGTATGACAATTTCTTGCCAACAGCAATGGGAGAACTGTTTTTCAGAAACTGGCCTGAAACCCACTATCTAGATTGTCCTGTCGTGATATATCGTAAGTCGTTCCGTGCTTCTGGCCCTTCCAGTAGCTATTTATATTTGAGGATGATGTTTATAAAAAGCAAAATAACGTGGCTGCTGTGAGCTTAGTATATAAGTCCCATTTGTTTCCATGCTCCTTTCTCATTAATGCTTAACTAAAGATTTATTCTGAAAACCATGTGCTGACTTAGAGCACGGTGAAAACTTTTCAGCAGTAAGTCTTCTTTGTGAAGTGTGAAGTAAGAGAATTTCTCAGGAAAGAGCTAGAAGAGAAGCTGGGAGAGTTTCCTCGCTACTTAAGTTGATCTCTTCAGCTGGAACTTGCACCCTGAATCTTACCAAGTACCCCTGTGGCATTTACTGATCTCTCCTTTTCACTCAGACATATTCCTCCCAAAATAAGTTTTTTCTGAGTTGATCTTCAGTATCATGGTGAGATTAGCTGATATAGCTTGTGTTCAGCTCAAAAGAAAAGATAATGGAAAGCCACTCCTGTCTCCAAAGGCTTCTGATATATAATTACTACACAACAGAGTATTCATAAGTCACCTCTATGTTTGACAAAAAGAAATAGTGGTTTTTTTGGACATTAGTGTTCTGTCTCACATGCAGTGATATTCCTCTTTGGCTAGTAATTTAAGGAGTCTTTCTCTGTCTCTTGATTTCACAAATGTGCTTAGGATAAGCCACTTCAACGGCCTGTCAGCAATGCTTCAGATGATCCCTTGCTGTCTTGCATGGAGAAGATACAGAGGACATTAAATGGTAATGAGCTGTCAGATAACTCAGAGTGGTTTTTTTAATATTCTATGGAAACTACCCATCCTTCTCCATTAGTGATGTTCTGCACAATGGGGTAAAATGTACAAACCCAGAGGTGAATGTGACACAAGAGGTTTTGACTTATCTGTGGGCTAAGCCTTCAGGCTAGAGCTAGTCGCAAAGTCTGAGAATAAGCTCTACTCAGCACAGCACTCTTTAATCATAGGGTCATAGTTGTTACTAATAACAAAAAGTCATGCAAGAGATACCGTTCTCATTACCTGAATCCTAACCTTAAGAGCAGGATAATACTGATTGTACTTCTTGATCATCACAGCCTTATTAAATAAAACTTATGTTTTTTGCAGCAAAATCTTTGGTTTCTGTGATGAACAGATTGGAATCTTTATCCAAACAAAAAGGGTAAGTTTGTTTATGGATAAATGAAATGAGCAAGCATGGCCCCAAGTCCAGTGAGGATTACCATCTGGATAGCTTGTCAACAGTAATTTTTTGTGGTGTAGTGTTTTAATGGAGTGTATCACTTGGAATGGGCATAACTGCCTGTTTTGATTAGCCTTTCATGGAGGCAGTTGTTGGGTGAACAGAGAGCATGAATGCCTAGGTCCCAAAGCCACAAGCTGAGATAAACAGTTTTCATGAGAACGCAATGAGCAGAGCACAAATACATTGCCTAGTTGGATAGTGTTCAGAAGCTGAGCCAAGGAGGAGTTATTTTTGAAGCATCCCTGGTAAACTATGCTCATTTCCTTTCTTCATGTGACACAATTTTTAGATACACAATCTTTTCTTTTTCTCTTTCCCCCCTCTTTAGACTTAATGCTCATGTCAGCCCCAGTGGGACTGCCTGCTACATAACATCAGACATGTTCTATATAGAAGTGCAGCTGGAGAAGGATGGAAAGGTGACAGATGTAAAGCTGGCTCACTTTGGAGAAGCTCCTGTGGTAAAGTTAATTTTCTCTGTCTCTCACCTCTCTGTAGTCTCCCACCTGGCCTCCAGCTGCCATGCCAGAAATTCTTTGGCTTCCTTTTGGTCTGGTCATGCTTGGCCAGCCTGTGCATGGCACTGGTTACCTGTTTAGGCAT
This sequence comes from Piaya cayana, assembly GCA_013389865.1. Classification (NCBI taxonomy): domain Eukaryota; kingdom Metazoa; phylum Chordata; class Aves; order Cuculiformes; family Coccyzidae; genus Piaya; species Piaya cayana. The sequence goes on from WAAB01002204.1 coordinate 2,927, forward strand.
CTGAATCTCACATAAACTTACAACTCAGTTGCACGTATTGAGTACTGTAGTGCTAAGTACTGAGGTAAAACTCAGCTGACAGTCCATCTTCCAAGAATTTTGTAGTATTGTGCATAAATATTTGTTTTCTTATACCTGGATGTTATCAATATACAGTAAATAACAGGGTCTTTAAGTATTTTCTACCAAGGAGTAGTGCAATATATATTCCCAGTGGTTGTCTTGGAGCTGTTGCCAAAATTTTTCTTTTTCCTTCTGCCTTCTTTAGGAATATGTGCATTCCTACAAATGGCAATGTTTTTCTTGTGAAATTTCTTATTAAAATATTGGCAAAATATCACTCTGCAGTTCACATCTTCTGCAGTTGTTCAGTGTTACAGACAATCCTTCAGATCAAAGGTAACAAGGAGCTGTTGCAGCATAAAATCTGATTTTTGTCAGTAAGAATCCAAATTGTTACGCTAATGTGGAGTTTATTTAGTCCTTTTTTTTTCACTTGCAGTCAGCCCAGGAATTTCAAGCAGTCCTGTTTAATCAGCACAGGGCTCTTGAACAGTAAGTGCTGCAGAATATTATTAGGATGGAATTGCATATCCAGAGAATTCTAGCACAGTAGTTTTCAATAAAAGCATTTTCTTTTCTGGGAAGATTTTTTCAACAAACTATTTCTGTTAATTTTATCCCATGAATATGATGTTTTAACTGTTGTAATGTTAATTTGGTTTTCATTAGCTGTTTTTTTTGTTTGTTTTTTTTTTCACTAACAGTTCAGCTAATTAAAAGTAATTGGAAACAATCTATTGTTACCAAGGCAATGCTTTAAAGAGATGTTTCACAGAGCATGGCAAGAAACATGAAACTGCTGTCTTATTCTTGTAGGTTTGTGATGACTTGGTGCAGCATCTGAGGTAAAGATTTGTGTGCAGTCCCTTGTTGAATGGAAAGGAATTCCCAACTGTTGTGTTTTTCTGAATATTGTAGAGAAATCAAGGCTAGAATGGCTCCAGTGTAAGAACTGCAGAAAAGAAAAAAAAAAAAAGAAAAACGCAAGAATCGGGGAACAATAATATGAATCCAGAAAACAGCAAAACAACTGACAACTTTTTCCATTTTATTTTTAATGTGTAAAGTCAGTTCCAGTGCTCTGTACTGGAGATTGGTGGTTGTTGTAACCATTATTACCTGCTTCCACTTTGTAGATTCAAATGTTTCAACTATGCGTCCTTCGGGATTCTGTCATGGAAATGAAAGCAGGGGGAGATCACACAGCATGTTTTTCTTTTCTTTGTTGGAGAAGTTGTTACTTTAATTGTCTCATGCATTGGCAGGGCAATATATACTTTTTTTTCTTATTTACTACATTTTCGTTTAAATAGTTGCCGTTCCAAGTCAGGCCACCCCCTTAAAAATCCATTTAGAAGTTCTCCAGACAATGTGATCAAGGTTCCAAGTTTTACTAATAATGAGTGTATTTATGAAATTGGATTCTTATTGAAATACCTCGACAGAATAGTTGAAAGGGAAGGTAAAGAGAGAAAGAATAATCACAGACTTTGCATATTTAATCTCTTTCTTATGTGGACCTGTAATGCCTCATCAGTTTTTCCAGTCCTGTCTTTCCTCAGAAATGAAGTTATATTAGACTTAAGGGTGCAAACAGCTGTCCTAAAGCTTTAACTTGCATTTTCCTTGGGTTTTGACTCCTAGTGAAGTTAACTGCCAGCAGTTTGGCTCTGAGTGATGGTGTATCATTACCACTAGTGTGAAGGGTACTACTTGTTTGCCTTCCTGTTTTTGTTAAGCTTTGGCACAAAGTGCAAGTATCCCTTCTGCGCCTCTTGCTGTTGTATTTTATTTGGTCATAGGGCAGTTTGCTATATGTGTAATATTTCCTGTCCATCTCAAAGTAACCCTAATATCATGATGAACCAGCTAGCTAAAGCATTGGCTCGTGCTGTGTCTGTGTTTCTACCTGCATGCCTGCTTCCCTCCCTTTTCCCTGCTTTGGAAAGAGTCATGGAGTTGGTGAGTAACTTGTTTAGGTTTCTGTTTGGAAAGGATTTGTCCCAATGTGGAAGTCCAAGCAGGTTTATTTGGTCCCTCTGCTGATGTCCACTGCAGTCACATCTGCATGGAAAGGGAATGTAATATCTTGTTGAGTGCAGGCCTCTGTGTGACTGCAGTATTGGAGAGTGTTGTAAGGTTTTTAAAATCCAGGTGAGTAAATACCTGGTGGTTTAGTCTGAGCAGAGCTCCAGGCTATCACAGTTCATCAGAAGCTGCATAAACTCTGAGTTGGAATGGTCTGAACCATTCCTTCACAAACTTATACAAGCCACTTGTCCCATCTTCTTTTTTATTGATTGATGTATCTATCAGTTGTATTTAAGATTTGTCTCTCTTACAGGGTGAAGTCCAGTATTAACACAATCCTTGATATTTTGATGGAAAGGACAATGTATAATGCATTTTGTTAGGAAAGTGTTACTACATGAGTAGCTTTATTGGAACATCAGGAAAAGTGCTTTGCAGCCAATAAGCTGTCATATTTGTGTATCGTGCACATCTGTTGCTTTCAGTAGTGCATATTTAACCAGCATCAGCTCTAATTACATTGCTTTTTGCAGCAAAGCCAAGGATTCACATTTCCTGGTCTCTTCTAAGAAAATCTAAACAGCTACTTGCCAGATCTGATAAGGAGGGGATCTATGTCATTCTGAAATTATGTTTGTTCAAGCAAGTTAGATATGAAAGACTTATTATCCATCTCATTGAGTAGCATGATAGCAATTGTTTCTTTCTGGTAGGATGAAGAACTATGATGTCTTTGGAAAGATTCTAGAAGACCTGTCAAACCTGTATAAAATTCCAGGAAACAGGTTGCAACTAGTTATTCCTTGAAAAACTTTTAAAATCCATATCCTACCTTTTGTTTACTTACAAAAATAATATTTTCCCTTCTCTCTCTCCCTCAGTGAAATGAGAGCTAAGGGATACCTTGCTTTGCAAGCCCTTGAAAAAGATCTTTATGCAATGTATCTTTTAGACAGGTAAGGTTGAAATCTACCTCTTTCTCTTTTTCCCTACACCCTCACCCTTCATTTCACTAAAAGCCAAGTTAACTGAACTAATTATAGAGCAGGTAGTGGAAGGCTAATGAGTTTTATCCCAGTGGAAAGCTTGAAGCCTTTCTGTAGTTTGGCAGCTCCAGGCATGCCAAACAAGATTTGAACTCTGGGCCTTATCTAAAAGACTTGCTGGGAAACTGGTTGGTTGCAGAACTTGTATGTGTGCATGCATGTGAGCACCCACTAGGAGCCAACAGTGCCTCTGAAAGTCAGAAGTCATGTTTAGATCTCTCTGTGGCAGGACTAAAATATTCCTTTTGAGGTACTGCTGTTTGGGTATCTCAGTTTGTGCTCAGGTTTTAGATCAGGAGTTGTGGATGCTACCTTTCCTCCTATCTTTCCTTTTCTCATTTCTCCTTTCAAAGAGCCAGATTACAGGCAGATGTGGAACAGATTTTCCTAAACCCTCTGGTCATTGTACAATGATTCTTATTGGTTGGTTTGTTTGTTTTTCAGAAAATTAGAGCTGAGGACAGTGCTTTCCTTTTAGATTTTTGAAACATCTTTCTTCTTATCTTGCCTATTAAGAAGTCCAGCAAGCATCACCATCTGTGACCTGAAACATACTCTTGGCTTATTTTTGTACAGTGTTCCCTTATTATCTCCATGAAGCATATTATCTCCATGAACAAATACACTATATCCTTGCTGATCACTGATACCTCAGTAAATATTAGTAATTAGTTAAATGGATTATTTATCCCATCTATAATATAAGTTAATGAGCTGCAGAGTTTTAACGCACAGCTATTAATCATATGGCTGTATGTATTCAGCTGTACAACCACATTTGAAGTTAAAGATTGGTTCTGTTTGAATTAGTTTATCCAGGTTACTTCCTCACTCTTTGCTAAACCTGCCACTCCAATATTTTTGTCCCCATTCAATTCTGGTAAATAGCAAATCAAATTGCAACATGAAACAGCTCAGATACAGGGTTGAAACCGGAAGCCCAAGTCCTAGGAGTAAATGCATGAGTAGAATGATTCTGCTTTGAAAGCTATCATAACAAATGGAGACACAATCTACTGCCAAACATCCTCTCCCTTTGATTAAGGCAAATTACTCCTTACATTAGCCTAGCTAGCACCACAACTCAGGAAACACTAATCAAGATGTGTTTTGAACTAGAACACAGGATGTAAACAGAGTTACTGAAGTACTTCATGGAAAAGTAGGACACCTGGTGCCAAGAACTGGAGGTGATTTTTATTTTTTTCTTCATGGATTTAGAGAATTGTAATAAAAAAATCTTCCCGAGCCAATCTTTGTTTACAGTAAAGATCCTCTATTACAAATACAACATACAGTAGGAACTTACTGTGTCTGTACTCTCAGATAGTGTAGAGACATACAGAAGGAGAAAATAGGAAGAGACCAGGTGGCTTATTGGCTCCTCCAACACTGATTTGGCAGCAGAGTAAAAGCAAAGCCAGCAGTATTCTGAGGTTATGTGGGAAACCACAGTTTGGGAGTAACCGTGAGAAGACAGTGATAGTAGCTGAGATAAAACTCATGCTGCCGAAGAGCCAACTACAGTCAGTTAAGTTTTTTGGCTCATCTGCAGTGTCAGAAGTGAGCCTTACCTGTCCATGTGTTATAGTTCATGAAGGTACTTCTACTACATGCTACCACTATCCTGTTGCACAGGTTGGTGTGAGAGTCCCTTATGCAAGTATTACAACTTATGTTTAAGAATAGCCCCTGAAAGATATTGTTCTCTTGTTTCCCCCAGCCCTTTGTGTCAAGTTGCCTAACAGATTTCCTCTATTGAAGTGTAGTAACTATTTTTTTTTTATTTCTCAGGAACTCCTATGAACATTGAATTTTACATTTCTCCTTACCAAGTTTTGGAAGCAGAACTAAATCCTGGTAAAGCTAGAAAAGCAGAAATTACTAATGCAATAACTTTTTCAACACTACCTGTTTCATGAAGCAAAGTTGACTAATGAAACTCAGAAATAAGATTTAAATTCTAGTTTAGCAGAATTATTTATATGATGTACTTTACCATAATTAGAATGTTCATCAGGAAACCACTTCCCATTTCTTGGCTGTTGACCCAAATTGAAAGGAGACATCAAACAAAATAATTGCCTAGTCAGCATTCAAATGACTGGTGGTTGCTTGATCTGTTTCATGGCAAGTCCCAAGGGCAGCTACAGCTTGGGCAATTTGGCCATTTTGTGGCAGGCTGCTTCTTGCTGCCCAAGCATTGTAGCTGTCAGCTGGACCTGACCTTTAAAAATCCTTACTATTGCATGGTTTTTTATGGGCAGGATTAATCTACACCGACAGGAGGGAAATAATGCCATTCTCTTCCTTCTTTCTCCCTCAGGTTCCCAGGTATGTGGAACAAAAACAATTGTAACTGTTGAAGGCACTGATACGCTTCACCGACTTCCTCTTTCTCCTCTGCTTGTAAATTCTCAAGCTGGAGAGGACCGGTGAGGGTCTGGACGCTTCTCAATACAGAAATGGATTTACGTGTCATTGGCACTAACCTCAGCAAAACTTACATTCAGCGTCTGCTAGAACGGGGAGCTCTGTTTTATTGTTGGCATTGTGCTCCATGGCTGCACCCTCGGTCACTTACGGCTTTTACAGTTTTCCCAGAAGGACTTCAAAGTTACTGTGTTCATATTTAAGTGTGTCAGGTGCACCAAACTATGGATGTACTCATAGATTTGAAACCAGAAAGAGCCACTGGAACAGTATAACTTAACTTCCTAGTATTTAACAAGCAACTCTGCATAGTTTCAAAAGAAATAAAGCACATATTGAAGGACATTACACCTTAACTATAGAAAAGTAGGTTGAATCACGCCATGAATACTGAGACCTTATCTCTCGCTACTTCAGAGCTAGGCTGGAGAGAAACTCTGAAGTCATTCTCCAAAATAAATCACTATAGAATGATTTATAGAAAACATTCTTGTACACTGTTCCTCAGTTTATTGTGGCTTGCTTTTCCTTTTCGCTAGTCTTCACACTAACCTTGTTTTAAAATGTTAAAAGTTGTATTTATAAAGCAAAACTTTTCTCAAGACCGAAAGTATGGAACATAGTAAACTGTGAGTGACCTGATAGTGCCTTTGCTTTGGGGGTCCCTTTTGCATCATGTTCTATCACAAGCTTTCATTCTGACCCCTTTTTCTTTTTTTTTTTTTCCTAGTAACCCTGTTTTTTTGCTGCTGTCTGATGAACTCAGCATAGATTTGTCAGCTTTTTTTGTGCTGAAGTTTCACCATCCTATTCCTATGTCCTCATGCAGTATTGAAGAGATACAGAGGCTCACAGGCATGTTACAATTGTTTTTAAGACCAAGTACTTCTGTGACTATGCAGTGCCTATTTGCTTTCTACTTTCCCTTTTTTTAATACTAGCTTTCATGTACAGTCATAACCTAAATGACAACAAAAAAAAAATCACCTGATTTCAGGAATTCGGATTACTGGCTTGAAACTTGCACCTCTGTATGAGCTGATTGTTCAGTCTACCCTCAAAGAAAAAGGCAATGAAGACTTGTCTACACACAAATCCTGTTTCTTTGTGGTGAGTAAAGTGTGTTTGACACACGCTCTGACCTTGTGCAAGATATATCCTAAATTATAGTTCCTAATATACAAGCAGTGCAGACTTCCCAGAATCCCAACAGTATGTAAATGCTCTTCAGGAAATAGTTGAAGTTATTTAGGAAACAATATTAGGCCCTTTCAAGTAAGTGAGCTTCTCCTCCTCATTAATGAAACTCTGTGTGTGGCTGCTGAAGTTGTACTAATTTGTCTGTGTGTAACCTGAATATTTACTCTCCTAAAAATTGCTCAGAACTTTGCCATTAATGCCTTAAAAAGAAACAAACTTCTTTGATAGTGGGAAAAGCAAATCACAAGTTGGTGCTTACCTAGTTTTCTGAAGGTCTTTATCATGTTGCATATGTCATGCTGTTTTAACTAAAAAAAGATTTTTTTATTAGATAACACTGAGAATATGGATTCCTTTTAGCAGGATTGGCAGGAAGAAAAGTGTAAAGTGTTACAACAGGGATGTGAATTACTGTCTAGAACCATGGTTGCTTAACTGTAGATGGCTTCCCTTTTAATAAACCTTTTATTAAGAAATATTCAATTTTTGCTGCATTAGACATAGAGGAAAAATTTTAGAATATAAAATGGTGGCTAAGATGCTTTCTGTGAGACTTATATACAAGGCAACTACAAGATAAGCTTCATGGATCTACTTTTTTGCTTGGAAACAATAATTTTTCTATCTATGGCTGCAAAAGAGGGCCCTTCTTTCTCTTCTAGTAGTAGTGTTAGCACAGCCCACCACCTACATAGTTCTTGGACTTTGAACTGGTGGTACAGAAAGTAGTATTAAGTTTACACCATGCTAAGGTGAAGTTTAGCAAAGCTCTCCTCTATAAAACCCAAGAGATGGGATGAATTTTTTATTACCATTGAGCACCTAGGAAAGGCTCTGTAACTCTTCAGCAGTTCCCTAAAATATAAGTACTTGCTAGGAGATGGTTTTGCTTCTGAGTTTAAAGATAAAAATAAGTTATTAAATTCTAACCTTGAAAGGAAGGCAGAGGAAACCCTTTTGCTTTGTGAATACATGAGGAAAAGTTCTTTTATTCTGCTTTTCAGCTTTTCTTAATGTAGACTCTGCTAATTAACTGCCCTGCCCTGTTGTTAAGGTGACAATTCCCATTTGTCACTCTGAAAGAGATGACATAATATTGCACTTCTAATTTTGTCAGAGAATCACTGTCAACATGGACAGGTGACAACTACTTCTTACTAGCTCCTCTTCTCCAACTCCTCTTCATATGAATCACTGGGAGATACTCTAGCCAAATATACTTCTTCAAAGAAAGCAGTAGTGATGGAAGGAGGAACTACATATGATCCCCTAAAGAGATTTCAGGCAAAACTGCTACCCTATTTGTACAACTGTCAAGCAGCACTACCGTGATTTTCTTCTGAGAGATCTTGGCTGTTAACATTTCTATAGTCTACAGGGCTTTTAAGAGTAGTTGGAAGAATTTGTGGCCCTGACAACTTGGTTCTGGGTATATCCACCCAATTTGGATGCATTTGGGAGGGAGTGTATCTTGTTCAGCTTCCTCTAAGTGGTGGTAAACTGGTTGGATGGCCGGGCCCAGAGAGTGGTGCTAAATGGAGTTAAATCCAGCTGGAGGCCAGTGACAAGTGGGGTTCCCCAGGGCTAAGTGCTGGGTCCAGCCCTGATCAATGTCTTCATCAATGACCTGGATGAAGGCATTGAGTGCTCCCTTAGCAAGTTTGCAGATGACACTAAGCTGGGTGGAA
>WAAB01002213.1:0-33559 GCA_013389865.1 Piaya cayana
TTTCACCTGTAGCTATAAAAATGCCTGTAGCAGGCTGTGTTTTGAAGTTGAGCATGTACAAATGGTTTCTTATGCACTCATACTCTGAGTTTCCAAGGATGTGCGTGTCGTAAGCCACTCAGTGTGGTCAAACCTGCAGCAGGACCTTTCACACCTTGTTTTGAAGCACCTCAGATACTGTACACTAAGGAAGAGTATATACTTTAGGGTCATACTGCAGCTCCTTTTGGCAAGCATTGGCAACTGACTTGATACTGTAGAGAACACCAAGCCAGTCTGCATCTAAAATGCATGTAGTCTGTAAGGAGTTGGTGGGTAGTCTTCGAAAGACAAAGCAGTTTGATTAACTCTTATGGGATGCGTGAGTTTGGTGGGTTTGATTTTTTTTATTTAATTTTGCTTTCTTTTTAACCTGAGGAGAGCATGTTGGTGCTGTGTTATGGGAAAAATATCTGTTTAATGCATGAATAATAGTCTGTCGCTTTGGTGAGCATGAAGAAGCAAGAACTGCATATATATTGGCAGAGCATGTTGTCTTATTTCTCCAATCTTGTATGTTATAGTGTGGTGTTCTGTTTTGATTTCATTTAATTTTTTGACTAATGACTTTGTCTCTGCAGATGAAACACTCAATGGAGGAATTCCGAAACCTCGCTACGCGATATGGAGATCTGTATCAGTCGTCTTTTGATGCAGACTCTGCAACTCTAAGAAATGTAGAACTGTATCCTTTTAAAATCTTACAGTTTGTCCACTTTCTGTCTCGTGGACAGCATGAATCTTAACAGTCCTCTTTTGTTTGAAGACTGGCACAAAATCATTTTGAAGCAGTTAGTAACAAAAATTGGACACCAATTGCTTAAAACCTATTTGGAAATAAACATTGCTGTACTATTGTTTGGAATTACTTTAGAAATAAATTATGACACACAGATTGCAACAGCATGCAATTTGTGATTTTTGTAGTTCTTGCTCTGTGTTTACTAAAGGAGTAATGACTGTAGGATTTCTTCCCAAAAGCTGGGAAAATAAGGACAAGTACCAGTAAATACACTGCATTTCTTGGTTTGGGTGCCAACTTTATAAGTCTGTTACCTCCTTATTATTAATATCAGGCAGCAGCAGAGCTGTCTGTTGATTTCACATGCAATAGAAGCTCTGATTTTGGATCCAGAATCAGTAAGGTAGGTTTGATGGTTAACCGTCTACTTCTTTGCTGTTTTACTTCTAAGTCCTTGGGGTTTTCATCCTCAGAATTCAAAGAATGTTCAGAAAGTTTCTCTGGAGACCCTTCTAATTCTGTTCTGGGCAGACTTGAGGACCTGTTGCTGCTGTGCAGTAACTGGCAGGCTAGTGACTGTGCTTCAAGTTCAATATTTTGTACTGGTTTTGCTCTTGAGAGCGCTGTATTGGACTTGTCTTAAATACAGACTTGCTTTAAGCTAAAAAAACTTGTAAACTCTTCTTTACCCATCTAATTTAACTTGTGTTGTTCTGTAGCTCCTATGCCTACTGTTTGCACTTGTAAGTACACCTTCGTTTCATCCAGAGTCCTGAAAATATATGCACTAAATTAGTTTAAACTTCTAATGTAAAACCATCACCTCCAGCTCTTTTTTAATAGAGAACTTACACTGATTAGAATATTGTGTTGAAGTATCTATGAATTTGATCACCCTTTAAAACTTTCAGGCTGTGATTACATGGAAGATAATGCGGATAAACTATTTTAAATGTGTGATTTTATAACTGGAAATAAAAGTGAACATCCTAAGTGGCTGTCCTACTCATTATGAACTAAGCATTGCTCAGAAGATTTATTAATCATGCTTGTAAAAATTATGAAACTGTGCATTTCAAAACATTGGGTGTCTAGGAGATAGAATTGTATTCAGAGCATGAGATTATGAACTTCCCCATTTAGTCATTACTCTGGTATTTTTGCTGTTCCTTGAGTTCTGAGACTTTAAAAAAACATTATAAACACTGCAAGCTTAAATAAAGCCTGGGGAATTAAACACTGCAGGCTTTAATAAAAGCGAGGGGGAATTAAGCACACTGAGTGTTAGACGTGTAACCGCTTCAAGTGAGGGAGGGTGGGGACAAAGTGGTGAATAAGCTGTAGTTAAGGAAGGATTTAAATGTAAAGGGCAGGTCTTATAGTGGAAAAATAATGAAGAAACAGAGTAAACAGTTTGAAAGACAGTTAATTCTTAATTACCAGTTGTAACAGAGGATGGTCTTGTTGGGCCTGTTTGGGAGTGAGACTTCCAGGTTACAATGAAGAAAGTATGTTGAAGGTGTTGAAAAGTTTTATTTTTTTAGTTTCCAGGAATATAGCTCGAATGGAACTGCACAGGTTGAGAGTGAATATGAAAGAAGAATGATGTCTGTATTTAATCATGTACTGGAAGAAGTGGAATCCCTCAACAGGAAGTATGCTCCAGTGTCATACTTGGCAAGTAGTAGTTTTAAATGTATTCTGTAGACAAAGGTTCCAAAAACTCAGCAACTCGATGTACCTATGGTGGTCAAGAAACTGAAGAGTACACTTGGTTAATTAACATAATATAACCTCTGACTAGTACAGATGGTTTAGATGGAGAGTCACTATTTCAAAAATATCTCAAGAAAGTTTTTTGCTAAGACACATCTGTAATCTTACCGGTCTGATTAAAAGTAACGTATTAAAAATACTGGTATTAAGAATATAGTAGATGCTGAAAAGATTCCTAAAAGTAGTTTCAGGTCTCTTGTCAGATCTCTCCACGCTTGCATTCAAATACTGCAGTGCACTCTCTTTGTTCATGCTGTTGTCATGAAGGAATTCTTCCCTTACCACACATAGTACTGGACGGTCCAGCAGTAGCCTAGCTTTGGTCACTGAGCTGTTGGCAGTTAATGCTGTTGTTTTGTGAGTATAGAGTTTCTCTTATCGATGCAGGTCATCAGAGAACACAATGTAAACTGTGCCGAATGCAAACAATGAGCTGGTAGCCTACTCATTTACAGGACTGATATGGTTTCAGCTTTTACTGTTAGTGAACATCATTAGGCTGAAATGGATGTTGATGGAAACAAGGTCATGGGAACATTTGTCATGATTGGGATCTGTTTGCCTTATTTCTACATTCAACAGTCCTTACCAATTCCAAATAGAAGAATGAGTTGTGAAAAATATAGCAAATATAAACCCTGTGAATTTATTTGTTGCAGGCTCCATACCAGTGCAGCTCAGTGACTCAAAATCATAAAATAATTTGGGTTGGAAGGGACCCTAAAGATCATCCAGTTCCACCCCCTGCCATGGGCAGGAACATCCCAATATACCGGGCTGCTCAAGGCTGCATCCAGCCTGGTCTTGAACACCCCCAGGGACAGGGCAGCCACAGCTTCCCTGGGCAACCTGTCCCAGTGCCTCACCACCCTCATGGGGAAGCAATTCCCCTTTATGTCTAGTCTAAATCTGCCCCTCTCCAGATTATACCACTGCCCCTTGCCCTATCACTATAAGCCTTTATGAACAGTCCCTCAACAGCTTTCTTGTAGCCCCTTTCAGGTATTGGAAGGTTGCTATGAGATCTCCTTGGAGCCTTCTCTTTTGCAGGCTGAACTTCAATAGTGCTGCCTTTTGCTCATCTGAACAAACAGAAGGGTGGTATAATGCAGTGCAGAAAAGAAGAGGTCAAGAGGCTTAGAACTGAATTATTGTATCACATTAAGTTACAGTAGATGCTGGTCTTATTTGCTTGGAGGAGAATTGTTATTTAGTTGAGAGTTTGTGTGTGAGCATTTTGTGTATGAGTGCTTCAAGCAGATCCTGCTCTGCTGACTCTAATGTTAGGACGGAGATGATCTGGATTTTTGTTTTTCTTGGCTTCCTTGTCCTTTCCAGAGCAGACGACCTTCTTCATAAAAAGCAGAATGTAAATAGAGGTTGAGTGTAGTCACTGACATAGCAGTGGCTGTTACCTTCTGACTATATCAATGTATTTCTAGACTTCTAGTGGAAATTATTGCTGTTTCAGTACCTCAAGTGCATGTCTTTCCTATGCTATGAATAATGGTTTTTTTCTCATTTGGTTTGGTTCTGTTTCTTACAGCATACAGCTTGTCTGTGCGATGCTGTCATTGCTTTGTTGAAGGTACCCCTTTCATTTCAGAGGTACTTTTTTCAAAAGCTGCAGTCTACAAGTATTAAGGTAAGTACTACTCAAATGTACCCTAAAAAGTATCTTCATATTAATGAGAAAAGCCTTACTCAAGACACAAAGTTTCAGTGTTTTTAGTGAAGACACTTAACTGTAAATAGCATCTATGTTTATCTGTTAGGAATAACTTGAATAATATATACATATGGTCTTTAAAAACTGCTGTGCTGTGACTTAAATAGGATTCAGTTTTTTAAATTGCAAAGTCTTAAAGATAAAATCTATCTGGAATTTTTGTTGATTCTGAGTCTGCAATGCTAAATTGTGTTCTTGTGCTGGGAAGGCAACTTTTATAATTTGCGTTATTTTCCTTTAAAAAGCAATGTTTACTGTCTTGGAAGAACACTAATATTTATCATCTGACTGAGCAAGAATGGCTACATGTGGCCTTCAGTGTTTATATTATTTTTTACTCAAGTACTCCTTTTTTCTGTGAAAAGTGAAAGCCTTAAGATTTTTTAAAAATATTTACTCTTTACTGCTTTGTTCAGCCTTACATACTTTTTCTGTTTCTTTGAGGAAGTGCAATTAGGGAAACTGATATAAAGACCTCATTTGGTATTGCTAATGATATTTATTGATCATGATAGTAACAGGTCTTGGATATAAAGTCTGTGTTTCCATTTGGTGGTTTTGCTACCAAATGCTCCTTGGAAATGTTTCAGTAAGGAGGTGTTCTGTTTTATCCTTAAATTGTTTGCATTTCTGGAGGCACAAAATTACATTTTGTTCTTTTCTGTTTTAGCTTGCTCTGTCCCCATCTCCAAGGAACCCAGCAGAACCTATTGCAGTACAGAACAATCAGCAACTGGCCCTAAAGGTGGAAGGAGTAGTTCAGCATGGATCTAAACCAGGCCTTTTCCGTAAGATCCAATCAGTCTGTCTAAACGTCTCTTCAGTGCTGCAGAGCAAATCTGGACAAGACTATAAGGTATGGATAGAATAGGGGCAGGAGGAGTCTTAAGCTTCTTCGCTGTGTTTTCCTGCTCTTTTGTTTGACTCTGGTTTGCAGAATTCTCAGTTTAAAATGAACGTATTCTTCTGTAATCTTCTCACTCTTGACGGTTGACATTCAAGCACTGGTCAGTCTCAGGCACAGTACATGGAAGGGATCTAGGATTTTTAAGTCTGGTATGCTGATACTTTTTTGTTACTACTTTTCTTTCCAAACAAAAGAGGCTTTGTGATGTTCAGAACAAGGCATTAGGAATCTGCTTGAGATCAGGAAAATGCAACCTAGGTATATATCGTACAAAACCCCACAGAGGGGTAAAAAGTCAGGAGTTGATTATTTATGGCCACATAGTCTCTAGAAATTCTTTATTCTCATTTTAAGGGTGATTTGGTTTTTTATGGAAATCAGGAGTCCTGGCTGTCCAAATTGAATAGTCCCTGAGGGAGATACACTCTAAATCCAAGTCAACAGTTTTATCAAAGATTGCATGTCTGAAGTTCAGACTCTGGTAACATATGACACTTAGTAAAAGGCATATTTTGGTGGGTTTTGTGGTTGGTTTTGGTTGTTGGGTTTTTTTTATTTTGTCATTTGGGTGCTTTTTTTTTTTTTTTAAACTGGAGAGGGGAAGAAGGGAAAAAAGGTCAATTGCTTCTAAAAGAACCTGACTAGGAAGTGTGCAATGTTTGCCTGACTCTTATTACTCTGTGGAAAACTAGAGCCTTGGAGAGAAAGACTTGTTAGCTACCTTACTTCTGTTAATAGATGTAAAAATAACTCGTTCATTGATGAAAAAGCATGTCAAGCAGGCTCAAACAGGCAGATACATTAGTTCAGAATACTTGAGGACAAAGATTTTTCTCTCTCTCCTTCAAATGGAGAGCATAAAACTTACTTTAACTGTTTATTTTTTAAAAAATGGCATTTTAACCTTCCATGTGTTCTCAGATTCCTATTGACAACATGACCAATGAAATGGAGCAGAGGGTGGAACCACACAACGACTACTTCAGCACTCAGTTTCTATTAAACTTTGTGGTACTTGGCACCCACAACATCACAGTAGAGTCCTCTGTAATAGATTCAAATGGTATTGTCTGGAAAACTGGGCCTAAAACAACTATTTTTGTTAAATCTCTTGAGGATCCATACTCCCAACAGCTTCGTCTTCAGCAGCAGCAAGGACAGCCGCCATCACAGCAGCAACAGCAAAGAACAGCANCTTAAGATTTTTTAAAAATATTTACTCTTTACTGCTTTGTTCAGCCTTACATACTTTTTCTGTTTCTTTGAGGAAGTGCAATTAGGGAAACTGATATAAAGACCTCATTTGGTATTGCTAATGATATTTATTGATCATGATAGTAACAGGTCTTGGATATAAAGTCTGTGTTTCCATTTGGTGGTTTTGCTACCAAATGCTCCTTGGAAATGTTTCAGTAAGGAGGTGTTCTGTTTTATCCTTAAATTGTTTGCATTTCTGGAGGCACAAAATTACATTTTGTTCTTTTCTGTTTCAGCTTGCTCTGTCCCCATCTCCAAGGAACCCAGCAGAACCTATTGCAGTACAGAACAATCAGCAACTGGCCCTAAAGGTGGAAGGAGTAGTTCAGCATGGATCTAAACCAGGCCTTTTCCGTAAGATCCAATCAGTCTGTCTAAACGTCTCTTCAGTGCTGCAGAGCAAATCTGGACAAGACTATAAGGTATGGATAGAATAGGGGCAGGAGGAGTCTTAAGCTTCTTCGCTGTGTTTTCCTGCTCTTTTGTTTGACTCTGGTTTGCAGAATTCTCAGTTTAAAATGAACGTATTCTTCTGTAATCTTCTCACTCTTGACGGTTGACATTCAAGCACTGGTCAGTCTCAGGCACAGTACATGGAAGGGATCTAGGATTTTTAAGTCTGGTATGCTGATACTTTTTTGTTACTACTTTTCTTTCCAAACAAAAGAGGCTTTGTGATGTTCAGAACAAGGCATTAGGAATCTGCTTGAGATCAGGAAAATGCAACCTAGGTATATATCGTACAAAACCCCACAGAGGGGTAAAAAGTCAGGAGTTGATTATTTATGGCCACATAGTCTCTAGAAATTCTTTATCCTCATTTTAAGGGTGATTTGGTTTTTTATGGAAATCAGGAGTCCTGGCTGTCCAAATTGAATAGTCCCTGAGGGAGATACACTCTAAATCCAAGTCAACAGTTTTATCAAAGATTGCATGTCTGAAGTTCAGACTCTGGTAACATATGACACTTAGTAAAAGGCCTATTTTGGTGGGTTTTGTGGTTGGTTTTGGTTGTTGGGTTTTTTTTATTTTGTCATTTGGGTGCTTTTTTTTTTTTTTTAAACTGGAGAGGGGAAGAAGGGAAAAAAGGTCAATTGCTTCTAAAAGAACCTGACTAGGAAGTGTGCAATGTTTGTCTGTCTCTTATTACTCTGTGGAAATCTAGAGCCTTGGAGAGAAAGACTTGTTAGCTACCTTACTTCTGTTAATAGATGTAAAAATAACTCGTTCATTGATGAAAAAGCATGTCAAGCAGGCTCAAACAGGCAGATACATTAGTTCAGAATACTTGAGGACAAAGATTTTTCTCTCTCTCCTTCAAATGGAGAGCAGAAAACTTACTTTAACTGTTTATTTTTTAAAAAATGGCATTTTAACCTTCCATGTGTTCTCAGATTCCTATTGACAACATGACCAATGAAATGGAGCAGAGGGTGGAACCACACAACGACTACTTCAGCACTCAGTTTCTATTAAACTTTGTGGTACTTGGCACCCACAACATCACAGTAGAGTCCTCTGTAATAGATTCAAATGGTATTGTCTGGAAAACTGGGCCTAAAACAACTATTTTTGTTAAATCTCTTGAGGATCCATACTCCCAACAGCTTCGTCTTCAGCAGCAGCAAGGACAGCCACCATCACAGCAGCAACAGCAAAGAACAGCATACTCACGGTTTTAATTCCCAGAAGTGACTCTATATCCAATGGTATTAACGTTTTTGTTGGACACTTTTTTGAAAGATCTACATTTTTAACTTCCTAGAAAGTCTCAGATGCCAGTTTGCTGCTTCTTGAATTATCTGGGGTAAATTGGAACTTGATTGAGGCAACTGTGTTCAAATTTGGAGTTATGCTTTTAACATAAGAACTTCCACCTGGCCTATTGACTTCTGTTTATGCACTTGTTGCAGCAGGCTCCTCAGACTTTGGTAACAGGGGACACTAAGAGCTCTTTGACTAGAACTTTCTGTACTTTCTTTTTTTTGAAGAACATAGGTTCTAATGTTAGGCTTACAGGATGCTTTGTCTAGTTACACAGCTGAGTGTGGTGTTAAGCCTGTATCTTCTAATGTGAAGAAATTGGCAGGAATATCCAGAATTTTTATTTTATGATGTTTTAATAGCATCTTCCAGTATTTACCTGGTGTATGTGTATTACTACAGTTCTTCAGCACTGCTTAATGCTTGCATCTCAAATTAAAAAAACGAGTTGTAACTCACTTCTCATACCCAGTCCTTGTAGCAAGAGGCAGCTTGAGGGGTTACTGTCCAGGAAGTTTTACAAAAGGCACAATTTTACAGGTGGGAACAAGAACTTTCTCAGATGATACAGGAAAGATGGCTATGTTCTTTTAAAATTTTTGAAATACACATGTATGTGTATATGTATACATGTATGTGTATACACATGTATGTGTATTTCAGAAGGCTTTGGTACATGTATATGTATGTGTATACACATGTATGTGTAATTCAAAAGGCTTTGGTTTTGCTGGGGGGGGGTTGTTTGCTCTTTTGATAGGGTAGTTAACTTGCAAGTTGTCATTTGTTCTAACTACTTGTGTTTTTTGAAAAGGAGTTTTATATACCAGGGCTTTGTAATCTTGTGTACTCTTTGACCAATTTGCAAATTTTTATTTTTACCTTTCTAGAATAACTTGAAGGATAATTTTGCCAATATTAGAAGTTGATCCAGAATAATTTTGGAAATGTACTGCTTCATACGTAGTTTTCATGCTTGTTTCAGGTGTGAAAGGTTGGACTCCCAGGCAGCCAATCACATAACATGTTTTCACCTGGTTCTCATAATTAGGCTCTGCTTATCGTTCTGCAGGAAAGTAGGACCTACTTGAATGGGAAAGAGGAAGGATTACACTTCTTACAGACTTCAGTTTGTAAATGGTTTCATCCCTTTTATTGGAGCAGAAATTTTCATTGTTATTTTCTCAGTAAAATCCTTAGATACTGTTATTTCTTCAAGTTGTTTTAACCATAGAAGCTAACTAGAGCTTGCAGATTCTGCTCACTTTATATGCAGAGAATATCATAATGACTTGTTATAAGCCTAGGTTTCTTTGGCATAGCTGGATGAAGAATTGTTTTCTCTGTGTTTTCCTGCAATGGTTGCATAAGAGAACTACTTTTCTTCTTCACTTGAGACTAACAACAACAACAGAAAAACGAAGTCATCATGGTAGATTTTGTAGTGTCTTGGTCAGCAGTAATCATATGCAGAAAATATAATTGGGGTGCAAATAGGAGAGACTCAAAACTGGTGAAAAATTCTCTAGCATCCTCTTAAATCTGTTTTTTATTTTGTGCAGGAGACAAACTGCCACTGTGCTTCAAGCTGGCTGAGGGAAGTAGTGGCTTCTGTTCCTGGTTTTATGATTATATGCTTAGTTTTGTGTGTGTGCATACAGTTTTGTATATTGTGCATGCAGTCTGTCAGATTTAATATGTGGACTGTTTGTGGTTGGTTGGTTTTTTTCATTAAAGTCATAGATCCGTGTCTTAACCACAAAGCCCTCCTTATTGTAATTTAAAAAAAAAAATGACTAACAGGTCAAACAGTTTTTTTNTTAATGCATGCATCTCAAAGAAAAAAAAGTTGTAACTCACTTCTCATATCCAGTCTTTGTAGTAAGAGGCAGCTTGAGGGGTTACTGTCCAGGAAGTTTTACAAAAGGCACAACTTTACAGGTGGGAACAAGAACTGTTTCTCAGATGATACAAGAAAGATAGCTATGTTCTTTTAAAATTTTTGAAATACACCTGTATGTGTATTTCAAAAGGCTTTGGTCTTGCTGGGAGGGTTTGTTTGCTCTTTTGATAGGGTAGTTAACTTGCAAGTTGTCATTTGTTCTAACTACTTGTGTTTTTTGAAAAGGAGTTTTATATACCAGGGCTTTGTAATCTTGTGTACTCTTTGACCAATTTGCAAATTTTTATTTTTACCTTTCTAGAATAACTTGAAGGATAATTTTGCCAATATTAGAAGTTGATCCAGAATAATTTTGGAAATGTACTGCTTCATACGTAGTTTTCATGCTTGTTTCAGGTGTGAAAGGTTGGACTCCCAGGCAGCCAATCACATAACATGTTTTCACCTGGTTCTCATAATTAGGCTCTGCTTATCGTTCTGCAGGAAAGTAGGACCTACTTGAATGGGAAAGAGGAAGGATTACACTTCTTACAGACTTCAGTTTGTAAATGGTTTTATCCCTTTTATTGGAGCAGAAATTTTCATTGTTATTTTCTCAGTAAAATCCTTAGATACTGTTATTTCTTCAAGTTGTTTTAACCATAGAAGCTAACTAGAGCTTGCAGATTCTGCTCACTTTATATGCAGAGAATATCATAATGACTTGTTATAAGCCTAGGTTTCTTTGGCATAGCTGGATGAAGAATTGTTTTCTCTGTGTTTTCCTGCAATGGTTGCATAAGAGAACTACTTTTCTTCTTCACTTGAGACTAACAACAACAACAGAAAAACGAAGTCATCATGGTAGATTTTGTAGTGTCTTGGTCAGGCAGTAATCATATGCAGAAAATATAATTGGGGTGCAAATAGGAGACTCTCAAAACTGGTGAAAAATTCTCTAGCATCCTCTTAAATCTGTTTTTTATTTTGTGCAGGAGACAAACTGCCACTGTGCTTCAAGCTGGCTGAGGGAAGTAGTGGCTTCTGTTCCTGGTTTTATGATTATATGCTTAGTTTTGTGTGTGTGCATACAGTTTTGTATATTGTGCATGCAGTCTGTCAGATTTAATATGTGGACTGTTTGTGGTTGGTTGGTTTTTTTCATTAAAGTCATAGATCCGTGTCTTAACCACAAAGCCCTCCTCAGTGTAATTTAAAAAAAAAAATGACTAACAGGTCAAACAGTTTTTTTGTCCTGCATGATGAATGTGTGTTTCTTGCTCTTTTATTGACCAATATGTTTCTGGAAACCTCTGATGGCATCATTCCAAAAGTCTCAGAAACTAAACAAAATCTGCATATTGGGGAGTGGTCTTTTCTCATAAATCATATGATATTCACAGTGCACAGCAAAACTTAGGAGAAACCTAGTAGAGAAAAACTTCTCCAGGGAAATCCCTGACCTGTCCTGAGGCCTAATTGTCTGTGAGCCTGTCAGGTTTACCTGTCTGCAGTTGGAAAATTGTTTCATGTCCAGACAAATTTGTTCACCTGATGTAGAACTCCAGGAATTTGTATCAGTTTTGAAGCCAGGCAAATAGTAGCTGAAGTCTGAGAATCTGCATACTAAGTGTACAAGTTTGAGGTGTGAGGGTTAATATCTTCGGGAAAATGGCAAGTAGTACTTATTGGAAATTAGCTTGTATGGGAAAGTGTATTGCAGTACAGATATCTGAATTTCTAACAAATTGTGAAGAATTTGTTGTGCTGGCTCATTTCCAGCTTTGTTATATCTGCGTGCTGATTAGGAAACACCTTGGACCTGTTATTAAATCATCCTTTTGCGTAAGCACGGTGTTTCATGGTATGTGGGATTTGTAGTGAGGTTATTCTTTGGGTGGGTGTTCTGTTTGTTTTCAGTCATTGTGTAGTTTTATTCTTATCACACTTGTGCAACACACTTGGCAAACAGGAATCAAGGTTCCCATGGAAATCAGAGACTCCAAATACCCAGAGAGAATTGGGGAAGGCTGTTACAGTTACAGCAGTGTATAGAAAGCTGTTGTTGGAACAATCACCAGTGAATGTGATCCTCAACAGAAGCAGGGAGGTTATTTTGCTTGAATCCTGTGTTCTGTTTCTGGTGCCCATACTTGAAGATGTGTAGCAAAGACCCTAGAAAGTAATTCTATTATATGGACCCAAGTTAAGACTCCTTTGTGTTTCTCAATAAACAAAGCAGTAACTTGAACACTTATGCATAGTTGCGTACTGATAATGGAAGACAATTCAGATCTTGTTCACTGAAGAAACAAAAGAAAGAAAGAAAATACTGAAAGAAAGAAAATACTCAGTGGCTAGACATTGGTCTTGAAGCTAAGAATCCAAACAACACAAAGGCTTATACAGGTAGTTACAGCATTATTTAGTCTTAATTATTACATTGGTTTTCATCTGGCTCTAAAAAATTCTTGGGCTGGGAAAGGGTGGAGGTGATCAAATTAAGATGACTGGAAATATTCATAATATATCCGTAATATGTGCTGCATTAAACTAATAGTAATTGTTGCTTAGGCTCTAGAATTTAATCTCACCTGTCTGCGTATGATGTAGCCAGTTACACTCAGAAGTAATTACTACCCACCTTCTTGTGAACCTGTGCTCAGATATAACAGAAAGTGTCATTTCTAGACTCCTGGCTGACCTCTTCCTCAGGGCAAGTGCAAGTCAGCAAGGGGGTAGGAAAAGAATTTCCTCTGTCAAATTCTGCCTTACTCAGGAGGTTAGAGTATAATCTCCTGCTCAGGTCATTTGAGTGTTTCACAAGTGATTCCCTGAATTTGCACTCATCATGAGTATTCATGGCATCTTGAACTTCCCTCTTTTTTGCCTTTTTACCTCTTTGGAAATGCAGTGGGTTTACCTGAGGACTAAAATGCCTTAATTTAACTTTTTGTTTGTTGGGTTGTTTTTTTTTTGTTTTTTGCTAGTGGATATATGCATAATTGTGGATGTAAATGCTATGAAACTGCGCAAGAGTTGGACAGGTTTAGAAACAAGTTCAGTGGTCCTTTAAACTTCTGCATAAACTTTAAAAAGTTTCATTTAGTGCTGTCACCATTTTAGTTAAAAAGCCACCCAAACCTGTTGAAGTAATTGGTAGGATTTTCATGAATTATTTTGCATTTCTAAAATCTCTTTTGAACGCTTTTGAATTATGTTCAACATTTGTATTTTTGTGTGATATAGAGACGGAGAGATCTTGTACAACACAGTATAGAAGCATCTTGCCTTCAAAGTAGCTTTATTTCTGGCTGTTGTCTTTTTGCTGACCTGCAGTGCCTTGCTTTCTCCTTGGTCAGCACGTTTACTTACATGCCCTTTTAGTTCTTAGTAGCATCTTCTCAAAACAGTCTGTTCCTCTTGCGGCAGTGCAGGTGTAGCCAGGTATCTGCATTATCCAAAGCAAGAGAGGAGGGAAAGTAAGGGAAGGTAGAGGGTGTGGGGACTTAGGAGCCCTGCCAGCTCACAAAGCAGTTCTGAGTTGAGTAGGGCCCAAGAACTGGTAGTTCTTTCTGCTCAGCTGCTTGTAACTCAGCGTCCAGCACCACTGGAGCTGCTCCTGCTTCACCCACGTTGGTGACTCCAAGGACAGAAGTTTAGAGACTTATCCAGAACCTCAGCCTGTTAACCCGCAAAACAGAGTGAGAGAGACAAAGCACTTCTTGAAAGCAAGGGGAAAACGAGCATTACATAGCTTTTCTTACAAGATATATCATGCAACATTGAGGTTATCTTCTCCTCTGTGAATTTTTAAGATGGGTGCTGCTTTGTGTTACTGGGAAGCAAGTGTATCTTAGTGGTGACCTTAGATAGAGGTTTTCGTACTCCAAGGGATGTCTGTCTGACAAACAGCAGCTGTACAAACTCACTGCTGAAATCACAGACTACCTGTTTTTCAGTGAGACATCATGGCAGTTGCTGTTCTTCATGCTTCCAGCAAGCTTTGTTGAGCTGATTGTCTGCATGGTGCTGAGAAATAGGAAGTATCTTGGTGCTCTCATTTGATAAAAGCTTTATCTGCCTCTTGCTTGCCCATCTCAAAGCACTGCTATTGAAATTAGGGACAGCCTGGCTGTATATTGATGGAGTTTTCAGTTAACCTCAGCCTCCTGATCCTTAGACCACATAAGAAGAGGGTTAAATGAATTTTGAGAGAAAAATTGTTACTAAAAAGAGCCTGTAGCAATATCTTAAAGTGTTTAGTCTTCCAGACACTTAACTAGTAAAAAATTGATTTTACTTGCTGTCAGTGCTGAACCAGTGACCCAGCAGAGGTCAAAGAGATACTGCAGCTTTTCCATTGTGTAGAAATAAAACTTAGGCCGTAGCCACTTAAGTCTTAAATATCATCCAATATCTTCATTGGAGGGGGTGGAGTCTTACATTCACATTCCCTCAGATCTTATTTTGGTGGGGTTTTCAAGAAGTCTTTTAAATTATGATTAGTAAACCCAATTGCTTGGAGTTTATGGGTCCAAAGAAGTTCAAGTCTTGTGTGGGTTGGCTGATTTAAAATACCTTTACTCAACAGTTTATTTATGTGTCTTGCTGGCAGTCCATCTTGCATCACATCCCTGCTTACTGCAAGTACTAAATTTAGGAACACAGTTGATTTGGAATTAATGGCTGTCCATGCTTAACATGCGTCTTCTAACTACAGGACAGAAACAGTGAGGGGCAGGTGAGCTCAAAGAGGCTGTGTATAAATTAAATGGTATGTGGCTGAGTGGACTCTGCCAAAGATAGTGGGTGATTCTTCAGGGTACAGTTTCATGCTTCACTTAACACTGCCTAGGTGTGTGGGGTTGCTCAGGGGGGCTCTCTGCTATGTATTCCTGCCTCCATATCTGCATCAGATCACTAGTTTACCCAGTTACAACAGTTTCTTTTTGCTAGGGTGTTTTTCAGCTGAATCATCAGGTTTGTCTTGGTTGAGTGTGCAGTGGCTGGATCAACAGAGCCAGCACAAGGAGGGTGCTGTGCAAGACATAGTGTGTCCTAGAAGGTAATAATCAACTGTTGGACTGGCTGACTATGCATCTGTGGTGTATTTCTGTGTTTAACCCAAGTCTGGAGGGAACAATCTGTTCACATACCTCTGAGCCGTGGCACAGCCAGTTTGAGAGGGCAGGGATCGCTGCGGTTGTTACCGGCCAGCTGTCTGGCCTTCCCGTCTGCCATGAGTCACCACCCACAAGGGAGACAGCAGGGGAAGAAATGCTTTTGTGGAGCAGTGCATGAGGCCAAGCCTGAAGTGAGTTGTCAGCCTTTGCTCTGGAGCAAGCGAGGTGTACTTGAATATGTCCTGATTTGCCAGTGGTGCCTAAGGACAATGACGGCTGTCTGACTCACCTTGTTTCACAAAATCTTAAAGCGTGCACATGTCACTGTTCTGCTTTCACATTATTTTTTGGCTATTCCAATGTTATTACTACATGGACATTTAGAAATTTTGACTAAAGCAATTTTTTATCACTCAGTCTTAAATCCACTGGCATTAGTTTCCTGGGTACGTATTTGCAGAAATTGGTCTGTGCAAATGACAATATTCAAATTAGATCATTATTCCTTGAGTAAAGTGGAAAAGCAACATAGATGGAGACCTCTTGGAGCTAGTCATCCACCTCAGACAGATAGGAAATTCCAGGACCTGCAATAATACACAAATAATGTTGTCTGACTTCTGCAGAAGTCTCTTTTCCTCATATAATGAAGGAGGAACAAAAGCTATTGTAAATGCTTATGTCAATTGTTTTAAGTAATTCAGTGAAGCTGTTATACTGACTTTTTTTCCTAAGCAGCGTGAATTAATCCTGTCTGTAGTGCACAAGCTCTGATAGTTTATTTCCTTTGTGTTTCTGTACATGTCACCAGTGAAGAATCGATGTGCATTTTCATCCTTGCAGAGCAAAAGATTTACCTGACAGCCTTCTGTATCCTGTGAGAAGCATGCAGAACCTTTCCTTGTTTCGCCCCTTTGTAAGGGTTTGTGTGGTAGCATGGACAAAGTCTTTGTGAGGAATTTCTGAAAGGATTAATTCTGAGTGCATCTGGGTTGTACAACACACATTATAGATCCCCTAAAGAGATTTGTATTTCTTTTAGAATATGTGCACTAGGTTAAGAACAAAAATATACTCTGATTTTTATTTCTGGAGGGAGCAGGGCAAAACAGGTGAAGCATAATGATAGCTTGAAGGCTGCAAGTTTAGTCATGTTCCTGATATTTCAGCCTGACCCCAAGAAAAACACCTAGTTATTATGTGTTGGGCTTCCCATTTAAACAAAAAAATAAACAAACCACAGACTGAAACCCTAATTTCTTTTCCTTTGCTATTCATAGTTTTGGAAATTAATTTGTCCTATGGAAGTACAAGTTACTGTGCTGCTGTTTTGTAGAGGGATTTTTTTTCTTTTGCTTTTGTATAGGACAAAGGAGGTCCTAACCCATGACTATTAAGTGTGTTGCAATATCTACAGTAGTTCAGCTTGGTAAGTTAACAAAAACAGTGCAGAATTTGCATGGCAGAAATGCTTTGGAGAAATACTTCTTTAAAACACCAGGCTGGTGAATCAATTATTTGTCTTTTTTTTTTTTCCTTTTTATGAAAACTTTTCTAAACAAAAAAAGTGTTGCAGACTAGTTACTCATGTTCCGGTTTGCCCTTTAATTATATGACAGTACTAAATGGCAGATGGAAACGTTGATGGTTCACTGAATATATTTATGTATGTGTGTAAACATTACCTCACCAGAAAACAGCTTACCAAGAGAGGTATGCTACCTTAAAATGTGTTTTCAGCAAAGCACATTCAATAGTATAAACATGGTGAGCTCTTGCTGTGATGCGACAGATGGAAGAACCTTCTGCAATGCCTGCCTAATCACCTGAAATGTGCCTTTTTGATTCTTCTGGGCTTTCTGGGCACTGCCCTTATAGCTATAGCTAATAACAGCACTTAGAGGGGAATGATCTATTGGCAAGTCACGCAATGTTTACTGATGAGGTAATGTAGTTCTTCTGATTCATGAGTTCTCACCTATGTCTGACCATTTCTGCTGGCAGAGATGAGAATGTTCTTTGAAATGAAAAGCTACTGGGAGCTTGACACCCTCTTCCTGCTGTAAATCTTGCACTGCTTCCTGTGCCTCCAAGGCAGCTCAGGGAGAAGTTGGCATTGGCCACCTTAAATGCTCTGCTATGCAACCTGACTAAAGTAAAAATGCTTTTACTCTATTGAGCTTTTACTTTCAGCTACTTCTCCACAATCATCATAGAGTTCTGCATAATCTCATTCCTCATTTTTATTTTTAGTGTTTGACTCCAGGAAGTGTGGCATTTAAAAAAAAATAAATTAAAATATACCCCCAACCAAATGTTCAGTAAAATCTGTCCTTCTGACAACATCATTAGACAATTTGGCTAGCTTTGATTCAGTCTTGAAACACTCAGTCTTACTGGGTTGTGTCCAACCATTCAAGGAGTAAAGGAACAACACAATTGAAATTAATAGAAGTTTTACAAGCCAAGTGTCTTCCACTCAGACCTGTAGAAAAGTGCAAGTGGGAGTTGGGGAGCAGTTGTGTGAATGAGACTTGCAGGTTGGCAAAAGCCGATTGCAAGTTAGCAATTTAACAATGTATCACTGTAATTATCACTGGGTTTATTTCCTAGTCTCCACCTTTTGGAAAAGAAGGTCAACACACTCTGATTGTTTTTGTAGAAATGTTTACAGCTAACGAAGTTATATATTCAGTGAACTAGTTGTGAAATACTGAGGTCACTGGGAATAAAAACATAACCTTCACGGAACTACTCTAGCCAGTTTTCTAAAGAAGCTATGGAGCCGGGGTTAGTTATATCAGTTTGGCTGTTTAATATCCAATTCATTTGTACCAGTTCTTAGTTATGGTGTTGGTACTGAAGAATTGGTGGCTGAAATTACAGGTGGACAGTAAGCCTTCTCCAGCAAGAAAGTAGTATTGTACAGCTGTGCTGCCTGAGGCATAACTTGACAGTGATGTGGTTATTTATTAGTCTAGATGGATTCACAGGCGTCAAATTTCTAAACATAACATAGACAAAAGTTTCCTTCAGTACAGGGCAAATCCTGTTAATGCTGTAGTAGGGCTGACACAGGGCAGTTGCTTGCTATAGTTCTCTATTGGACTTACATTAAAACGAGGTACATAATTCATGTTCAGCAGAGGCAGTCAAGACCATGACTCATTTGTGCCACTCTAAAATATTAAAACTTCCAGGGCGCTTCAGTTACAAGCCTGGCAGGACATACAACTTGATACAGTGAAATATTTACCTGTGTTGTCCAGGCAATGGCAAAGAATCCAGTCATTGCAAAGAATGCTACTTGTGATTGATGATGTAATTATTTAAATTGTTTATTTTTATTATCTTGACTACCTAGGAGCAGGAGGGGCTGCAACTGAGTGGACATTCCACTTCGTATGGTGGACATGTGTGAAGTCTTTGTACCTTTTCAGTAATTTCAGTTTTTAAAGTAATTGTGCAAGTGTAAGCAACTGCTACTCTGAAGGGGGCTGGAAGATAAAAGAGAAACTGGATGAATTTATACTTCTGTAATAGCAGAGATTAAAGATCAATTCTAAAAACATATGAAAAGAATCTTGAGGTAGCTGAGGGGGGAGAGATGTTAAGTACCTTTAATAAATAATCTCAGGATATGTTAAGACGTGAAACCATACTGATTAACAACTAATGTAAGTGTACTTGATGATCAAGTCTATCATAACAGAATTTAGAACAAGGAATAAGAATCGGGACTATTGAGTAAGTTCCTTGCTTTAGGTCCTGGAAGCAATAATGTTCAGTAAATACAAAGTAAACATCGTGCCTATGGCAGAATAAACGCAATGTGGCTTGCAAAGATCACTAGCAGTGTTAAGGAGGCACGCTGGAGAGAGGAGCCAGTGTCCTTTGGTACTATAGCTTCACTGAAAGAGAAATATGAAACTTTCTTTTTTTAATATTTCTGAATTGCTAAAGCTTTAATCTTATTCATAAGCATCGTTTTAAATCTAGCTGGTAACAGCTGGAATTTACATGCTTCTGTGTTTCTGGGGTTTTTATTTGTTTTTCTTTAATGATGAATCTAGTAGCATTGTATAAGAAATACAAAATTTGATATTTTGCACTTACATAGACAGCTCTATTGAACTTCGGAGACAACAAATGTGCTTAGGAGTAGGCTTAGCCTAGAACTGAATGCATGCAAATGGCTGTTTATGTGAAACCATAGACTGGACTGCAAAATCTGAATATTCTGGCTCTTGTTTCCTTGCATAATGAAGTCACCAACTACGACTATGAGATTACATAGAGTAGTCTTTGACGTATGTTTAATATCTAGGTTTATATGAACTGGTTTTAACCAGTAATTCATGTTGTTTATCTTACATGATGAAAACCTATAAATTAATGTATGCTTGTGTACCTTGTGATGACCTTTGTTAGAAACCCTGCCGGAGTTTTATAACTATTCAACTAAAATTTAGTGTGAACCAGATCAGCTTGCTAGAGGCTTGGTAGGATCCTGGCAACATACCTTACAGAATGGGTGAAGGGCTCAGTGGATGAGATGGAGACCTAGAAAAGTGGAGATTCTACTGAAAAGTGGTGGTAATATTTCAAAAATACAGTCTTTCAGCTGAAATAACATATACATTTTTCTGGGTCACTCAACATTTTCTTATGGAGCAGAACATTAATCCATTGTGTCTTGCAAGGATATTTAATTTGTCATCTGGCTTTAAAGATAGCGACCAGAGACAGTGTGAGATTTCGTTGACTGCTGATCTCTGGACTACAGGATTGCAAGATTCAAATAGTGAATCAATGTATCTATCTTTTTGTTTTGATTGTAAAGTCAAGCAGTGGTGTTTTCTAGGGCCTCTGTTAAGTAGTGGTGAAGAATGACTGCTTCTGGGTGTGTTGGTTAGAGTAATGACTTGCAGATCTTCCTGGCATCCTGCAGTTTAGGCTTCTCCAGAATATATTATGTAGTACATTTGAGCAATCTTATGTAATAACACTTGATCAACTTTTTACCCTATAATCTATTGCCTTCATTCATCAAACTCACTAGTGGATTTCTATGTGATTGTCTCTTTAGCTGGTAACTTAGCCTTTTTATCCATGTCCTTCCAAATACACCTAGTGTTTCTTTTTGTCATTCCTTTAAGTTATCTTTGCAGAAGTTGTGATACTTAAGAATTTAAGAAAAGAAGGAAGAACAGAGAGAGGTGGGAAGTAATGTGCATGTGTGTGGTGGAGTGATAGTAGGGATCACATTTGCTGCTTTACAGTGACAAACAGGCTCTGCCCGACCGGGCTGAGTTAGGGCTCCTCTCTTCCTTGTTCACACTGCACTGGGAAAATTAAGTGGCCAGGAGCAAGTGTTGAGGTGGTTGGCAGTGTCATGAATAGCGGAAGTCTAAATGCATTTCCTTCCTTGGAATGTGAGCCTTTCTCCTATAGATTGGGACATGAATACCTTATTCTGGCTTGCAGTCCTACCTTCTGCTTCTGCCATCTGTCAGAGTGGAACCCAGGGAATATTTTTGTGGCCTCATCTAATGACTGCAGTTGGTTTATAGTTCATTTGTTTGTTTGTTTGTTTTCTTAATTTGTTTGTTCTTCATTTGTTTTTGTTTTGCACCCCATCCCTTCAGGAGAGAGATGATCAGTATCTAAAGTATGTAATAACTCCTATACTACTGCCACTTGAAGACAGAAGTTAACGCAATGGGAGCGTGTGTTGTACAGAGTGGAATGTGCAATATAGTTTGCAATATACTGAATTACCAGCCTCCACCCCAGCTTGAGACAGCAATAGCTCATGTGGAACTAGAAGGTGTCAAGCCTCTGCTTCCACTCCTCCCTGCCTTCAGGAAAAGAAACAGTTTATAGCTGGGTATGGTAGATCCTCCTGCAGATTCCTGTGACCTAGACATTGGTCTAGCTAGGGTTGCTCCCTACTAGATGGTGATCTCAGGCACCAAGAAATTGAAGTACTAGCCCATAGTGTGTTCCGTTTCTTTACAACTCAAGTTTGAGAATCTTTACCAACAAGCTGTAACAAACCCAACATAAATTATTCTTCAACTGCTGGATTTTATTTTTGTGTTTTATCTTTAGTAGCTTCATTTTAATGAAGGTCTGACTCGCATCATCATTGAGTATCAACAAAAGAAAAGAGGATGCTTGGCTGGTTTTGGGAGGCAAGAATCCACTCAAATTCAAAACTACAGAGAAAAGTGTGTTAAATAGTAGGTTAAATACTTAAACATACACTCTGCTGTATCTAGCTATTCCTCCAGCATATTACCGGTTTGATCCTTACTTAGTTTGCCAATCAAGACACTTTTTATGACAAGATATCTTTTTTACTTTTTCATATTCTTTTTGTGACTGGAAATTTCTGCTTCTCTGTAGATTTTTGGCCTAAAAGGCTTGAATTAATGTCTTCTCTTTAGACAGACACTGCCATTTAGAAGTGTTATCTAAAAGACATGCAATTAAATCTTGACCTCAATTAAGTCAGTACAAAGTTCTCACAGCTCAGTGTGATAAGCAGTTGTGGTTCTATGATTCTGAACTTTGCTGTGATGTATCACTTTGCCATTCAGCATTAAAACAAGACACATCTTTTTGATAATTTTTCAGAACCTCAACACTTTTTTCCATTTTCGTTCATCTTCTCTGCTACCCCAAAAATCTAATTAATAGGAGCTTTCACTGCTGCCTGTCAGTCTTGACACTTAGTATTGGAAGCAAGCAGAAAGATCTGAATTATACCAATAACGAAACTTCGCACTTCAGTCTCACAACTCTGTTTAACTACCATTTTTCCCCCTCAAGGCTGGGGATGTGTCCTCATCTGAATGAACTGATGAGAGTCCCTGTGAAGTATACTGCAGGCACTATGTCCTACTCAAATATACCAGGTCATGCACTTTTGCTTCCTGCTCTGGGCTCTTTTGGCCCTAGCTTCTGTTTGAATCCTTAAGGCTATAAACCACTAAGAAGAGAAAGCCAAGACCTTAGCAAGAGGCAGTGGCAGTAAGCGTAACACACTGGTAGGTTGCATTAGCCAGAGTATGGGCTAATTGGAATCTACAAGGGTGTACGTGTATCCAAAGGAACTCAGTGGAACTGGGGCTATGGAGTATTGAACGCAGGGTATTTGTGTTTGGAGAAAACAATTTAGCAGATGCTTGGAAGGGGTTTTTTTTTCCCATTGCACCACTTCTGTGTATTAAAGGGAGTCTTTCATTTAGAGTTTCTGTTGGGTTTTTTTATGATGTTCAATCATTTTTTCCCCCTAGAGACATAGCTGAATAAATCTAAGCAAAAGTAGCATTACAGTTCTGTCTTGATCATTTTGAAACCTTAGTTTTGTTTCCCTTTTTGTTATGAACATTAGGTTGAGCAAATCAAGCTATGTAATACCTCATGGTCTGGCTGGTTTCATCCATGCCATTAGGATTGCTTTTCTTAGCCACAGCTAACAACGGTGTAATGGCTTTTATTACATTTTATTAAGTTGAAATGCATCAATAGCACTAACGATAAACAATCATGGTGTTTTAAGAGGAACAATTCCCAGTACTTAATGCACGTGCCAACCTGCAGAGCTTTTGGGCAGCATTCAACTATGGAAATGGTAATACAGAATATTTATCCCTTACAAACACGTTTGTACTGTGGCACAGAATTAAGGGAACTGGTCTGGTGTCTGTAATAAGTAGTATATAAAACCAATATTTCCATCTCTCTAGATTAAAGTTCTATTTCAACTGATGGTGACGGTTGCTTAAGTCTTTGCTGCTGGGTAGCATAAATCAAGATAAATTGGCCTAGCTTGCGTTTGCTGTGGAGAGGGTGAGAAAGGGCCTTCTTGTTGGTGCTAGTCATGTAATGTGGCAGTGGTAACGTAGCCTCCTCCCTTCTGATTCACATTGGGCCTGTCTCTGGCTTAGGATGATAAACTATGTGAAACTGGAACTAAGATGTGTAAGTTTCCTGGAATTCAACCTCCTCTTCCCTCTTTAACTCTGGGGAGGAAAAGAAAAATACAGGCTACCTTTTAATGCCTAACTAATAGCATTATCTAACTTAATTAATGATTACTGATTGACCAATACCAACACTATTTTTAACAGATCTTTTCCCAAATAAATGATTAATTGCTGTCAGCAATGGACAACAGGTTTCCTGCAACATCCAGCAGAGAGACAGCAATAGTGTTTTTCAGCCATAAAACAAGCAGATAGTGAGACTGAAGTGGATGTAGGTGAGTGTGTAGCTTAAATGCAAATTATGATGTGACTTCTCCTTTTGGATTTCCCAGTGTTGCGTTATTTCTTACATCAGCATCAGCTTGTTGTGCAAAACCTGCACGAGTATCTTGCAGTATGGAAGAATACGTCATTACCTTCTTTCAGTAACCGGGTTAAGCATAGTCATGTGGAAGCAAAGCAAGAGTTGCAAAGCTGCATATGGCATTGGATGACAGGAGGTTTGTATGCTGTGTTAAAGGGCACTAAATTGTAGAAAGGAAGATGGGGAGGGTTAGCAGACTTCAGTCTTGATCAAATTTCAGTGATAGTATTTATTTTACAACACCTACTTCCTAGAAATGTTCAGTGGACCTTGGATCGGAGCAGATTAGTTTGTTCCCAGTTCTTCAACCAGCCCAAATGAAATGGATCTTTGCACTTTGCACAGTGCTGTTTGAAGTCACTGGAGTATTCAGCACATGGACAAATAGATTCCCTCACAGAGGCCACAATCATTGTTGTGTTGGACCTTTTACTTTCTTTTTCAACTAGAAAAAGCACTACTTCTCTGAAATATCAATATTAATTTTAGCTTGTAATGATACAGAATCCAACAGATCTAAGAAGGAAAAAAAGTTGCCTGAATACCTCTTTAATGTTATAACAAGCTATTCACTAGGGATTTAAGTATAAGAATCATCTTAATAACAGCGATAAGTATAATATTTATTTAGTTCTCTTGTATTTGCAGTTTGTTCTGCAAACATTGACTGGATGTTGATAAGAGTTTACCAAAGCCCAAGTCAGTCAGTCACTCTGGTAAATGTTGACTTGAAATGAACTTGAACAGTTTAAAGGAAACAGGAGCTTCATCTGATGATTGGCCTCACAGCATGTGATCTTTATGATCAGGACCATGCAGTGTAGTGCTTAATTTGCCGATACACATGGAGAAAAATATTAGAGATTAATTCAGTGCAGTCAAGTCCTTATTTTTCACTATATTTTGTTTTAAATGGCTAATTACAAAACGGTGTGATAGCTAGAAAATGTTAGGAGTCTGGACTGCCTAAGGGTTGGTTGGCTTCATCTTTGTGTTTGTACCATCTTCCGTATGCAAACTTTATGGATTTATAAAAATCTTGCAAAGTGCAAGCTTACATATAATTGGGAAATCATTATTGCCTGAAGTAATATATGATTCTGTAGATGTAATTGAACTAAATCCACTTGTCATGGATAAAAGATTTCATAATCAAGCTAACACAAAAGTTATAGATTGAATAAGTAGTTGGAGTAATTCCAGAGCTCCCATCCTTCAAAAAAAAACCAACCGAAACAAGACCCAGACAAACCAAAGCCAAGAGCAAACCCTCAGCTCAGACTTACCTTGATGACAGGAGTGTCAATGAGTAAAAAACACCCATGTAACTGAAATGAGAACTGAACTTTTTTGTGCTCTACTTAAACCTCCCATTGTTTGATGCACAGAGTATGGTAGAAACACATCACTTGCGGTAATGAATGAAAGGATTTCTCACTGACCATCTGGCTGCATTGTGGTGTATCTGTTATCCATCTTTAATAAGTGGTCTCTGTTGAAGTCTTTGGTTTAGTTTTAATGAGAAATTAAACACCTCAAAGCATCTGAATTATTCAGCTCATAGTTACAGACGTTGGTATGGGAAAATCTAATATGGTATGAAATGGCATTGTGCTTTTCCTTTTGGGAGATATTGAGGGTGTTGGGTTTAATACTGAACTTTTTTTTTTCTTTTTTTTTTTTCCCCTCCCGAGAGCTAACTTCGCCATTTCTGAAGGCAGCGCTGATTTGGAGAACTGTGAAATCCCTTACAAGTAATCTTACTATGTCTGCATATGTGTTACAGAAAACATGGCTGCAACAACAGGGCTTATACTCCTGGTATGCTAGACCAAAAGCAACCAAGCAATATTAGAAAGATGATGTATATATTTTATGTAAAATGGAGATGGAAAATTGAAGTTTTGTTGTAAAGGCTAACAAGTATTGTTGTAAAGGCTAACAAGTGCTACCTAAGTGGAAAATTATGGAATTTGTGTATAGCTGGTGGAAGAAAGGGAGAGATGGTTACACCTGCCTTGCCTTCTGCTAGTCTTGATTAAGTGGCAAATGGTTTGAAAGTGATGTGTATTCTGTTTTTCACCTTCCTTACAAATGGTGAAGGTCATGAACAAAGATGAGTGTGCTGTTCTTATCCAGCTCCACACTTACTTGATTTGGTCTTGCTGCACTGTAGAAAGATTAAGTACATTCAGATATGAATCTAACTAAATTCTTCTGGGACATCAGGGTCACCTTGACTGGAGCAGCATATGGCTTGATCCACCTCTGTAGCTCTGTATACTCAGAGTCTCTTTAGATTCTTTGTGGTGAAAGTAGTATAGGTACTGATTATCACTCTTGCTTTTGTGCTACAAAGGAAACAAACGTGTCCAAAAATAGTTAAAACCAAATCCTTGACAAATGATAATTAACAGAGTAGTTATAAATTTTACAGCATAATTTCCACCTGAAAAAAGTTTACAGACTATCACTTTATGTGTCCATACCCAGCAAATCTATTTTGACATTTCCTTGGCCTCATTAAACCACTGGAAAAAACATGATAAATAGCAATCAAATGGGACAAAAATACATTCTCATAGAGAGTGCCTAACTATGTTGGCCAATTAAATTCAGAAGCAGTAATCCAACAGATGAGCTCAATCTGAAGTGCAGAGCACGGAGAGTACAGTACACATGTTCCTGAGATTTCTCACTGTATATAGATCCATTTTGCTGCAGGACTTGCTAGATGGAGGGATGGGACCATAGCCAGAGCCAGCATTAGATGTGAGTGGTCTTCTATCTTCCCCAAGAGCACATTTAATAGTTCATACTTGTACTGATTTAGCATAACTATGTCTTCCATGTCATACAGACTCCTTGGCTATGGTTCAGCTTGCTCTGAGCTGTGTGTCTAATTTTTAATTTCAAGCATCATTCTAGAGTGGAATGTGAGGGGATGTTTGCTCGCTGGAGCTAGAATTTGTTCTTCTGTCCCTGTCTAAGTAAAATTCCATAGTGCAAAATTACAAATGCAATACTACCTAGTTATAAAATCATTTAGTCTCACAAAAATTTTGGAATGAAATGTTAACTCAAAGAACTATCAAACAATCCCATTTGCATAATATTTAATGATTCCTGATTTAAGAACAACTCGAATAACTGCAACAAAAAAAAAAAACCCAAATTTTGAGTGGAACAACATGACACTGCTACTTCAATACTACTTTTATTTACTCAGAACCAATACCTTCTGTTTGTTCAGTCTCTTACCCTAGCAATAACTTTAGTTTCCTTGGCTTATTTGGTTGTGTGTTTATATAAATTGTTTGTCTAAAACCAATAAATCTTTTTTGCCACCTTCTCACAGGAAAAAAAATGGCCCTAAGACAACTCAAGGTCTTAACTTGGCATCCTGCAGTCTTGCTAGAACTAACACCATCTGAGGTCTGATATCAGCTCAAGATAGTAGAGGGGGAAAAGGAAGCGTGTATTTATCATGAGCCTGAAATATTTGGTCACACTTACGAAATATTTTCTGAGGCCTTTAGTTATATAATGGGAAAAAAAAAAACTTGGAGCGTAAAATTCTAGAGAAAATGAGCAAAAGTTACAACTCTGTATGCTAGAACTGCAGGAACTGGTGAAGGTGACTTACCTGCAGCTGACTGGTCTTGGTGAGGGTTACTGCGTGTGGGATCTGAAGGGGGAGAGGCAAGGGAAGGGAGCTCCTTGGGGAGCTGAGCCTTGTGCCAGGGCAGTTAAAGGCTTTTTACATGAATACAGGAATGTAACAGGTTTTTAAGTCAATGCCACAATTTACTTTCATTTTAACAGCTCCTTCATGTTACCCTGAAGTGTCCTTAAGATACAAATAAAAGCATTTTTGACTGAAAGGTCAAATAGCCGGATATTTACTTCTTGGAGAAAAATCAGAAAAGCAAAGTGTTTTGCACTTTGTGTGTGATTAACTAGCTGCGAGTCTTCAAAAGCAACTCATGTATCTAAAGGCTACTAAAAGCAGAGCTTTTTAAAACGTGCAGTCTACTGTTAGATGAGTAAGAGAAGATGTAAGAACAGCTTGCCACTGAAGACTGAGAGACTTTAACAAGCATATTTCTGCTGTTCCTCCTGAGGTACAGCCAGTAGAGATGGAGTGACTGAAACTGCCCTTTACATTTACAAGTTTATTTGGAGAACGGAGGTGATTTATGCCTCTCATGCAGAGGATACAATGGAAACTACTGCTACAGAATATTTTGGAAGGTTTAACTGTTACTATGAGAATGAAATGTTTCATGTTCTGAAGACAGCAATGCAAAAATCCTCCATGCCAGGGTATCTGACACTCTGTAAAGCAGTTCAGAATCAGAGGTTAAAATTTAATTATTTTTCTGTTTTTAAAAGAGCCCACAACTTCCTCCCTTTTGTTTGTTTATTTTTTTCCTTACTTTTTTCCACTTCTTCACTTATTTCAGCCTATAGAAAACATAGTTGTTAATTTCTTCTTGGTGGTGCTTTAAACTGTTATTTTTCCAAATCAGTGCTAACCACTTAAGCCACTTGAGATGTTTTTTTTTATTTACATTCCCTGAGTGTATGCCCTGTTTCATGTTATGCATCTTCCAGCAGTCTGTGCTCTTCATGTGCTCCCATCTTTGTAGTTCCTTATGGCCATTTTGTCTGCTTTCATGTTTTGTCATACTGGGTTTTTTTTAAATAAAATTTTATACAGTTTCCCAAGAAACAAGTTGCTTTTTCTGAGAGGCTGAAAAAGCAGGTTTTTTTCTGCTCTGTTGAATTTCTGAGATTTCTCAGGTTGTTCTGTTCTCTTTGCTCTCTGTATGAAAGGCCTTTACGCTTTTAAAAAGCAATTTTGGTTTTAGTGTTGTCATCATGAGTGTATCCTCCTAACTCTTTTCTCTGACCATATGGCATCTGTGACTTCAGTTTGTTATAAGTAAAGCAAGCAGGAAGAACTGATTGAATCTGGTCAAGATAAACGAGAAGCTTTTTACTTCTTAATCTTTGATACAGACAGAGGTTCAAAAAGCATTCCAAAACTTGCTGCTGCTTCCGAGCTCCAGAAACACATCTTTTAGCTGTTTCATTGTTTACAGCTCTGAAGCTGGATTTCATTATGGTTATCCATGTCTTTGTGACTCGTAGACTACTTGAATGTGCAGTGTGTTCCCCTCCTAGCAGCTATGCTTGCAGGCAGCTGTAATAAAGTTGGGATGCAAATATGTACCATTGAACAGTAGAAAATAAGAATGACGTTGGCCAATCACTTCATGAAGTGTATCCAGAAACAAGAAATGTTATGTTTATGTTTTATTATGTTACCCTTGTCAAAAGTGTCTTAAGAAGTTTATGACTAAAACCTGATGTGAATCTTGCAGCCCGGTACAGTGATCAAATCCAGACTGTGTGAATTAAGACTCTTTTAGACAGTGCAGCTCCCTTGCAGTAACCTACATGCTGTTTGGTGTAACTTTTCAAAGTAATTGAATGTAACAGATGCATGTGTTTATTACTGTGTAATAGTCCCACCTCAGTAATAAGGTGGTTTTCCTTCTCTTAGGCAGGAATAAGTCTAACCTTTTTCTGGGTTTTTTTTGGAGGTGAGTTGGAGACGCCTCCAATATTTAATTACCTCCACCAATCCTTGACATCAATTAATCACCTTATATTACCAACGTTAGTATCTGTATCTACCAGTAAATAAGCACATTAAAATGTATTTTGACAATGATCATTCGTGACATTCCTGTCAGTATTTCTGAAAGGCTGAAAAGTCATAGTTACGGGGGGGGTCAGTCAAAAAAATATGTAAACTTAAAGGAAATTGTTTAAAAGGTCGCAAATTGAGAGTTGCTTCTGTTAATCTTTTGCCCTTTTTTTGCATTTATAATAGTAAAACAGCAAGCAATATATAATGAAAGCTCATGAAGCTCAGATTATGAGAAATTGTTTCCAGAAATCAGAATTAAACAAAAAATTTGAAATAAAAAAAACAGTTGTGAAAGTTCTAAGCTTTAACATTAACAGTTATTGACCAAATGAAAAAAATGTCTACTCCTTAGTTGTTTTCTCCTTGTTGTTGGCAGTAATGACACGTATATATGCTTTGGTACTTTTTACTGGAAAGGATTATTCAGAGGGTAAGACTGGATGACAGCGGGTTTCTTGAGCTCCATGAGGGGTGTATTGCATTGTGCACACTTCCTAGGGCTTGGTTTGTCCGTGTGAAGGCCAGGAAATGAGGAGCAGGGGTGGATCTTGGCTACTGTCTCATTCAGCAAAATGCTAAACCACAGCTTCCTAAGCTTTAAGGCAGTCACTCTGACAAAGAATGCTTTGTACGCCTGCTTCTCCATGTGCTATTCCTTTCTGTGATATAAATTGCCTAATTCATTACTTGTCTAACATAATTTCTGCAGTGCCTCATTTTGATGCATCAGATTTGAGAATATTATTCTGAATTCTACAGTGTGACTAGAATTAAGGGATAGCGAAAGTAATTATAATTAATATTTTCGATCTGGGAACAATATATAAACAAGGCTTCACTTTTGCTGTTGGGATATAAAGATTTAAAGGTAGCTTTAACTATAGCCTAAAAATTGTCCTTTTTCTGCCTAAGGATTTTGGAGCAAAATCTGCTTATAATAAGTTCAAGTGTATGCTCACAGTTGTTTGCATGAGATATAAAAGAATATAACAACAAACCAAGTCCTACTGAAGCTGGTAACACTTTACAGAGCTCAAGCTGTCTCCATAGTCATTGCTGTATGCATCTGTCAGATTTAACCTAGTAATAAAAATAGAGAGAAAAACACCCAGACTTAGAAACACTTATGCAAGATATGTCCTTTTTGTCAAGAAATTCAGCAGTTTTGTTTAGTTTTGCTCAAAGAGAACATGATGGCATTATTTGGCTGCTTGGGTTTTTAAATTCTCAGATGAAATTTATCTGCAATAACAACTTCTGTTTTCTTCCTGGAATGGAGGCCGGGATTTAATGTTGTTGATGGTACAGTCATCTCTGAATACTCATTGTCTAGGAAACAGTGGACTAGCTTTACACTAGTGAAAGCAATATGTTTTCCAGTCTGAGTATTACAATTTGAAATTTTTCTTTCCCTGCCCCCCCAACACAAAGGATCTTCTAGCACATCTTCTTAAGGTGTAGTTAACTTTTCGGTATTTTTTAATCTGCTTCTATTCCTTAAGAACCCTTAAAATTGCTTGCACAAGCCATTCTGCTCGGTGTAGGTATCGTAATTGTTGAACTGAACTGTGGAAATGGATCTGAGTCAGTCCAGAGAGGGCTGTAGGAGTTCTGAAGAGCTCTGCTAAGGCCTCTGTAGGGGTTACAGGGAAGAAAGGAGCAGACATGTGTTGGATGCGCACAGTGAACAGATGAGAGACAACAGTCCTGTATTGCCATAAGGGGTGATGTCGTGACCCAGAAAGAAAAATTTCCTCACTCTGGAGTGTTTTTGTGGGGGTGTAGGCTGTCTGGAGGGGGGCTTTCAGGTCTCCATCCTTGGCTGCTTCTGAGTTGGGGTCAAGCACTCCTATAGATCTGCAGGGGGGTTGTGGAAGCAGAAGGTGGTGTTTGTGGCTGCAGGGGAGGGAGGAGAGAAGGCAGAAGCTGCGAAAACTGATATATAAAAAGCATGCAAAAAGGAGTTATGAGTACAGAGACAAAACACGATGAATTGTTGGTGTCTTGGCCAGAAGGGTCTTTCTTAAAGGGGGCAACAGGAAGGCTGTGGAGGGGCTCATCAGGGAGTGTAGTAACAGGGCGAGGGGCAATGGCTTTAAGGTGAAAGAGGGGAAATTTTGGATGAGAGGTTAGGAAGACTTTTTTTACTCTGAGGGTGGTGAGGCACTGGCACAGGTTGCCCAGGGAAGTCATTGATGCCCATCTCTGGAGTTGTTCAGGGTCAGATTGGATGAGGCTTTGAGCAACCTGATGTGGTGGAAACTGTCCCTGCACATGGTAGGGGGCTTGGAGCTGGATGGGCTTTAAGGTCCCTTGTGACCCAAACCATTCTATGATTTCTGGTGGTGCTGAGGGGCCCTTGTGACCCAACTTTCACCACAGCAGCTGCAAAGTTGACTAGAACAGTGTCTTGCTAAGAGGCTGGGGGGGGGGGTGTGCCCCAGCTGGGAGCAGGAAGAGGGCAGCCCCCACTTTGTGCCCTCTGTGGAGCAGGGGTACCTTCAGGACAGCTTAGGGGGTGCTCTGCTCCCTGCTGCTGAGCATGTCTGTGTGTCTTTGTGTGAGTTGTGTGTGTTTGTGCAAGTGTAAGCATGTGTGATGTGTGTGTGTGCAAGTATGAGTGGGTCTGTCTTGTGTGAGTGCACGAGTGAGTGTGCATGAGGGCCTTGTAAGAGTGTCTTGTGTGAGCGTGTAAGTCTCTGTGTGTGCGTGTCCTGTGTATAAGAGTGTCTTGTGTGCCTGTGTGCATCAAATGGGCATGTCTTGTGTGTTTGAGAGTGTCTGTAGGAGTGTCTTGTGTGATGGTCGTGTCAGTGTGTGTATGAGTGTGTCTGTGTGAGTGTTAGTGTCTGTCTCTTGTGTGTATGAGTATGTTGTGTGTGTGTGCATCTGTCATGCAAGTCATCTCGTGTGTGAGTGCAAAGGTGTGAGTGTCTCTTGTATGAGTGTCTTGTGTGTGCTTGTGAGTGTGTGTATGAGTGTCTGTGTTGGTGTGTCTTGTGTATGACAGTGAGATTGCGTGTTGTTTGTGAGAATGTCTTGTGAGTGCATGTGTGTGAGGGTCTTGTGAGGGTGTGAGAGTGTGTGTAAGAGCATGTCTCTTGTGTGTGAGTGTGAGCATGTGTGTCTGTGTGTTGTGTGAGTCTTTTGTGTCTTGTGTTTGAGTGTGAGTGCGTGTGTCTGTCTTGTGCGAGGTCTTGTGAGCATGTGCAT
Source organism: Piaya cayana (assembly GCA_013389865.1). Lineage (NCBI taxonomy): Eukaryota > Metazoa > Chordata > Aves > Cuculiformes > Coccyzidae > Piaya > Piaya cayana. Next base: position 32,519 of record WAAB01002213.1, read on the forward strand.
GAGTCTTTTGTGTCTTCTCTGAATGTCAAGTGTGTCTGGTTGGTGTGTTGTGAGTGCATGTCTTGTGTATGTCATCGTGTGTGTCTGTGAGAGTGACTGTGTGTATGAGTGTCAGTGAGAGCATGTCTTGTGTGCGTATGAGTGTGAGCATGTGTCTCTGTGTTGTGTGTGCGCTTTGTGTTTGTGTGTGCATGTCTTCAGTGTGCACATCTGTCTTGTGTGAGTGTATCTGTGAAAGCCTGTGTCTGTGTCTCGTGTGTCGTGTGTGAAAGTGACTGTGCTTTGTACGTATCTTGTGTTTGAGTGTGAATGTGCATCTGTCTTGAGTGTGTTGTGTCTTGTGTGTGAAGGCCTTGTGTGTGTGTATGAGCGTGAGAGCATGTCTCATGTATGTGATTGTGAGTGTAAGAGCATGTCTTGTGTGTGAGTACATCTCGTGTGTGTGAGTGCAAGAGGATGTTTGTGTGAGAGCATGTCTTGTGTGTGAGTGCAAGAGGATGTCTCGTGTGTGTATGAGTGTGAGAGCATGTCTTGCGTGTGAGATCACCTCGTGCATGCATATGAGTGAGTGTGAGAGCACGTCTCTCGCGTGTGTGTGACCATGTGCCATTGTGTGTGCGTGTATCTGTCGTGTGTCACTGTGCGCCCGCGTATGCGCGGGCTCTCCCTCCCTCTCTCTCTTCCTCCCTCTCTCCCTCCCTCCCTCCTTCTTCCCCCCCCGCCCGCCCTACCGGCTCGTGGGCGGAGCCTGCGCCGGCCACCCCCACCCCCTCTCCCTCCTCCCCTCCCGTCGTTGGCTCGCGGGGCGGGAGCGCGCGCCAGCGGTGGGGGGCGTGCTCGCCCCGGGCGGCGCGCGCAGGTACGCGCCCCCGCCCCGGCACGTGCTGGGGGTGGGTATTGGGAAGGGGGCGAACGGGACGGGACGAGACGAGGAGGAGGAGGAGGAGGAGGAAGAAGGGCGAGGTGTCCGGCGCGGGAGAAGGGAGGCGAAGGCGCGGTCTGCGCCTGCCCGCCCCGCGCTCCCGCCCCCTCGCCCCCCCC
>WAAB01002213.1:33716-129599 GCA_013389865.1 Piaya cayana
CCCTCCCGCCCCTCGCGCTTCCCTCTCTCTCCCTCCGCGCGGAGCCGCAGGGCGAGCGGCGCGGCCGGGCCGGGGCCCAGCGCCGCCCCGGTGAGTGAGTGTGAGAGCTCGCGTGTATGTGTGTGTTCCCCTCCCGGCCTCTCCCCCCTCGGAAAGCGCTACCTGCGCCTTGCCGTTGCCTCCCTTCTCCCGCAGGACCGAGGCACGATGGCCGTGACCCTGGAGCGAGCGCGGCGGCTGGGCTGCACCTGCCTGAAGGCGCTGCTCAGGTTCGCCTTCATGGTCGCCAACAACCTGGTCGCCATCCCGTCCTACGTGCTGTATTTAATCGTGCTGCAGCCGCTCCGGGTGCTGGACAGTAAAAGCTTCTGGTACATCGAGGGAGTGTTGTTTAAGTGGCTTCTAGCCATGGTGGCGTCCTGGGGCTGGTGGGCAGGATACACGGGTAAGAACGTCTCTTTGATTTAAAACGTACAAATACGAGGATGTAAATAAGTGTTAAAACCGAGGGGTTATAGTGTGGGGGCTGTGTGAATATGGTGGATACGTGAGATGTTTTTCTTTCAGCTTTTTTATACGGATGCTATGTATTTCTGGATTTGTATACTGAGTGTACCAAAACATTTTTAATCACTGGTACGTACTTACTACGTGTTAAGCAAGAGTTTCTCAATCCGTGTTTTGCCCTAGCGTGATCGGAAATACCATTTTTCCTATCTCGATTGTTTTGTTTTAATGTTACATGAAAAAAGGTACTTATTTAAAAGAGTTAAGCTGTGCCGAGCATGTGGCTGATAGAGCCAAACTTTTCTTTATTAATGCTATGGGTCTCTAAATCGTCTCCACATAAGACCAGCAGGACACAGAGCTGATGTCAGAAGAGTAGGTCTTCTATTCCGTGCAACAGTGACTGTCTTTTCTGCTGCTTCAGAATGGAGAAGGAAGCAGAGGAAGCCTCTTTCATACAAACAGCGATACGCAATATTTCATGACTGTGTGGCTTCTCATTTGCTGTTAGCAGAGCTAATTACAGAGTCCATAGGGTTTTTTCTCTCTGCATGCTTGCTTTGCAGTTATTGTTGAGCTTATTTTTACTAGTTAGTATTCATAGGCTCATCAAGGTGATGGTCTGAACTGAAATATTTAGGAAGGCTCTAGTCATGTCCTCAAATGCACTGATTTTCATCCTGGCTGCCAACCTTGTGTGCGAAAATGGGCATCAGTTCTTTGTGTGTGCTTAGACCTTGGAAAGAGGTAGAAATGAATCTACTGAGTGCAAAATACAAACAGCCCTCCTAAAATACTTTCCCTCTCTTCTGCCCAGGCTGCATCCACAGGTCTTGTCCATGTAATCAAGGGGGGAAAAAAAAGGAGTCGCAGCTCTGGAGTCTGGTCAGACTCCTTGATTAGTCAGAAAGTCAGTGATGACCCAGATGGAGCGCTCTTTTTGTTTAGACTACAAGAGCTGAAGCTACTCTGATAATGTCATTTTTGGTACCCAGTCATGTGCCTTTCCGAGATGCACAAAGTTTCTGTGGATACTCTAGGTGAGCTTCCAGCTATTCTTAAGGAGATGGTGGCAGCAGCAAGCTAGAATTGGGTCTGTCGGGCTAGAACTGTTGCAGCATTGCACTGCTTCAAAATTGCCTTGCCTGGTACAGCTCAAGCTTTTCCAGATATGCTGTTTAAAAATCTTTTTATATGTTTATATTTGCTCATCAAAAGAAGTCCACATAGTATTTGCAGTGGCAGGTATTTTTAAAAGTCTGCTTTATGCCTTAAAGCACAAAGACCTTCCTAAAGGAAGGACTGACTTTCAGGGTGTTGCGTGCATCATTCATTGGAAACTGCAAAATTTGTGGGCATGATGGTAATATTAAAGTCATACGGCGTATGACCCTGGGGATTCGCTGTGTATATCGAACATGCTAGTTAAAATGCGAGGCATTGTCCCGTGATAACATGGTTGTCAATTTTTGAAAGCAGTTTCCTTGGCATAGCTTTACTGCTGACTGCAGAACTGTGTGGTTTCTTTTGCCTATTGCTTGGAAAGTGGTCTTAGCATGATCTGCATATCCTAGAGTTTCCCTGAAGCATCTGTTGATTGGTGCTGCTGACACAAATTGTTGTTTACAGTTTGAAATCCTTTGTTTTACAGTCTTGAAATGGCTTAGTATGTTTATTTGAAGTATCATTTACAAACAGCTACACAGGAGTGTTTTCTGGGATGGTGTATGGGTAAGGAGGCCCTTTTTGCTTTTCACTGTAAAGCATGGCTTTTGTTTGGGGGAGGGTTTTATGGAAACACATCTACGAAGTCTCAGTTTAAATATATTTTATTTGGTATGAAGGCATTGACATGTTTTATACTGAAAGCTAAAAACCAGCAAGAATAGCTTATCTCTTTATTTGTTCTTTCTTTACCTTTACCTCTGCTCACCACCATATGCAGAACAAACATGGAAGGCGTATCTTTCAGCCTTCAACATACGTAGACAGGGTAATTTTATGTATCTGTTTCCAGGTTGATAGATCTACAAAATACTATCATGAGGTCCCCGTTTTTTTGTAGAGTATGACATAACTGTTGTACTGGATTCCAAACTAAAAATTAATGTATTGGATATGGTGTCTAAGACTTGCAGTGGTGCATCTGAAAGAGACGTTGCTCCAGATTTCTTCTGTTTTCTATTCCAAAAACTAAGTCAACAATAGGCTTCAATATAGTCCATCTTTGCAGAAGTATATACAAGGTAGTAGTATGGATGTATTGAGGAGAATAAGGATTTTTCTTTTTTCTTTTTTTTTTTTTTGAGTAGCAGAGCAGTTGGTTAAGTTTTGTGGTTTTTTTCTTTATTGATTGAGAGGGTAACCAGCTAAATAAGCTTGCTTGTCTTTTGGTTAGAGGTAGTGTTCTGCCTCATTTCTGTTCAAGGTGTGTTTCGTTTTTTTCATTTACTTTGTCTCCCTCATAGCTTGGCTCATGTGTTGGGTGAGAAGTGACATGAACCATTTGTAAGTAGGAACTTAAACTCAGCCTGCAAAGTAGATTCGGGGTAGAATTTCCCCTCCTTCCATAAGTTGGTTGTAATGTGTAGGGGAGAGAGCTCAACATGGAGTGAAGAAAGTGTAATGAGTGCTAGATTTTCCTTATGGGCATTACTGCTGTTGCATAATTGTTGGTGTGTGTACTTTATTGAATAAAGCTGGAGGAGCTGAGGAAAATTAATGAAGTAGGTCTGCCGTTCTTCTCTTCACCACCCCCACCCCCCACCCCCCCCGTATACCTGTGTTTTCATGCTAGGACCCTAGAGGATTTGTCACAGAAATTTCATGATCTGTGTCTGTATCAGCAGCTCTAATCTGTTTTTTTTTTAATAAACGTAGGTGTTTCTGTTTGCAGATGCAGTTGATGTTATGTAAAGAGATAGTGTATAACTGGACAAGCAAAATAAAGGAAGGAATGGGAAGAGAAATTGTAAAGGTCACTCTCCTCTAATCTTTTTCTTAAGATGCAAGTATGAGCAAGAACTTGGGTATAATTGGTTGGCACTGATTTTTAAAGGGCAGAGTATGATAAATATCTGTGCTGTTCTCTTGAACTCTGGAGTGTTTCTTATGAAAAGGAAAACCGAGTATCTTTTTATGAAGAGTATTCAGATAGTCTAGCAATGTTATTTTATTTTTGTTTTCAGAAGGGCCTTCTTATGACTCTTCTTAGCCTTTTTCGGTTTTTTTTCTTAAGGCTTTTTTGTGTAACTGTTGCTCTCATTGTAGGAGCTGTTCAGTTAGGAGACTCAGAATCCGCTTATTGCTGTCATTTGAAAGGCATCTTTGAATAACACTTCTAAATATTTTCCTGCATTTGTTGGAAGATGAGTTCTAAAAAAAGCAAACTCGAGAGTGCTTGATTCTTTGTTGGCAAGTACCTATTTTCCCTATACTATAATTTGTCATTTTATATACAAGTAAACCAGAAACCACTAAATAGTGGAGTACATGTAATAGGAGGGAGATGGAGCTTATCTGTGGAGATGAATTTCTGGTGACCTCCTGTTCGCCTACAGAACGAGTTCTGAAGCAACCATCTTCTAGATTAGAACTTCTTTGAGCAAGTAACTATTGCAGACTGAAGTTTAATATCCCTGTATGTAATCAAATTGGTAAGGGCCTGCTAGAGAAAAGCTTGCTTTGCTTAAATGCGCCTAGACCAGCTTTTATTGTCTTCTCCTGCTGCCTAAAGATGTAGTATTGCCTTATGATACTGTTGTTGCAGTACTGCAAGTAGAAGTCTCTGCTACAGCAGAGCGATCAGTTAGCAATACAGTCTTCATACTCATGATGCTAACCTTGTGCTTCACTCTGCTCTGCATAGCTGAGTCCCACTGCAGGGAGCAGTGGTGTATGCCCAGCCTGGACCTCTGGCTGAGGATGGGGAGGAGCTGCTGGAGGATGAATGTCCTCTGTCTGCAGCAACTGGGTATGCTCCTCTGCCTCTCGGAGCAGCAGAGAAGTGGTGACGTGTTGTCTACAGGGTTTTGTGCATCTTGGGAGGGTATCTCCTTGTGAGTTCTACTTGGAGTATTTCATACTCCAGCAGTGAAGAGGGCAACTCGATAAACCCCTTTATTTCAGACTCTTGGCAACACACATAGTCTTGCAGTAATGTTGGACAGGTTGGTGGGGTGTGGGCGGGTGAAGGGAAGAGTAATACACCTCTCTTAACACACATAAAGTCTTAGTGGTGTAAGTGTACTTACTGGTGTAATGGTGCAGAGCATAATAAAGAGTGAACTAATCCTGTGGTATTGCCAAGAAGGTGACATTTAAATAGTGTCTGTAAGAACCTTCTGGTTCTGTCAAGTGAGGACATTTCCCTTTCTTCATTCGTTATTACTCAGCCAAGTATAGTAACACTAAATCTGGACTTTTAGTTGTATTCCTCTTCCCCTAAGCGATTTAAAATTTATTGGCTGATCTGTGTGTATGATTAAGCGGTGGCCACTCTATAATTTTTTTCAAGCAATCATATTTTTTTTTTTTTCCTCTATTTCAAAATCTTTGTTTCCTTTTAATCAGTCAACATCCACAGCTCCTCTGGTCTTCCAAGAATGAGAATGCTTTTGTCTTGCAGAACTGTAAAAGACAGGTGGAGTTGTTGTGACAACACTTCTTCGATACAGGCAGCATTCGCTGTCCGCGCTGCTTCTCGTGACGAGTCGTTCCCTTTCCTTGGGCAGGAAGTGCAGCAGAAGCTGGAGATAAGCAGATGAGAGAGTCCAATTTTTTGCCCCAGATAGGGCAGGAATGTTTTTTCAGGAGACCTACCTGTGTCTGTAACCCTGCCATTGTTAACTTCCTTCCTCTGCTCCTCCTACATTGTGATTTTTAGCTGGCAATATTCTGGTTTTGGGACTGGTCAATTCTGTGAGCACTGGGTAGGGAGGAGTGTGGGGGAAACAACTTGTATTTTTGAGGTCAGGCAGGGTGTGAAATGTAGAAACAGGTTTTTTTGGGGTTTGATTTGGTTTTTTTTTTTGCATATTAAAAATAAAAAAAGATACCTGATGTGACTCAGTAGATTTGGATAGCAGTGCAACAGAAACTCTTGGTTTATGCTATGGCTGTGTCTTGAGTTTCTAGTAATCCTTGGCTTAAATGCAGCTTTCTCTGATGTGTATGATTTTTGTGTAGGTTATGCTGAGATCAAGCAGGGATCTTTGAGTTTATTTTGCTCTTTGTAGGAGAAAGTTTGTGTGTAATTTGTGAGCAGTCTTGATAAGAAAAGGTCGGAGTTGAATGAGTTGGGGACATTGAAGCTCTATCTACCTTGACCTCAGAGCAAAGGCTCATTGTCCCTTTGCGTAAGAGCAGATCAGCAATACAGTGAACTTCCTGTCAACTTCTTCGTGCAAGTGATGTGTCTATTTCTAAAGAGCTGTAGGACCCTTGTCCTAGTTTAATAAAGTGTAAAATTGCACCAGGAAATTCCCATCTTTGCTTTTTGGAACATGAATTGTGGCTTTACCATAGTTCTTGATACTATAGTTCATCTGGTATCAGGAATGTGTCGTCAGCAGTAAAACCACAATTTGATTTTTCCTATTGTATCTTTTACTTATAAAGGATCATTCAAAAAGATAAAGTATTGAAAATGGTATCTGAATTTTATTTTTAGACAGCTGCTGTTTTCTGGCACAAAACTTTGAGGAGAAAGTCCACACTACTTTTTTTTTCTTCTGGTGGTATTTTTATTGTTTTGCTATTTACATCCTTATTTTATTTTCTTTTAGTGGGTTAGTCTTTGCTCCTGTTTCACCTACTCAGGATAATGCACAAACTGTTGTGAGCATATCAAATCTGTCATATCTGCCTAAGGATAATAAAGATGAAATCGTTGAGGAATACCTGTCCAGAAAGGTGTGGTTGCTTACTTTTAAGTCGAGGGTGGTCTGCTCCTGTATTAGCCTATGTGCTAACAGCCAAAGGAAGGCAAGGTTTTGGGAATTCTGTGTGTGGCTGTTGGTTTTAGGATGTGTTTTCATCCTTCCTAGTTCTTCTTGGCCTTTGTTTTTAGTGTATCTATTCACACTAGTCATCTTACTTCTCCCTTTGTTGCTGGTTGAGTGCTTGAAAGGATATGACTAAGAATACCTGAGAGATGTGTCTCTGTTCTCCTTACCTTTTCTTGTTTTTTTCTTGATGGTAGGCTTTTAGGACCCTTGTGAAATAACTGCAAGAAAGCTTTTGTCCAGCTCTGACTTGGCAAAGCAAGGGCTTAGGGAGTTGAATTCTTTGTCCATGAAGTCTTTGCAGAGTGGATGAAGGAGGAGTGTTTTTCCAATTCAACGGTGCGGTTGTGTCTTTATTGGAACGTGTCAGAGATGATGCCTTTATGTCAAAGATTCAATTTTTCATTCTCATTCAAAGTAACTGTTCTAAATAATAGATGTCTTTTAGAGCTTTTCAAGAAAACTGGAGAAAAAAAAGAATGTTCGGCGTGGATAAAGCCTTTTTCCTCTGTCATTTTGCTCTGGGAAATTACTGTTTTAGAATGAAACTCAAACATATGAACAGCAATATCGCTCTCCCTTTCTCTGTTGGGTGTTTGTGAGGGACAGAGAAGTCTCTGCCAAAGGTTAGTTTGGCAAGATTTTAAGTGGCTGAAACCAGCATCTTAAAAATGGAAGAGTTGTGCAACTGTAATTAGACAGAATAGTTAGCAAATCCTTTATGGAATATAAGCTTAGTGGTGTAACTTTCCAGTATGGACTAAGCCAAAATACAGCTCCGAGATATGTAATCTTCTTGCATTTATTACAGTGGAATATAAGCTCTAATGGGTAAGATGACATGTCAAATTCGGGATTGCGTAGGCATTTAATTGTACTGCTGTTGCAGTCGCCACACTTGAGATAATAGTCCAGCCATTTATATATGCAGTTACTGAAATAAATAAGGCTAGTATATTTGTGTTCCTAAAAATTTTCCATGACACCAGTGAGGGATTCTGCATATGAATATGAAGCTCTCTTTTTTTTTTTTTTTTTTAATTCCCTACCCTTCCCCCACAAGCTTTTCGAGCAGGGAGCACCACTGAGGGAAGCCAGTCCCAACCCTTCAGATGCATCCTATCACCGCTGCTTCAATATTATCAGCCACATAGTTTAATAATCATGTGGTGATCTGGATCATGGCCCTGGTCCAGGCTAAAGCTCCCCATCCCCTTTTTTTCTGCTTGAGTGACTTTGAAAACGCAGCATGTACACTAGTTCATTTTGTGGGTGTGGTGAAAGAAGGTAGGTACAAATAGCAAAGGGGAAGGGGAAGAAATTGCATCTCGTGGTGACAGTACCAGGTTTAATGTGTTAGTTGAACTACTGCTTGTGACCCAAATTCAAGCAAGCAGGGCCAAAGGGCTCTAGTAGGTGAATAAAATGTAACTGAAGAAGACTTCTTCACCTTTTCTTACTATTTTGTTAACTGGTTAGTGTGTTTGGACTGGAGAAGTGCCTTCTGCAAAGTTCTTTTAGGGGAGAAATCTACACATAGGGTGAGAACAAAGGGTTGTTATAAACTGAAAACTAGTCAATAAAGGAATTAAGACCGGTGTTCATTTTGATGAAAGCTTAGCAGTGGGTTTCCTCTGAAGTTTTGTGTGGGTACCATTTAAGCTTGTCAGCCACAGAAACGCTTGTAAAGAATTTTAGATATATTTAAGCCGTATGAGTAGCCAACAAAATGCAGATGTTTTTCAATGTTGAACCGTCCAAAGTAATAAACATTTAAGTAAAGTAGCAATTTAGGGAAGAGACTGGTATCATGGTGGAGGGCTTAGGGAAAGTTTTGGCTCAGTACACAACTATACCTTCTGTTATAAAATATGTAAAGGACAGGATGGATAATAATACTAAAAAATATCTGTGGTTCAACTTCACTCTGTTGGTTTTGTCTCAATTTTTTTAAAGCTATTGAAGAATTAAGAGGGAGCTTAACAGCTTCATTAGTGCAAATTGAAATCAAATCAGAATAATTTCAGTCACAGCTGAATTTGAACCAGAGCTGAACTGGACAGCTCAGTGCTTCTGTTTTCTGGAGGGAATAGAGTAGAAGTCATGCAACCTCCCTGCCTCTGTGTGAAGAAGGGGACTTCTAGTGTCATTGGAAGGCAGAAAATTGAAGTGTCTAATATTTAATAAGCAGTGCTTGGGAGGTTTGTTTATTTATTTGGGTGTTTTTCTTAAATACTTTTATTGTCTCTTTCCACAAATGTTTACTTTGCAGGATACTGCCAATACTGTTACTTCTTTTGAGTCATACGACATAAACTGAAGACTTGTTTAAACATTATAGTTCTAAAAGGTGAGGAATTGTCCCTGCTTAAGGAGTCCAATAGTTTAAACTAGCTTAAAGATTCACCTCGGTTTTATAATTTAAGTAAAGGAGGAGAGGAAAGATTAATAGCTTTATTGCGGCTTCTCACTTATGTAGAACCAAAAATAGAAATGGTGTTCTAAGAGCAAGGGTCAGCACTGCTGCTGCTTGGAAGGACGTGGATTCTGGGAAGTTGAATCACTAGGGGCAATAGCATGAGCGCTTGTGGATGTGGTTTTTTGGTGGCAATAAGGAGGATTTTGTCTGAGGCTTTTTAATTTAGTTTCATTTGTTTTCTGGCATCCTGAAGTGACAAGCCTGTGCAGTTTCTGTGAAAGTCTGTAGTGTCTGTGTTTGCTTGCCAGAACCGAAACAAAAAATAATATTAAGAATGCATGGTTTTGGTTAATTTAAGCATCAGTTATGTTTGAGTGTGCTGGTTAGGGCTGCCATTGAACACTATTTCAATGTAATTTGGTGACTTGGGTATTTTATTACCTATATAGATAAACATGACTGTTTTAAGCACAGTTTCCTGATGGGACTAAGCTGCTTGTTTTAAACAGCTATTCTTTCTCTCACCCCTCCCACACTTCTGATTTGCTTCCTTGCAAATTTGTCTGCAGTCGACAAGATGGTTCAGATTTCAGCCATGATGGTGTCCCCATGAGTTTTGTGAAAACTGGCAGCTGAGCAGTGGGCAGAGAAACTCAAATTAGTGCCTCACCTGGGGTAGTGCAAGCCGATTTGGCCATTGTATGTCTTTTTTTGACATCTGCTGCATGTCCAGCCAGTGCACTGATGGTTTTGGATTTGCCAAAGTGCAGCATATCTTGTCTAGCCCACTGAGGAGGAGGAAGAGGTCAGACAACAAGGCTTTGTTACTTCTGCTGCTTCTGGAACAGCATATTAATCTGGCAGTGACAGGCGGTGCATGAAGCAGCATCCATTTCTTCAGGAGGTGTTTAGTCCAACTTAATTATCATAGCCTTTTAGATCCAAAAGGCATATGCAGGTAACTGTTTAGTCTTAATATGAGAAAAAGGAGGTGAAAGAACTTAAAGTATTATGGTTTTAAGACTTTCTGATCTGCATGTGAAATAGAAGTACCCCCTGTAGGCAGGGTAGAGCCAAAGAGAAAGTTATCAGTCTGACCCAAAGATATGTAGAAATATGAGGGTTGGGGTGTATTTCAGTGTATTTGGGGAGACATGGGAGAACCCGATGGTGTGGATGCTAAGCAGCTTGAGAATCTGTCAAGAAGGGTTCTGTACCACTGTATAGCTCACGTGAAGGCGTTACATTAGTAATGTGGCCTTCTGAGGGTTTGTACCTGAGCCTATTCTATTTTGATATGCATAAATGTATATAGATGGCATGGCAAAACTCCAACTCTTCTAACTGCTATTTTCCTTTCCAATTGCATATCCATTTTCATTTCCCGTGCGTGTCTCTGGCATAAAATTCAGTTGTTGTTGCTCCTAGCAACAACTTTACTTGGAAATGAATGTAACTGTAGCCTGTGCATGTAGTAATGTAACATGAAGGACCTGGGTAGTTCACTTTACTTTTGTAAAAATGCGTTTAGATGCAGGTACAGTTAATATAAGTGTCTTGCATATAGTGGATTACAGGAAAACAAATGTGAGGGTTTGGGGTTTTTTTCAGTTTGAAACTCCTATATTTCTATCATCAAACCTAACACTTTTGTCTTCTAACCTAGTAATGTAGAAAGGTGTTACCAGGTATCCTGCTCTTTCCTCTTCCAGTCCCTTTACCACCCTTTCATAGTATTTGCAAAACCAACGTGGTAGGTATGAGTGTCTGGTCACTTACCGGGATTCCTTTGAAGCAGGATTTCTTTGCCTAGAGGATTTAGTTGGGTAGAATTTGATGTCTGAAGTGTATTGACCAAAGCTCTTACTCTGTGGGAGTGCTGGACTTTTGCAGCCTGGATAAATTTGGTTTTGCCTAGTTTTCTTTTTTTTCTGAGGAAAGAGTAATTTGTAAAACTTCTGGCACAGTGCTTTCTGAGTTAGCCAGGGTGTTTGTAGCTACAGATCACGACAAGTTGCTTGTGAAGTGCTTACAGAGCTACCCACAGACTTTGGAGCAGTCACACTATTCATTTCATTGTAAAGTGGAATTTTAAGTTTTGTAATATATTCTTGCATTTGTGGCACACTTGCTGTATTGGAAATGGAGAAGTCTAAGTCCACGGTCTCTTTCACAACTCTATAGTTCAGCCCTTTTACTGGCGCTCTCCAGAGAAAATGCTTTGCAGTGAAGTGCTGTTTTTAATTGAAGTATGCCTGAAGTCTGTGCCTTTTCTTTTCTTTGTTTGTTTCCCCAGCAGTTGTCTACTGTCTTTTGTACGATTTGCTCCCAATGTATAGAAAAACTTTTTGATCTGAGATGTGAATTATTTTTTTTTTTAAATTTGAGGCGGGAGAAGAAAGGGAGGAAGAGAAGCCTCAATTACTGTCACTGCAGCAGCGAATCTCAAAATTGGGACCTGGTTATTTACTGAAAGGTACGAAGAACATTAGTCTGTGTGCTGAGGGTGCACTGAAGGGTAGGTATTGGAGCCAGCCATTCAGGGTGTTTGAATAAATTTATTTGTATCAAGTCTGACCATTTTGTGTCAATAAAAAGTGCTACTGAAGCTCACAGTAAGAATGCCAGCCACAAATCCAAGGTATTTTTTGCAGCTGGCAGCAGGTGTAAGAGGATTATTTGTTTTGTAATAGTAACAGATGCCAGACAGCTAAACTTTTTTTAAAAATTAGGAACAGTAAACTTTCTGCTGCTGCTTTGAGGTACATCAGGTAGAATAATCTAATGAGAGAGGCTGTTTCTTCTGGCTAATTACTTTATTTCTGACAGTCTGACTGTACCGTTAAAGGTGTTCCTTCTGATTTTATGATAATAGACTTCAGATTACTGGCAACCTGAAACATGGCCACGCACTTAATTGTTAAGAGTTGCCAAACTGGTATAAAATAACCCCAGGTAGGTTTAATCGTGGTGAGATGCTTTGTTGGCTTGAATAATTTCCTGCATCATAGCAGCAAAAGCACTAGCTTAAGTTCTTGGCTAGGATTATTGTCATGCGTTTTTCACCATGCTTTTCAAACTTACTATGGCCTCTTGTTTTAACAATGGGACTTGCATAAACAGAAACATAAAACTAAATATAGGAATTTAGTGTTATGTTAATCTGCATTATTAGCTTCTTATTGTTTTATGATTAAATTATTTTTATTAAATTCATGTTAACTGAACATCATTTTCCCTCAGCCTTAATTAAATCCAGTATTTAAAAAAAAAAAAAAAGAACTTAGTATCTAAAAAGTCCAAGGGGAAATTTTTTTTACAGTTCTTGTTCATGTTATAACTTCTTTGTTGAAAGGACTGTTTGTAGCATGGGGAAAAATCCATGAAACCTAACGATGCAAACATTCAAAGCTGCTTTTAAAAGATTGTCCTTCTGCTTCCTTGCATCTGTATCCAGTTATTTTTGGTTCTTTGCATGCCTTTGATTATTAAGTTTTCCTTTCCATGCTGCAACTTAAACATCTGATGTCTTCTATTTTGTGGTGTGAGGCTACGCTAACCTAGGGAAACTGGAGGTGCAGAGATGTTTTTGGGGGAGAGAGAGAGAGTAATGCAGCAGCCATTTGATTAGTAGCCAGTTTCATTGCTTGTGGATATTGATTTTTAGATTATGCTGCTACTGCAATCTCAAAATACACTATTTTAATATGTATTTCCGTGATCATTGAGGTGTGTAGTAGCTCTGTTTTTTTGGTCCAAAGTTGACTGAAAGAGGTTTTAATAGTCGGTGTCTTTCAAGTGGAGAGAAGCTCCTCTGTTGTGAGATCGCTGTAGGAAGGTGGTAAATAAATGCAAAGAATAGCCGTTTGCCTTTCCCATGTAGGCCATTTAACAGAGATAATTGGAAGGGTTTCCAAATACTACTTTTATGTCATGATTATTTGCACTGCATCATGAGCTGGGCTAAAAAACATGAGCTGTATAAGGGGACAGTATCCACAATATTTTATAGTAACTTAGGAAAGACTTGAGGAATATGCAGAGGTAACTCTGAATTTAGATAAACAGAAGGTTATGACCAGAGCTGGGATAAAGGAGTGGTCATACCACATTCAGAATCTTGATTTCCAGTATGAAGTCCAGTATTGTTAGCTGAAGGGTCAAGTCAAGCGAACCAGTGATTGAAGTAATGTAGTTTGCTCCTGTTAGGAGGGAAAATTGATGAGATCTGGTAATTTTTTTTTTTTATCAATATGACTTATTTTATGCAAAACCATGTTTTACTGAGTCCAGTTGGATTCAACCACTGGGAAAACTGTTTCCTTGCTCAGTATTGTAATGACGTTTTTATATAATAACTAAATGTGGTTAAGTTCTTCCACTGTCCCCAGAAAAACTTGCTATTCCATGGCCTTGGGATATTTAAGATTGTTCAATGTGTCATGTTATTTCTGCAGCTCTGATTTTTGTTGGTTTTGAGGGTTTTTTTTCCAAAAATATTTGAATAGCTTCTAGATGCTCTGATTTCCTTGAAATTATATAGGAAACTTGGAGTCTCCGAATCCTGGGAGGATGAACAGGTACATTGCTGTAGCCACCAGATACATGCTCATTGAAGCCATATTTTCAACTGGCCTGACTTTGAAAGCTAGATGAAGTAGGACCAGAATCTTCCATATGACTACAACTGTGGCTTTCCAGATTATAATAATAATAATAAAAAGTTAACCAGCCCTTTTTGGACAACTTTGTTGTAATAGCACTTGCTCCCCGTTAAATAACAGTGAAAAAATTTTATAGGCTTTATCAGGAGTTTATTTTGGGTAGTTGGCACAGAATATACTTTTGGTAGCAAGTTTGTTAAAGTCTTAAGCATCACTATCCAGAAGTAGTAACTATTCAAATCTGTCCACTTTGAAGGCAAAAGCAAAATATCTAGTGTGGTTTACCCCCATCTATTTACCTGGCTATGATAATAAATGGTTCTTAGCTTTATTTTTTGATAGGAAATGGACTCTTCTTATGTCTTTGTTCTTCTTTTTGAAATAGAATTACAGGTTTTCTCCTATTTCTTGTTTGAAGTCTTATTTCTATCTTGTGGGTGCGTTTCTTTCCAGCGGTGTCTTTGTACACTTTCCCCAGTATTTGTATTTATCTAGGCTAAGCAGTACAGAATTCTTCTCTTGTATAAAGAAGAAAGTTTGATTCCCAGTCAAAAGCCCTGTGATGTTTCAGTGCACAGCTCTGTGTAAGCAGATAAACAGTTGAATGGAAACTGGGAGTGCTGTGGTCCTGTGCTATGGGTTGTTGATTATTTGTTTTAGCCAGCTTGCACTAGACCGGCTTGTTTGCATCTTGCATTTTTTTTGTTTCGATCGAGGTCCTCTGAGTTAACAGCTAATGCTGCAAAGCAGGTTTCAACCATTCCCCATGCTTTGAAAGAGGTAGGCCTCTCTGGAGGAAGTGGACTGCTGTTTCACAAGTCATTTGCTTTGCATAGACCATTACCCTAATGGGATTTTTCACGCAGTTGCTTGGGAGATAGGGTTTTGTTGGTGTTGATTACACAATCTGAAAAGTGTCCCTTTACTTAGGACCATGAACCTGGGTGGATTGGTGTTGATTACACAATCTGAAAAGTATCCCTTTACTTAGGGCCATGAACCTGGGTGTATTCTCTGGGCATTGTCTCACCAGAAACCTGACTGGGAAGACCTGATTTTGTCTGGTATCTTTTAGCTTTTTAAGGCTCTGTAATGGTAGCTGCACTTCTGGAGCCACCTTAACAGTTGAGGGAGGTGAAGTATGTTATGAATGACTCTTCGGCATCACAGGGAATTTCACATCTGGAAAGACAAGCAGCGGGATCGAATTAGTAATGCATAGCATTGCCAGTGACTCAAAAGGAAACTGTAGTAATAGTATTGTAGTTTGCGATACTGCCCCTGGGTAGATTCTGCTGCTAGACAGTTGACTCTGCAAAGACAGCTCATGTTATTGTTAGGATGCAGTAATTTAACTGTGAATGAGTGTGTACTTTTAGTGTGCTTTTTTTTTTTTTGGGAGAAAATTTTATTTAATTTGCTTTTTTCAAACAAATCAGAAAAAACCACAAAAAATCAAATAGCTGTCATTGTGTCCCTGCTGAAATAGCAGTTGTGTTGCATCTGTGGCACATGGCTACAGACTTTTTTTTACAATAAGGATGTTTATTTTTCTTGGACAAAAGGTTACAGGGAAAAGGAGAAGAGTGGGAGGTTGCATGATTTTAGCATGTTCTAATGTTCTTTAAAAGAACAAAACTCTACGTGTTTGGAGACCGCAGCATGTCTAACAAGTTTGTTTGTTACAAAGAAATTCCTAGCAGCTCAGAAGGCAACTTAAGTAACTTGTGCTGGTTATGCACTGCACGTTGGGCCAATGGTGACTTGCCTGGCAGGTCTGTGAGATAGCAGAGCGCGGTTCTGTAAAGGTTCATTCTACTCAAACTCATGCGTGTTGCCTTGTCATCGCATCTTCTAGCTCTGATGGTGCCGTCTAGCCCCTTCTTCTTTGTTCCTTTTTTTTTCTTTTTTTTTTCACCAGCACAGATGCTTAGAAGATGATACAGTGGTTCTGTTTTACTTCTCAAAAATTAGAGCAACTTGCCAAAAATAGTAAAAATAAGAAATATCTTAATAATCTAATAATTATAGTAGGGAAAATAATTCAGGCATAATCACTTTACATGCCTTTTTCTTGTTTTGTTTACTGTAACTACTCTGATCTTTAAGTTTTATGTTTAAATAGGTTTCAGTAGCTATTCCTGGATGCTGATTAGTAATTTAAATATCTTTGTGTCTGAGTAACGAGAAGTAGCTCAATTTGAATGTAGCTGCTTACTTACTTAATGTTTGACGGGCAGACAAAATAGTGTCAGTGGCGTAGTTTAATTTGCCATATTATTTTATAATATAGCTAATGATACAGAGAAAGGTGGTACAGATGAGGATGTGAAGATCTCTGTCTTTGGGTGATGATCTCAGGACTTAATAACAGTCAGCACTGTCCCTTAATCTGGTTAAAATACATCTTTGCCTCAAGTTTGTGGTGTTGGTTACAGGCCCCATGTTTTTACCTGGGTCTCATGATGCTGGATGAATCATATTCTGATTCTTCTGTGGTTCAGTTTTGAACTATACATCAAATTTATTTCTTTGCTGCAGTTCTGCAGCAGTAAGATGTGAAAATTTTGCAATTTTATGTTTGTAACACGTGCATTGGGACTGTAAAGGCTGCTCCTATTCATGCCACCATATGAAATGTAGGTTTTGTTGTAGTTGAAGGTATCCACTAAGAAAGAATTTTGTTAACACTGGGTTTTTCCTCCCAACATCAGGCTGTAGATCACAGAATCATAAAAATGTTCAAGTTGGAAGGGACCTCTGAGAATGATCTAGTCAAACCCCTTGCTCTAAGCAGGGGCAACTAGAGCAGGTTGCCTGGGTCTTTATTTAGTCAGGTTTTGAATGTCTCCAAGGATTGAATCTCTCCAAGACTTGCTGTGCAACCTGTGCCAGTGTTTGACCACTCTTATAGCAAAAAAAAAACAAACACCAAAACACGGAGTGGGGTGTTTTTCTCTTTTTTTCCTTGTCTTGAAGTGGGATTTCCCATATTTCAATTTATCTCTCAACCTGTCATTGGATACCTTGAAGTGTTGCAAGGAGAAAATTAGGAAGGCCAAACCCTAATCAGAATGTCATCAGGCTATTGTGGTAAAGGACAATGAAAATACATTTCTGTAAATGTATTAGCAGCAAAAGGAGACTCTCCAGCCTTTTCGAGATTCAGGGGGAACCATACTGACAAAGGATGAGGAAAAGGCTGAGGTACTGAATGTCTACATGTCTACTTTGCCTCAACAGTAAGACCACTTGTTCACTGGGTACCCAACCCCCTGAGCTGGAAGACAGGGAGCAGAATGGAGCCTCCATAATCCAAGAGGAAATGGCTAGTGCCCTGCTACACCAGTTGGACATGCACAAGCCTATGGGGCTAGATGGGATCTGCCCAAAGGTTGTGAGAGGGCTGGTGGAAGTCCTCACCAAGCCACTTTCCATACTTACCAGCATTCCTGGTGAACTGGGGAGGTCCTAGTTGATTGGAGGTTAGATAATGTGACACCAGTCCATAAGAAGGGCCAGAAGGAGGATCCACAGAACTACAGGCCTGTCAGCCTGACCTCTGTGCCAAGGAAGGTTATGGAGTAGATCATCTAGTGTGCCATCATGTGGCAAGTACAGGATAACCAGATGATCAAGCCTAGTCAGCATGGGTTTAGGAAAGGTAGCCCTGCTTGACTAACCTGATCTAGGAGATTTAGATTGGATATTAGGAAAAATTTCTTTACTTAAAGAGTGGCAAAGCATTGGAAGAGATTGCCCAGGGAAGAGGTTGGAATCACCATCCCTGGAGGCGTTGAGTAAAACATGTATGTTTAGCACTTCAGGAAGTGGTTTAGTAGGTATGATGGTGTTGGGCTGATGCTTGGACTTGATCTTGGAGGTCTCTTCCCACCTTAATGATTTTATGGAAGGCTGTAGATGTTGCCTACCTAGAAGACGGTTCCCACAATGTTCTCTTGGAGAAACTGGCTACTCATGGCTTGGATGGGTGTATTCTTCAGGTAGAAATCTGTGTGGATGGCTGGGCACAGAGAGTTGTGTTGAACAGAGTTAAATCCAGCTGGTAGCCAGTCACAAGTGCTGTTCCCCGGGGCTCAGTATTGGGGCCAGTTCTGTTTAATATCTTTTATCAATGATTGGGACGAGGGGATTGTTGAGTTTGCAGGCAATGCAAGTTGTGTGGGAATGTTGGTCTGCTTGAGGGAAGGAAGGCTCTGCGGAGGGATTTGAGCACGCTGGGTTGATGGGCTGAGGCAAGTTGTGTGAGGTTCAGCAAGGCTAAGTGTTGGGTCCTTTACTTGGGTCACAACAACCCCATGCAGCGCTACAGGCTTGGGGAAGAGTGGGAGGAAAGCTGCCCAGTGGAAAAGGACCTGGGGGAGTTGGTTGACAGCCAGCTGAATATGAACCAGCAGTGTGCTGTTGTGGCCAAGAAGGCCAACAGCATCCTGGCTTGTTATCAGAAATAGTGTGGCAAGCAGGAGTAGGGAAGTGATTGTGTCCCTGGCTTTCCTGTTGTCTCATTTCTCCCACCTGTGTCGCATCCCTCTGAATGGCAGCACAGCTCTCTGGCATTATCAAATACGTCTCCAAGTTCTGTGTTGTCTGCAGACTAGCTGCAAACTTGAAGAGTGTGCACGCTCGTTCAGACACTAATGAGGATGTTAAACAGTGCTTGTCGCAGTATTGACCCTGGCTTACAGCCCTAGTTACTGACCTCCAGCTGGACTTTGTGCTGCTGGAGGTAATGATTTATTTCTTCTACCACTTTCCTTCTTAAAGCTCAAGTCCCAGTGTTAACATTCTGAATTTTAGACTCCCCCTTTTTTTTGTGCTCTAAATGGCTTTTCCCCTTTCCTCCCATTTTGTTTCTCATTCTTTTGAGGTATATATAGAGGGAGGCCTGCCTCTAACTCCTTCTGAGTTAAACCCAGGAAGAAACAATTTTTCCAGCTCCAGATGAGAGCTTTTGTGAATATACCTGTAATTTTTAGAGGGAGGGGCTGGGGGAAGTCATGGGACTTACTGAGTTGCTCTTGTTGGTCAGTGTTGGATGTGTCAAACCGTGTTTGTCGGCTCTGTTCCTGCTTGGTTAGTTGCTCAGCAGCAGTGACAAGGTGCATGGGTATGGGTAAAGTACTGTAGTAGCCTGCTGAGTGCAAGTTATTTACAAGACAGAGCTGCAGCCAACAGTTCCTTGCTCGAAAGGGTGTTAAGAGTAGCAATAATAGTGAGCTCTGTTCAGCATTTTTTTAGTTACCCAGCTGTGCTGGTATGTTTTTTTATCGGGGAAAAGAAACATTCTTTCCTATTCTTACTGCTTTTCTGTGTTACTCAACCGTTTACAAAGATGAATGTGCTTGAGTTGTTGTAATGGTATTGTATTCTGTAACTTTAATTCTAGATAATCCAGTCAGTTTTTAATAAAACTGTCTTACAGATATAAATTTTTTTGAACTTGAGATATATTTTGCATTGTAGTCGTAGTTAAAATACTGCAGTTTCAATATGAAGTACACTGAATATGACTGTGGTATCAAAATATACAAATTTGATTTTGGACTACCCTCTCATTAAGACTAAACATGAGTGTTAAGAGTAAAATTCCAAGAGTTTGACCTTAGATTTTAAAGAAACTGAAAAGTGTTCTGTGGGTTTTGTACATAGTGATGTGCTTGAGTGCTGAGAATCCTTTCTCCCTTGTAATAATCAACCTTGTGGAGAAAGAAAATGGAGTGTAGGACCACAGCCTTGTCTGACAGAACAAGTCTGTTTATGCAAGTACTGGACCTTTTTGCACCGACCATGATGTTTCTGTTGTCACTGATCTGAGATTGAATGACACAAATTGCCAACTGGTAGAAAAACTTTTGTTTTCATTCTTCTTAAATTTCAGATCTGTCTAGCAAACAATAAAACATGTGTGCACATAAAATTCCCAGCACATTTTTTCATACAAGTGCAATTGTGGTCCTGTGATTGTCAAAGCAGATTTCTTGCCAGGTAAAACTGTGCAGTCTTAATAAGCTGCAAATCTTGTCTTTGCTCTGTTTAATAGCTTAGCTTGAGATACCTCTATTCAGAGTTTCTTCAATGCTTGTTTTGCAGAAATATGGTTTTTTGCTCCTGTTACTTATGATGTTATGGTTCTTTTGTCATCCCCAAAGTGTTTAGAAGCTTCTAGCCAGCAGAAGAAAAAGTTTATCTTTAGCATATATACCTCTTTTTGGTTTATGGTTGTCTTAAAGACAGCCCTGTAAACATTGCTTTTATTTGACAATATAGGAAATACATGTTTTTAACATAGGTTCTCAGTGCATGTTTCCACAATGTGACTAGGAGTGACCAAAATGTTAATCAATATGAGCTGAAGCAATAGCAGTTGATCTGAAATACATTTACTGTCGGTTCAGATTCCTCTGTTATTTTAGGACCTTGATGATTATGTGCTTCTAACAAAGTAATTTTTTGTGTATACTTAAAAAATGCTTAGGACTTTTTTTTCACTTTCAAGCCTACTTGATTTTCACTATCCCTTAGTAACCTTTACTTCTTGTTCTGATGTTTCATTTCCTAAATGTGTTAAAAATGGAAAAAAAGTATTCTTTCGTGATAAGAAAAAAATTGCAAGACTGCCCTGTTGTTTTGCTTCTCCTTCTAGGCTTCAAACTGTGGGGGGGGGGGGTTTGTTGTTTTTTTCTTTCTGGCCATTATAACATCTGCAGTATGTAGTAGACTTTTAGGATAGTCGTTTGTGAATGCATTGATGTTCCTCTGGGTAGTTAATGTATTTTATCTGTCACCAGGGAGGAATGTGCTGTACATCTTGCTCCTTCTGTGAGTGGTCTGACTCATGAGCTCAGGGTACTTCAAAGGATTTCAACACTCCATCCCATTCTTCAATGTTGCAGTTGCTTTTCTAATAATAGAAGCAGCAGAACAGACAGCAAAGTTGCTTCTCGGCTGCTAAAGTCTATTACCAGTATAGTCATGAAAGCTGACATCAATCACAGTCTTCACACTTTGCAGTTGATGTTCGCGGGTGTAGTTATGCGCACTGCATCTCTTTGCTGCTCCTTGGAAGTAGTAACCACCATATACAACTGATGTTACAGTTTGGTTGATCAGAACTATGACCTATGGGACTTTAGTGCCTCCACAATTAAAGCCATGTTGTGGGGGTAGCATAGAACAGCTATTGGAGGCCTCCAGCAAAATGTGGAGGGTATGTCCAGTAAAAGATGTGTTCTTGTAAGACTTAAGATATATTGGAACTGTTCCTTAAATATCTATAGCAAATATAGCTTGTGTATCCTGACACAATTTATTAACTTTAAAAAGTTTTCTTTTTGTGTAAACTGCTTGCCTAGTGTAATTGTGAAGAGAAGCTCTTGAAATATTGTCTGTACTGAAGTCAGTGGAAGTTTACTTCACTGAAGATCAGCTAAGGTTTCACTTTTATTGATTCTCAGTCACATATGAGTAAAAGGAGCCCTCTCTTCAGCCACAAGCATCATCTCTTGTGCCAATGAATTATAGAACTCAAGAAAACTGTACCCATGAGGTCTTGAACATGCACTCCAGGAAAATATAGTTGATCCTCAGAAGCAGTCATCACTAGGGCCTGTTTCCAAAAGGAACTGCTGTGCTTTAGGAAAAGCATGGTCCTTGGATTGGTTAAAAGATGAAAGAGCCAGGGCACCTCTGCTATAATTCTCTCCTGTTTTTAACACCTCTTACTGTCAGTTAATTTAAGTAAGTGTGTGAGTTGACTTAGTGCATAAATATTGTGACTGCTAAAGTCCTCTTCTCCACAAGGGAGATGTATCCATAAACTGCAAAAGGAGAGTGTGGAAGCAGGGAAGAATGGACCTGAAAGCAAAAGGCAACGTGCATCGTTTCCTACAGTGAAGTGTAGAGGTGTGCAGGAAAATAAAATGTTGACTGAGACATCTTAATCTCAGCTTTGGTTTGTTAACATGTACTGTAGAAAAAAAATATCTCTTTAGATGCAGGCTTCTCTTTCTCAGCTGCTGTTTCTTCTCCGACTTCTCTATAATAAGCATTTTTCTTAATGGAAATAAAAGGAAAAGTTTGTTAGTGCAGGGCAGTTTATCATAAAAATCTGAATCAAGGTAGCTGTTAAAGATAGGATTTTAGATACCAAAATTTTGTTTGAAACTGTATTTTTCTAATCCTAAGATGTATATATTGTTATAACATGGAAATTGACTTTTGTTAGTAAGGGTACATAGGAAAGAAACACAACATGTTATATGAAGCTTTGTTTGATGCAGTGTGATGCTAATGCATGCTCTTTCCCTCCTGTTCTGGATTGTACTGTTATTGATCACCTGCATCCCTTGTGTGTACTTAGAGACAATATATGAAGGTTTCCTTGGAAGGAATGGGTGGGATAGGAAGAGCTATTTTTTCTCTTCCCAGGAGTGTGTGTCTTATTTTATATAGGTGTTATTTAAATAACTTCTAACCTTAAAAGACACACTTAATAAATCTAAAACACTAACTATGCTGATTTGCTTAGTCCATTATTTGTTTCCTCTCCTCACTGTAGGCAGCCAGTTCGCAGAGACAAATGCTTTAACCTTTTTGTTAAGGGGAAAAGAACACCTTTAGCATGTCTTTATTCTTGTTTGTTTAACGCAGTCTAGGCATGCTAAGTAATATTTAATCTCTGGCATCACATCTGGGATTTCTTAATACCAGCTATCAAAGAATCGCATATATAGAGGTGAGACAAATGAGTTTAACAACTGCACATAGCTATTCTAGCTGAAACATGCCTTAATGAGCCATTTGTGAATATAAGAGTAAAGCAGCGTTGTAACTTGCCAGACACAAATGCTTGAGTATGAGGAAGAACGTTCAAAACATAGAAACCTGGCTGCCATGAGTTACAGTCACTACTGAATACCGTTCCTTCTATTAGAGAGCAGGATGGCTTTTGAGGAAGCAGAGGAGGCTGGTTAATGCTCTGGTTTTGTTACTGAAGTTTTCCAAGCAGTTAACTGGTTCTGTTCATTTCTAATGGTTACAAACTGGTGGTTCCTTGGAACAGGTTTTTGTGAAGTGTGATTACAAGTGACTAGAAGAAATATAAACTAAGGGGTGGGAAGTTCTGGACTGGAAGTTCTTAACTTCTCCAGTTTCTAGAGGAAACTGTGACTGTTATATGTAGACTCATCTAAATGGCAAAGTAGATATCCACATGAACTATGTATTTTACACGTATCATAACTTTCAGGTGATTCATCTAGCTGTTTTATGGGTTTGAGGTTTTTAACAGTTGTGATGAGAGTACTTAAAAGAGGTTCTGTGACCTTGCCTTTAAGCATCAGTCTTTTCATGGTTTTCATATGTGGAATTAATATCTTTTCATGGTTTTCAAGAAAAGGACTTGGGGTGCTGGAGGGTGAGAAGCTCAACATGAGCTAGCAATATGTGCTTGCAGCTCAGAAGGCCTGTGATATCCCGGGGTACATCAAAGTAAGTGTGACTTTCAGGTCCAGGGTGGTGATTCTCCCCCTCTACCCTGCTCTTGAGAGAGACCTGACCTGGAGTACTGTGTTCAGTTCTGGAGCTCTCAGCACAGGGAGGACATAGGTCTGTCAGATTGAGTCCAGAAGAGGACGACAAAGATTATTAGAGCACCTGGAGCTGGAGCACCTCCCATATGATTTGGGGTTGTTTGGCCTGGAGAAGGAAAAGCTCTGGGGAGACCTTATAGAGCAGCCTTCCAGTACTTAAAGGGGCCTACAGGAAAGCTGGGAAGGGGCTCTTGATCAGGGAGTGCAGAGATAGGATGAGCATTGGTGGGTTTATGCTGAAGGAGGGGTGATTAAGATTAGGTTTTAGGAAGAAATTTTTTTACTGCAAGGTTGATGAGGCACTGGAACAGGTTACCCAGAGACAAGAGAGACAACAGGAAGAGACAGTCAAACATTTCAGAAATGTGGTATGCAAAATGAAGTAGTTCTGTACAATTGCCTAGCAATTTGTATGAACACTGGGTTGCCATTCTTGCCAGGTGTATTCAAAAGTATAACATAAATCTACTGAATTGTTACTTAGCTGAATAGTCAATTGCACAGCCTAATGACATGCTGCAATTGAAGTGTTTGAATGCTTGCTCATCACATCGCTTACATGCACGCAGTTGTGTTAAGGATGTGGTTACAAAGCACTCGAGTGTTCTGAGAACTCTCAATAGCTACATTTAGATGTGTGATCAGTAAAAACGTGGAAAGAACTCTTGCTCTTATTTTCTTCTTTAAGCTATGCAACAATTAGCTCATTAAAAAGCTCATATTGCAGCTCATTATATGAAATACTTTCTTGATGTTTTAGGGACTTAAGTACATCATGGAGAGGGATAAATCTTTCTTGCAGTACATGCACTTACAATTAATCTTGTCTTCATTGTTTCCTGGAGATGCTTCCAACACTAGATCACAAATGAAGTATCTCTTCCAGCTATGCCACTTCTGTCTCAATCTTGTGGGTAAAAGATGACATTACTAGTCAGGATTCTCAGATTTTCTTGGTACTCAGTTTACTGTGATTTCAGATTACCATGTTAAACTGATTTCCTGCTTCCTTCCTTCCCTTATGCTATTTTACTATGTTGAACTGTATTTGCAGAAATTTAACTATTGCAAGGCTGTAGATACAGAACCCTGGTAACCCAGTGTATCCTGGCAATAGAAGGAAGCTGTGGAGTAATCTTTGCTGGGTTTCAGGGCCCTGAGTGACAGATACTTGTCTTGGAACTGGTTTTTGTCTTGTTACAATGGAGCTGGTTCTGCTGCTGGCAGCTGAGATTTTGATTTGAATGTTTCCAGCTGCAATGGAGGAATGCAATAACATAAGTTTTTCTTAAAATCTCATCTGCCCCTCTTAAAAATTTCAGTGCTGTGAGAAAAGTGAAGACAAGTTATTCCCCTCACTGTGTTTAAAGGGACATGGTGGACTTAAAATCCTAGTTATTTGAGAGTTTTTTCCTTCTTCCAAAAATGGTGATAATGGCAGTGGTTTTTCTGCACACTTTTGTGGTTTGCTCTTCTGTTTCTGATCAGAATTACTCTATGAAGGACTTGCACAAACTCATTCTTTTCTCCTAGATAATACAGGTCAATCAATTGACCATAAAGTGTTATTAAGCAGAAGAGACAGCCTGATTGCCTGAGGAGAAATGATAGAGGGAACAGAGACTAGAGGATGTCCAGCTGAATCGCTGTGATTTAATAACTTCTTACCTGTCAACTGAGATGTAGAAGTCGAGCTGTTAGCCTGGCCAGTTGATGGATAAAATGAATTGAGTAAAGCAATTAAAGAATTAAGTGAAACTTTTTTTTTTACCTCCAATTTAGAGTGGGATACTCCTTTTTGCTGCTTCTCAGCTGAAACTTGTTAGTGCATTGTAAGCTGGTTGTGTGTTTTCACTGTCACTTGTGTTTGTCAAGAGTAGGAAAAGTACTATAGGTAACAGCAGAAGCATTTTTCCCTGTTTTGCTTTGACTGGGGCATATCTTCAAGTTTTAAAGTCAGACATCAGCCTTCACTTAGTGTGTTAAAATGTACTTTTTTCTATCAAATTAAATTCTGAGTTCTTCCCTTTAGTTGTTTTCAATTGTGTGCTACTTTTCATGGCTTACATTTTTTTAGTCATGAACTTCTTTTTAATCCTTCAGAACTTTAGGTCTGTGGAGGATTTTTGAAGATTAAAAATACTTTCTTTTTAAACTGCTTTGCGGTAGAAATTATTAGAAGTGTAAATTGATATGTACCAAAGAAGCATCCGTAGTAATCAATTTTATTTTGAGTGATCTAGAAATAGAATAATTTTATTTGGAAATAATTAGCTGCTTGTGAGAACTCCTACAGATGCTTAATCTCTTCAGTACTTAGTTTTTAGTACTTTTGGAAAACCATGGTTCAGTAAAACTATTGTATATTGACTGCATAATAAAGATACTGAGGTAATAATTTCAAAATTAATGTGTGAATAACTTCTCTTTAAAAAAAAAATCTCATTTCATTTATTTTCTTGCCTTGTGGGGTGCTGCCATTAAGTAGATATGTGAAATACTTGATAAGGAAGGTGCATGGTTAACTACAGGTGCCATGTCCAGGCATTTTCCAACTTCAATGGAGTTGAGAGGCTGTCGGAGAGAATTCACATGGAATCAAAGAAGAGGGTAAAGGGGATCTTCCAAGGTCACGTTTAGAAAAATAAAGAGGGATCTGTGAATAGCTTCCTCAGGAAAAGGGAAGGAGATTGAATATTTTGGAATGAGTAGTCGTCCCTTCTTTCCTGTGTCTAGTCTGATTCTATATACTTGTGACCAAATAGAGCATTTTTTTTTTCACTTTGTGTTCAAATCTCAATTCAGTAGTAATTTGGGAGCCATTAGAAAGCAATAGAAGTGGCAATTGACAAGGTGTGGTGCTAATTGGATTTCTGCAAAAGGGCAGGCAAGCTATGCCTGGATGATTTCTGGTTGTTTTCGGTATGTTGCCTGTTGCTTTTACATCAGTTAAGCCACTGCTTAAAAGATAGATAGTAGTGAAGTAAGTAATTGTCCTGTGATGAGAGTTGATCTCTGTCTGGAGACCTATTAATAACAATACTAAAAATTCAGTAGTGGAGGTGAAGTCTGATGAATCTCTGATGTCAGAGATGAAAATAATAGCCAGTGAGAATCTCTTGTGATCCAGAACTAACACAGAAAAGAAATCATATCCTACGTGGGCAATGTGTCTCTTCCTTTTCAACTCGGTAGTGCTACTCAGCCTGCCTTTCCTTTCCCTTTACCCTGCATTGCAGTAACCATCCCTGTTATTTAAGAGAGCCAGCCTCTATTCACTTGTTGCTTTGCCCCAATAACAGCATGGGACGTATTCTGGTCTTTTAATTTACAGCAGGCTTTTTCTCGTTTTCTATCCTATGTTCTTCTTTGGGAAGCAGTCTTCTCTTTCTGTATTTAGTTACTTTGTGATGATGGAACTGGGAATTTTAACTCCTTTTCCTTACCTCAGCATACTTTTGCTAGTCAGTATAGATGTTAAATGATCAGCAGCTGAAGCTTCCTCCTAACATCATTCTTGCTACTGGAGTATCTGGTCACTGGTCTGCAAAATAATGAGTAATAGTTTCTGTCGTCTGAGCAGCATTTTCTGAACCCACTTTCTTGCCTGTAGCTAACTTGTTTAGATTTGCATTACTGAGTTTGTCTAATGTAGCGTTTTAAATATAATGATCCAACTACGGATTTTGGGGTTTGTTTTGTTTTTACCAGTGTGGTTTAATAATAGTAAGTATAGAAATGAAACAAGCTTCCTGAGTTTAAAACAAACAAGCAAACAACAAAAAACATTTTGACAACATGATTTAAAAAAAATCTAATGAAGTGAGACAGTTGAATTTGAAAGCTGGGTCAAAAGCTTATATAATTTTTAGACCCTAAATATAGAATGGTGTAATGACATGAAAAGATCGATCTCTATGCATATGTTCTGGTAGAGTATTTTTGTTTTGTTCTTATTCTGCGCATGCTATTTAAAACTAAGCTGGATACCCTCTGCTTGGAAAAATGGTCTTGCTAATAGGCCTGTCTTATGCTATGTGCAAATTTAAATTGCTAAGTAGAATGTAGGTTTCTTTATTATAATTGGGTATGGGATCTTTGGGGTTTTTTTGTTGTGTTGATAGTAAAATTTCCATGTGTGTGTTGTAAAGTTTACCTTTTTAATTTTTTTTTTAATAGTAGTGGAATGGGGTGATGATGTTAAAGCAGTATCGGAAGATGAAGCCATGGTGCTGGTGAACCATCAAGCAACGGGTGATGTCTGCACTCTGATGATGTGCCTTCAGGATAAAGGCACGGTAGGCTACAGCCGGGGAGTGGGAAAGCTACTGCATGTGTAATCTGTTAGCTTGGGTGTGCTTGCATCTGTGTGCAGTACTGATGACTGACTTTTGTGTGTTAACCCACCAAATAATCCCAAGGCCCTGAATAGAAATCTTTTTTATTAGATTTTGTTTAATGTGGCAGCCAGTAGCTTGGAGCAGGTTTTAAGCCACAAAGGTTGCCTTTGAAGGTCATATACAAGCTGAGTCAGTGTGCATCCTGTCTAGGTTAGCGTAGAGGGAAACAGATCTCCTTCTCACCTCATGTGCTTGTGCTGCTTGTGTTAGGTTTGCTCAAATCCATGCAGGTCTGGCTTCTTGGTTATGACTTTATTCCAGCATGGAAATTTTCTCAAAGCTAGAAACTATTTCTCTGTGGGGTTTTGGTAGGACTTCAGAAACTGGAATTGACTTCCCTGTGAGGTCACGTCCAAGCTAAGCTGGCTAGCTAAGGTCAAAATTGCTTGAGCTTTTATTTCACACATTCTTAAGTGTTTCTTGGTGAGAAGTGCCACTAATGTCAGTTGTTTCACACATTTCTGTTCAGAAAATTCCTATCTAGAGACTGCAGTGCTGGAAACCAGAATATGGCATCTAAACAGTACGTTGAATTTATGTGCAGATCAGGAGGAAGTATGTATGTATGATGAGGCTACAAAGGGTGGGAGACATACCTGGCAAGCTCAAAACATGCACCAGCTGTGTCCCTCGTAGTTCCTCATTACCATGCAGTCCAGTGTTGCATCTGTACTACTTGTAACTGGCACTGTTCTTCTTGTGTGTATTCATATGGATTGTGCATACACTGCACATTTTCCCAGATCTTATACATGACAGCAGAGCTGATAAAAAACAACAAAAAACCCCAAACAATAACACCCCCCCCCCCCCAATAAAAAAATAAAACCACCCTTCAGACAAACCAAACTCAACCCAGAAAGTATGACAGTGCCACTCAGGATTGAGTAGAGGCTTAACTTCTTTCTTTCTGCAGTAGCTTAGGGGAGACTGTTTTAAAAGTACTTTTAATTGCTTTAAATTCTTCTGAGTAAGTTAGGTACATATGGTATTCTGTACTATAGTACCCCAATAAGCAGAATGACAGAACAAACACTCTTCAATTCCCTTAAGCGAGATTATGCATAGTACAATCTGTAATATAGATATGACAGAGTGGATACTGTGGATATGTATTGCATATAATCTTGACTTTTGATGTCCCAGGTGTTTAAAATGTCATAAAGCTTCATTGACTCAGGTATGGAAACTAGTGTTTATATAGATCTAAGCCATATTTTTCCTGTTTGACTCCACAGCTAAAAAGTTTCAGTCCAGACAGAGTAAGTTTCAGTGAATATTGCAAGATGTTAAAAATGGAGGAAGGTGTTGAGATGGTAAATCACTTTCACTGTGGAAACTGTTAGGTTTGTGGGTTTTCAGAAGAGGAAAACATCCTTAAAATCTGTATTTTTTCCTTTAAATAGTTGTAGTCATTGCTCTTGGAAGGTGCATGTCCAGGTGCATGTTTTTAGCTAATAAAAATAAAAAAGGTACAAACTTTGACATATATTTAAAGTATACCATGAGTACTACCAGTGGTTAAAAACAATGAGAAAAACTATCATAACCTATCCTTGATAGAGCTTGCTGAATCACCTATTTTTAAACGGCATGCTTCATATTTCTGAGCAGAGAGAATTGGTTTTACTTTTTGTGACTGTAAAACCACTGGAAGAAGAAAACAAACAGCAAATCCCGCTGTCCAAAAGAAATCATTAAACAGTTGCCTATTATATAAATAAGGCAATTTTATTCAAATGCCATTTAAACTTAACATGGAGCCCCTGACAACCTTGGTATTCATCCATTAGTAACAAGATGCTAATTTGCAAGAATTGTTTTTGTTTTTCTATAAGACAGTTAAGCTGCACTAATTACTAAATGTTTGACCACTCGGATAACGCTTTTTAGCTCTCTAAGTATTTTGTGAAGGTGAAAGATTCACTTCCATTTCGTACAGAGGGGCCTACAATGAATTAAAACAGTTACCAAAGGTGACCTGTCGGCAGTGATAGTGCACTGGCTGAACTAGGAAGACCTGTGACAGGCTAAAATGTCTTTTGCTTGCTTTTCCCAGCCAATACAGACTGACACCAGACATGACCTGCAAGCATTTACAGTTTAATGCTGCTTTTTTAAAAACATTCATTTAAGGCATGTTCAATTTCAAGTTCTATATTTTTCTGCATAGTGGAGTACTGAAATGTACTTGAAACTTGACAGTGGTTCCTAAGGGTCATGTGATGGTATTTTTTTCTGGTATTTCATAAATTCTTATATAGAAATGATAGTGCAGCCTAATCTGTTTTAAGCAAATTTAATCTCCCTAATCAGTGAACAAAAATACTTGGGTTAAGATATTTCTTGTCTTTCAGATTCACTTATGTGCATAAGGAAAAGTTGATCTCTTATTAATCAAGTGAACTTAGCTAGAAGTTGTAACTTTAATGGAAGGACTGGACTGATATTGTGTGACTAATGCATGTTACCATAAGGCAAGCCACATAAAGCAAGGTTTCAGCTGAATCATATGTGACCTAATTATACTTTTTATGTAGTTCAAGAAACTGTTCCAATTTGTTTGTGAAAATAGGTGTTAAAACAGACGTAGTAAGTTAGTTGAAGTCTCATAAGCATTAAAGGTTATGTATTTAACAAAGAGAAGTAGGTTAAAATGCTGCGATTATTGCATTCTGACTGGCTATTTTCCCCTGATTTAAAGCAGAAACCAGTGCCAGGAGGGGTGCAGTGGAGAGAAAAGGGTAGAACTTCCAGCTGTTTTGAGTGCAAGTTTCAAGGCATGTTTCCAGGTCTCATTGTTAAAGTGTAGAGGTGCTTGAATGATAAAAGTCAGTCTGTTCAGGTTGCTTTGTTAAGGAATCTCTGTAGAGTGAAATGGAAGTTGACCTGTTGAGTAGGAGGCACCTAGATTTTTTTTTTTACAAGATTGGTAAAATCTTTTCCTACATTTTTAACTTCTTTGAGCAGGGTGGGTGAAGCAAAAAGAACCTTAAACAGCATCCAGAAATTCTTTCAAACCATTAACAGCTATGGATCTATGCTCAGAACACTCCTGAATGTAATTAAACCTTCTTAAATGCATGTGATAGAAGACTCAACTGATAAGTGTTGTTTCATTCCCGAGGATACTAAGTGGAAGAACCACAACCAGTATCTTGCAGTGTCCTCTGTTCTACCCTTGGTAATGGAGTGAATATCCATTAATCAATTTTGCCTTTTGATTGCAAGCAAGATAATTGTGTGCTGGTCTTTAAATTCCCTCTTTTTCATTTTATGTGTTAGAGTGTGTGTATATATTTGAATTAATATGCATGGAAATATTTTTATTTCCTCTTTCTGTCATTGCCCGAGTTTATAGGCAGAGTTGTAATCAGTGAGTTATGGAGTTTGCTTCTTTGAAGCCCACTTGCAGCAAGATGCCTGTATGTTTTGCCTTAGTTATAACTTGTAAGGTACACTGATCTTTTACACAATCTCATTACTCCTTCTCAAAAGGGCTGAGAAAGCCCTGGGATGCTAGATGTTGAAGCTCTGTGTCCCCTAAAATGTGGTGAGATGACTTCAGACTCTGAAGAGCAGTGATCAGCTTTCAGGATAAGTCTTCCATCATCTAAATGCCTAGCTGGTATACAACAATAAAATGTTGTGGAAGTAGAGACACACCAGGATTACTAAGGAAGAGTTCCTCCTCCAGGATTGCCATAGGACATATAGGGACCAGTATTGCTTTTCAAATGACACAAACCTTTTAAGGGAAGCAGATTAAGCTTGCTTATTTCCTCCTGTAAAACAGATGATGTAGCTTCTACTTGATTTTTGTCAAAATACTAAAGTGGTAGATGAATGCTGACAGTTGTGGGTACTGCTGCAGGCTAAATTGTCATTAGTGGAATTTTGTTGGTATTTTTGCCAAAGGACACGATTCCCTACAGCAGCCTGTCATCTTTGGGCTGATATAGGGGCATGAATTTATGGTGTTGTAGTGCCTTGAAGAGCAGTAACCACTCTCATGATGTTTTTTTAAACTCTTATCCCTGGGGCACACCTTTTTTTTTCTTTGTTTGTTTGTTTGGTTTGGGGTTTTTTCCCCTCCCTAAGACTTTGTAGTTTGCTGAAATGGAAAGAACATGAATCTCCACAGAGAAGTTTTGCTTTAAGATCCTCTCTCTTATTTAACATAGGCCTAGGAATGTATGAGAAACTGTTTCGCCAGTATTACTCTCAAGGGAGCAACTACACCTAGGAAATAATTTTTGTTTTATCACTCACAAATATAAAATGTGTCTTTTGCTCCCTTGGATGTGTAGCATCTAGTAAGAAATAGCCCCTGGCAGACTGGAAGGCATACTGATATGTCACAAAGAAGTAGTAGATACTTGCTTCCAAAGCAAAAAGTTTCATGTCTTTGAGAGCTGTCCTTTTCTCTCAGACACAGTATCTTTTTCTACTTCCAGTGATGCTGGAGGGTCCAGAAACTGGTGCTTGTGCGTTAGATAAGATCTTAAAATAGCAATTTTGCTGGTATTAAAAAACCACAAGAGTTAAGGTGGCCTTAATACATTCTTAGTCAAGGGTAGCTAACCCTCTAGACGTGGCATTTAGATTTAGCTGGGAGATCAGCTGTATGTATAAGGCAAGGAAGTATCTTAAATGCTATTTGGTGGAATGCTCATGCAAGCCTGTAAAGACTTCACCTTGCTGAGCATCTGACCACAATTGTTTAGAGATAAGGAAAAGAAACAGGGTATGAGACAGTTACCATTTTCTAAATATGTAAGCCAGAATTCATTTATAGCTTCTGTGATCAAAAGGGAGAATAGGTAACCAGAGCACTCCAAGAGACAGTTTTCTTTGGAAGAAAGGCTTACTGCTACATGGTATTCTAGATACAAATTTTAGATTACCAAGCTGCTTTTACAAAACAGAATTCCTGCATAAAATATGATCTGCTGCTTTCTACAATTTCAACTTAGCTGTGAAGATGTGAAAGCAGGTAAAAGCCATCATCCTCCACAGTATTGAACTATCTCCTTAGAAGTATTGCTAAAGGCATTGATGTGGATTCTGTATATTTCAGTTTCTGTGCAAGCCTCTTGTGTTTGGATAGAGGCATAGAGTATACTTTAGCAGTAGATGTAATAAACTAATACATAAACAATACATTTTATTTTCTAGAGGAAATCCTTATATCTTAGACTGCTCTATTTCTGCCTTGGCCCCAAATTATGTATCTCGAACAGCTGAAAGATGCTAAGCAGAAGGTGCCTGACTCTGACTAGCAGAGAAATATCCTGGTTCTCCATATGCTTTTTTGATAGTGATAAATGGAAGACTACTATGTTATATGGCTTTAAGAATCAGTTTTGATGTGACCTTATAACACAGAGAAGAGTAAAGGCAGCTAGCTTTGTGTCTGACTGAGAACATTGGATTTTCCAGTTTCAGAAAAAATTTTGACCACTCAAAATCTACACATAGTAGATGCAGAGGGAAAAGACCTTGTAAGAGAAGCAGCCTTCTGTTATTTATCTTTTCTGGAGTAATTCTTCTATTTTAAATCTCAAAGGACTGAACACGTATAGTATCTGCCCTCACTGTCCTGTAAGAAGTGATGGTCAAAGTGAATCTAATGGCTTAACCACTTGTTTTTCCTTCTTCACCATGTTTCTTGGCTGGGACAATGAGCATGACTCAGTGGAATTCTCAAAGATGTATGGAGCATATGCACATCAAAAGCACAAAGACAACATGATCTCATGACCAAAATCCCCAAATGCAAAACAAAGAAGGAAACAGGGTTTTTTGGTAGATGTAAAACAGTTGAAGTTTCAAACACAGATCTGTATTGTTGTGTATACTTTAGCAGGCGCTGAAAATGGTTTTAGTTTGCAACTGGCTGGAAATCGGGTTGGCCAATAAGAAGCATTACATTACCTTTGTGAAAAGATGGAGTAAAATTACTGTAGCATATGGCTAATAGTGTAGAAATGTATTTTGTATTGCAAAAAGGCAGTCTGTTTCATCCTGCCCTTGAAGGGAGACTGTAACACCTGTCCTGCTTTATTATTCAGGACATAAATGACTTTATTCATATATTTGCCAGTTTTATTGCTGTTGAGAGGGTAACAAGAATGTGGCCAGTATATAGATAGTTCTCTGCACTTGATATATACTAAACTTTTTCTTTTAAACTTTTCAGGTTGTCCGTCAGATGATGTGGCTGATGGATCATATTTTTAAGTATACAAACTTTGGCATTGTGTCTCTAATCCATGGAGACTTCTTCATAAGACAGGTAAATGAAAACACATAATAGTATTTTGATTTATCCTTGTATTTGGAACATTGGGGTGTTATGGTACTTATTACATCCTGGATGGTTTGCAGGATGAATTAACTCTGCTATAATGTGTTTATTTAGGTAGAACTTTGTTCTGAAACTACTTTTTTTCCAAGCTCATTCTATTATTTGCCTAGACATGAATGTTTGCAGAACCCACTTTTGATGGGAGCCTTTTATGAGAGGTCTACAAAGTACGTGGGCAGCCCTTTTTGTCTCTTCATTTCTGACTACCCATTGTTGTCTCCTCTTTTCTTCCCTTAGTGATGTTGAAACTGTGCAGTGAGTCTAGTTAAGTCACTGTTTTGACTGTCTAAATTTCAGATAAGGAAAGGCAGGACCATCCCTTTCGGTGACAATAGGGTACTAGACTAGTTTAAAGTGGTGATGGACCTGCATAAATAGTATTTACTTGATTCTTGAAAGTTAGTTATTATTTGAGCGTCAGGAAAAGAATGTGTGTTGAGTTCAGCATCTCAAGTGTTAAGGAGTGATGCCCTTAGATTATTTCATAAAATTTGGGAATTTTTCTGTTGTTTGGTAGCTGTTGATCAAAATTGCACTCTAAAAGTAGAAACTTCAAAGTACTATAAGCATCTGTAAGCATGAACCTGCTGCCAGTTACATGAACTGTGATGTCCAGCAAATACATTTCACAGCTATACACAGCTGAAGTGGGATTTGGCATAGTTAGGTAATCTCAGACAAAACGAGATAGTAAAATAAAGGTCTCTAGATCTAAACAACTGTGTACTGTGAGAGTGTGGAAAAGTACAGGGTTTGACACTTCTTAAATTATAAATTCATTTCAGTAATTAAAATTCACAGGATACACATTTTAAGGTACGTGTGGCTGTTAGCTGGTTAACTAACTTCTGAATGTGGTGTTGTGATTCTAGTTACAAAAAAACAGCTGCAAAACTTGAGACTTGTCCTCATTTTTGTGAGGTGGCTGAGATGTGCAATATCACAAATGCAGTGATGTTATCATGAGTCTAAATATAAACCAGTTGAAAGTAAAATGTCTGTTGGCTGTTAGTCAGCCTTTGGCTGTAGCAAAAACACTTGAGGTGAGTGAGTGATGATCCTATGGCTAACTATAGGAGAAGAGGAGGCTGAGAGGAGACCTCATTGCTCTCTACAACTACCTGAAAGGAGGTTGTAGAGAGGAGGGAGCTGGCCTCTTCTCCCAAGTGACAGGGGACAGGACAAGAGGGAATGGCCTCAAGCTCCGCCAGGGGAGATTTAGACTAGACATCAGGAGGAAGTTTTTCACAGAAAGGGTCATTGGGCATTGGAACAGGCTGCCCAGGGAGGTGGTTGATTCACCTTCCCTGGAGGTGTTAAAGGCACGGGTAGATGAGGTCCTGATGGACATGATGTAGTGTTTGATAGGAATGGTTGGACTTGATGATCTGGTGGGTCTCTTCCAACCTGGTGATTCTATGATGATTCTATAGAAAAGCCCTAGTAATATTTGGATGGGCAAATACTTAATTTTTTTTCCCCTGTAAGATAATGTAATTTGATCATGGTACAATACATCGTATTTGTTAAAAATGTACGTTAACCTCATTTTCATGAGCATCACCAATGGCAGTTTCACAAATGCTTCTGAGGTCTACTGGCAGTTGACTAGTGTTTTCTTCAATTGAAAAGTTCACTGGAAACAGAGACTCAGTAATTTGCCATCTCAGTGGTGCAAAGTGCATGGCATCCTAAAGAATTTGTCATCTGTCTACTGCTACCTGTTTTCCTTCTTCTGAAGGAAAGAAGGCTAAGCCCATTCCCTATGATACTGGTCATATAGACATGGTCTTCAAGAAATGGTTGTACAGAAGCTCCTGCTTCTGTATAACTTTCTCTTCTTTCTGGACAGTGTGTTAACTGTGTTTTATCTTCTGGGTCTCTTCAGTACTCCATTGGTCACCATCGCTTTTAAACACTCCTCTCCAGTAATTTTTTCAGTACTGCAACAGCAGTTGTATTTGCTCAGCTGCAGTGTATCCGTCAGTTGTATTTGTTAGGTTTTCTAAGGTTTTGGTGAGTTCTAATATCTAATGTGTGAGAAGTTTATTGTTCACTGCTCTTTCCTTAACTACTGTGCTGTCCTGGAATTCTGTGGTCTGGTGAGAAAGGACTGGTTTAACTGAGGAATTTTTAGATTACTCTTTAATTGCATTATTAAAAGCAATCAGAACCTTTTCCTTCCCTTTAATGAGGTAAGGTGGAGGTAGTTGCAATCAACATCAGACTTCAAAATCTAGGAATAGCACTTTCAATAAAATATTGTTGCCTTCCACTCAACCCCACTCTTTCCTTCCTTCTTTCAGCTGCAACACCCAACCAACCACAAAACAGTGGGAGGTTTGTGGCAATTTTGTTTCAGAGAATTAAAGTCACCTCTGCTGAAGAGAGCTTGAATTTTGGACTTCTGTGTCTTTTGAGCAATTTAGCAAAGTCACTTTGGAGCACTTAAAAATGCTAATAGATGTAAATTCACTTCTATGAAAATTTGGGTAGCTTGCTTTTGCCGTATGCAGAGATGGGAAGATGAAAGATTGTTGTTGAAGATATCAAAGATATTTCTGCAGTAATTAAGGACATACCTTACTGTCTTAAGTGAAGAAGTTGTGTTTATATGTCAGAGAGGGGAAATTAATGAGTCATTGAAGCGGCACAGATCTGGGTGAAGTCTGTGGTTCTGCTGTGGTAACCCAGCGCCATACTAGTCTCAAGGTCTACTGCAGTTCTAATACAGGATGGGTGTCAGATGAGAGGTGTGTAGAAGGCAATGTAAGCAAAGATACTACTCGGCTTACAGAAATTACTGATGAAACACCTCAAAATCATAGCTGACACCTTGGCTGTGTCTGCAGAATTCAGTCTGGCAAATTCAACTTGGCACCCAGTAACAACTAGACAATTCTGTAAATGCATCGTACTGTTATATGAAGTTCCTACTCGTAGTCTGGCCGTCACTCATCAAGTTGGGAGCTTCATCCTCAATTTCAGGGGCGCTTTTCAGCCTTTCTGTGAAATGGCATTAGTTCAGCCACAAGCAGATGCTCCGAGGAGAATGTTGTTTTGTGTTGTCATAGGTGCTAATTTGTGTCTCTGAAAAGAGAGAATCTTTAAAAATGCAGTAATTATCTAATGTTACCTTTTTTTAAGCATTCATATCATTTAGGTAATGTTTTATCCTTTCAGGGAAAAGCACACCGTGACCAGCAGCTTGTGTTACTTAAGGAGCATCTAGAAAAATATTACAGGAGCCGCAATCGGAAATGGATTGTTTTATTTCCAGAGGGTGGCTTCCTTAGGAAAAGGAGAGAAACAAGCCAGGCATTTGCCAAGAAAAACAATTTGCCATTTCTTAAACATGTCACCCTGCCGAGACTGGGGGCAACGCAAGTAATTCTGAAAACGCTTGTAGCGCCGCAAGAAAATGGAACTCCAGCGGGTGGAGATGCTGTGATAAAAGGTAAAGACCACTTCACTCTTGTGCCCAAAAGGCAGAAGGAATGCCCAGTATTTGAGTTAAGCAAAATGTTTTGTGTTGAGTTGGTGTCTTTAAGATCCGCAATGCACCATCATACTATATAATTATTTTCATATTTGCTTTTAGAGGTGCTAAGTTTATTTTCCATGATAAGACTCAAACGAAGAAGAAACCTTAATTTTAATTTGATTTAGTCTAAAGTGTGCCTACATGAATGTGTTTGTCACATACATGTGACGTGGGTGGAGCAGATAATGGAATGGGCACTCAGAGTGGACAAGAAAGTAGGCTGCTCCTTTCTACACGATTGATGGTTTGCACTGGTTTATGGTAGTATGGCACTATAGTAAAAGTATTGCTGGAATATGCAAACTATGTTCACATTTTTATTCCTGGCTTTAATAGTTTCTTAGCTTCTAGTACTCTATACTCCTCTTCTTGAACTATTTTCTATTAGGTTCATGTTCTTCTGTTCAATAGAGATTTTTATGATGACTGTCCTCTTTCTTGCTGGAGTTAACCGTCACTGATAACTACATTTGAAGGGTTGTTTTGGCTCTTTTAACATAAGAATTATGAAGGAAAAAGAATAGTCCTGCAGTGTTACTGTTGTGCAATATCTGGACTGTAGAGGAGAGTATAGCTGGGATATAAATGGTGCCTGTAGTTATGGGACTCCATGCTTTTAGTCTCTCAGATTTTCAGTTTAACTTCTTGGTACTTTCAGAGGGCAAGTTTAGCTCTTACTTAACCCAGTTGTGGATTTTTTTTAACTTCTATAAACAATGGATTGGGGGCTTGTGGTGGTTTCATATTGATGGGTGG
This sequence comes from Piaya cayana, assembly GCA_013389865.1. Taxonomy (NCBI): domain Eukaryota; kingdom Metazoa; phylum Chordata; class Aves; order Cuculiformes; family Coccyzidae; genus Piaya; species Piaya cayana. Next base: position 71,993 of record WAAB01002213.1, read on the forward strand.
TGCTGGTATTTCCATAGGCAAATTATTATAATTGTTCAGCAGTTTAAACCAGAGATCTGTACTAATGAAGCCACGTATGCAGGTGGCACTGGGTTTTTTCTGTACTGAAGTTCAAATTTCAGGGTTAGCAGAGAGCCTCATGCAGAAATTGTTTCCGGATTTTTAGTTTTGAAGTTAATCTTGTCAACATAGGAAATGAATAGTGGTGATGCTGTTGCAGAAGCAGAGGGAAGATTTTTTAAATGCACTGAAAATAAAGCCGTGAAATGCATCAGAATATTTCTTTTCAGACTACATTCAGAAAAAGAAAGGCTGAAGAAAGCGCTTGTCTTAGATTTTAGGTTTAAAAGAGAAACAGAATACCCTAGACTTTGTTAAAACTTTCCTCCTTATTTTTTTAAGAAAAAAAAATTGGCCTGTTCCTGTTCTACTTATTCCTGTTTCAAAGACAAAACAGCGTGAAAAGCAAGAAGTTCTGCAGACATGAATTCTGGGCCTTCTGGTTCTGAAAGGGAAGCAAAAGGACTTGTCAAATACCAATTTAATATTTTCATACTCTTAGATTGCTATCAACTTAGCTGAGCTGGCTTTTTTTCTTTTACCAGCAAGATTCAGACTCTGGAGAAATGAGCATTTGATAGGAGTTGACCTAACTGGGTACTAAAATAAAGGAATTGTCTCAGAAATACAATGGAATCACCTCTGTCCATCCTACTCAAAAGACGAGGGAAGATAAGTGGGCAGAAATACGAAAGAAATGTGTGGGTTTAGCTATCATTCTTTTAGAGTAATGGCCATGAAAATGTAATAAAAGGGATGAAAACGAGAAATGAAAGTAAATGTTATATGCTAGGAATGAGTAATGTTTGATACATATGAAGCTGGGATATTTTATGTCCTTTTTCTGTTCAGCGCACAAAAATGCTTCTAGTGTGGTAAAACTTCCCTTTCAGAGATGTGCAAAAGGTGAATTCTTGATCTATATCTTATATAGAAGACTCTTCCCCTAATCTTCTGCTTTCCAAATGCTGTTACTGTACTTTTGCCACTTCAGAACATTTTCTAAGAATGTTTGTTCAGTTACATGAAATATAATTGTATACACCGATAAGATTTGGTTACATAGTTGGAAACCCAGCAAGTTAGTGATCGTCTTTACTTTTTCTCTCTTCTATCTTTCCTTTTTTGTTAAACCACTTGAAAAACCTGGCTTGGCAAAATCATATTTACCTATATCCTTTAGGGGTTACTGTGGCTGAGTTGTGGGTGTTAGAACTGGATGTTCTCTGCTTGGGAAGTGGGTTTTGTGTCAGTAATATTGCACTTGAACATCATGGTTCACTGAAAACTTTTTTCCTCTGCAACTTTTCTTGTGCTCTGTGCTGTCTTATTTGACAATGTTCCTGGTGTCCTAGGTTACCCAATTATTTGACTTCCTATAATAAGCTTGCTTCTCCACTATTTATCATTCTCTCAATCTTTTTGTTACCGCCAAGTTTTACTGATAATGAGGAGGGTTTGCCTCCCTGCTACATGACTTTAGTTAAATTGGTTTATAGATTAACTCCTCATCAAAAGTTATATCTCTTTCCTGTTGAGTTTCCTGGGTAGCTATGTTATGGCTCGTCATGATACACAGTTGTGATGTTCTTGAGTAGTGTAATTTCATTATATTAGTATCTAATTAAATTTAAATTATCTTTGTAGATTTTATACCATTCAACTTTCTCAGCTGGAATGGTGAACAATACTGGGTGAGAGAAGAAAAACACAAGAAAAGCAACGATGATAAATGCTGGTTCACTCTTAATATACTGCTCAGTTGCACCCTAATTTGGTTCAAATCAAGTTGCATACCCTTATTTCATCATGTCACCCCCATCTTTCCCAGCCTGCTAGCTTGCTTGGGTACACGAAATGTCACTGAAGTTGCAGCCTTCAAATAGTAGCTCAAGAATTGTGCAACAGCTAAATGCTCCATCATCTCTCCTTTTTTTATACAGTCTATAATCTGATTTCTGTCATCCTTTCAGTGGAGGGAGGTTTTATGTTGCACAGGGTTCACTAGGCTCCCCAAAATTTCATTAGCCTTTATTGTGATATTAGTATTCTTAATGTTCAAACCCCTTTTCGTTTTAATTTTGTACTAGTTAGGAATATCCCACAGTTTATTGCCTGATTCGTCCTTTGTAAAGTGACAGCAAGAAAAAATGTTCCTGAACTAGGCAATCAATAGTATTTGACTTTTGTTGGACGTAGACTAAGCAGTTCTTTATTGGTTTCTTTTCCAAGGCAAGCAGCCTCTATTTCTCTTATTTCCTCCTCCTAACAGTTTCCTAAGCCACCTTTCATATTTCAAGTCCCAAATACTAGCCTTCACTGGGGTGAAATTTAACCTATTGCTAGTAAATACTAAATTAAATGACTAAAACAGTTGTTGCTTTTGCTGCCTTTTGAAACATCTGTTTAATTTTAACAAAATTGTGTGGTTTAATTCCTAAATAAATAAATAAAAGGATGGAAAACCATCACTTGATGGCTTTTGAAGCTGTAAGGTACAGACCATGTAGTTAAGTGGTGTCTATGCACGAACAAAATGGTCTAGGTTAGTTCTGGGGTTTGATGGAAGCATCCCTCTGAGCAGATGTGCTGTGCCCTGCAAACAGAGCACTGCTGCCAACACGTGCATTCCAGAAGGTTTAAGGGCAAAATAGAAGTATGGGCAGCGTAAAAATACTTGATGCATAGCCATCATCACCTTAGCCCTGTAGGGACTGATGTGTTTGATGTTTTATGAGTTTGTTTTGTTCATTTGTTTAATTTTTTGAACGGAATGCTTAGTCTCTGCCATCATTGCAAGTACGATGTTTCTTCTGTTAGTAAGGACTGATCATATTGAGTTTTAGAACTAGCGAAATGTTCTAAGTGCTAAACAGCTGGCAATTCAAAGGAGTTTGGAGCAATTGTTCACTGAAGATATGCATTCCAGAGTTGAATTTTGATCAACCTTGCTCTAATGTTTTTTATTTCTGCTTTATTTTACTGTGCAGCAATTTTTTTGTCTGTTAAGAGATTGCTATGAGCTTGTTGAGATCCTTATTGCAATCTTAACTGTTTTAAAATGCAGTACTGTACTTTCAGTTCTGATGGTTATTCTCAGCAAATTCAGTTTTCCCTGCTACAGACCTGTACACGGGACTTGGATTTTTTTTTAATGAAACTTTTTAAAATCAAGCTTTTAAATTCCCTATTACATGGAGAATATGAGTTGAATAACATGTGAGGAGGCTTTTTATTATCCTGGAAAAAGGATCCAAAGTGATCTGTTATGGAGAGATCTTGGGATAATGAGTAAGATGTTCAGTCTGAGAGCTAATCTTTGGGGGTAGAGTTAAAATTAAGGTCTGTGGTTCAGTTGATCACACAAGGACAAATAGAGGACTACTGGCAAGTTACAAGAGCGTGTTGCTATGCAGGAGGAGGTGACAGCCTCTTTTGGCTGCGTTCGAAGTGATGTAAATGTTCAGGAAACCACACCTGAATATTAGTGAATGCTAGTAAATATTTTCTTTTTCCAGTGAAAGCTACGGTCCTCACAGGTTCACGCCTGGCTGGTACATTCTTTTCCACTGCGGATGCAGTCTGGCAGTATCGCACCATCCAGAGCTCGGCTGGAGGCGAGGTTTCCTGCTGAAACCTGTCTTTATAACTTGCTGTTTTTCTGGGTGGTAAACACTGACTGTCTGCTGGCAGGTTTAGAGAGTCCTGTGCGTAGTCAAATCCAACTTTTAGCATTCATCGAGAGTAACCCCAGGGAGGATATAGAGGGGACAAAGAGACGCCCTGAACCACAATAAGTTTGTGTTTGTAGACAGTCAGGTATCTGCTGTGAGGGGACTGTAGAGGATAATGGAGCACTGAATGGCTTGAAACTGCTCATGGTAAGTTGCTTCATAACTTAATATGAAGCAACTTGCAATCACTGAATCCACAGCTTGAACAAAAGTAAGGGGAGAAAAAATAGTTGTGAAGAATTTGCCTCTTCTGGTGGTTAAGAAACCCCCAAAATAACAAGTTATGAGACTGTTCAAATTTTATTAGCTTTATTTTGTTTAGGCTGGAAAATAACTGTTACACGTGATTGTTCAGTCTTGTCTTAGCACTCATAAGGCAAGCATGTGCCGTTCATACTGAGGTACATCATTACTACATGGTTTGGATGCAACTGTGTAGGACATGCCTGCAGGCTTGTTTTGAACACTTAGGTGCTATTTAAAAAGAATCAAATTGCTAATGTTTTGAGGCAATTTGAGAAATGAAAACCCTCCACCTGTGCTGAAAGTGGCAAGCAGACTGACAGCACAGAAGAAGAACAAGTAATGAGAGAGATCATCTTAAGTTTGGCCTCTACAGCAGTTTCTTCTGTTGAAGTCTCTGGCAGTCAGGCCGCTCAGTCTTTTAGCAGGTACTAGAAATGAAGGATGAGCACGTCTTTCAATGATAGGTAGCAAGTTCAAAAGAGTTTGGCCTTAGGAAGTGTCTGTGGCTGTGTTGCTCAAGCCAAACATGGGAGGAGTTGTTCCTGCACAGGTACACTCAACTTCCTCTTTTCCAGCTACAGATGTTAGACCTGTGATTCATATCATATTGTAAATAATGCAGCAGTCTTTCTGTTCTGAATTCATGGATTCATAGAACACTTTGTTGAAAGGGACCTTTACAGGTCATCTGGTACACTCTCCCCACTGACCTTCCACAGGAACAGGGACATCTTTAACCAGATCTGGTTGCTCAGAGCCCCATCCAACCTGACCTTGAATGGAGTCAGAGCAGTCCAGGGACCTGCACCTGCATCCCTGTGGTGATGGGGTAACCCCAGGGTCTCCCCAACAGCCCCCACTGGGAAAGAGTCAGTGGGAGATGGAATGTGTCCTTGCTGCATCCTTTTGGGCATGAATAGCATTTTCTCTGTGGTCACCAGCAACCTCTACGTCATCAAAATCATCTTTCTTAACAAGAAAAGGGAAGGTAGATAGGAACGAGGGTGTGGGAGCTCCCCTTTCCTCATCTGTGCTCATGGGGTCACCAGGCTCACGGCTGTATTGGTGTACTTCATTTAAAAAAATAATAGGGTTTGTTCTTGTTCAAAGGTCTTCTTAGGCCTGAAAGCAGCATTCTCAGGTGCACGAAGGTCCTACCTGTTTGTATTGTGTGCAGTAGTGTCTCTCTTCTTCAGTTTCAGGATCTTTTAGAGTTTCATTGCTTTACAATAAAGACGCTTATGGGCAGAGCATGGCACAGTATAACCCTCCAAAAAAGGACAGCAAGATTAATTAAAAAAATTATTTTCTAAATCCTTTTTGGCAAAGGTTGATTATGTAAGGCTTATTTTAAACCAGAGCATGCAGAAATATGTCTGTAACTGTGATTTGAAAGCACAGCTTGGTAATTGCACGTGGAAGTAGCTGCAGGAAGACCTACTTGCTCTAAAGGAAGGTCTGTGGAGGCTGAAGTTAGTTTCATATATATATATATACACACACACACATATATATATATTTTTTTTTTTTTAAGCTTGGGGTTCCTGGTGAGTTGTTGGAGGCAGGTTTTTCTCCCACCCCACCCTTGAATGGGCTGGAGGTGAGGCTGGAATTATCAGAGGAATCCATGCAGCAACTCTGCTCCACAAAAGCAGAAGGTAGGAAAACAGCACAGAGGAGAACTGCAGCAATCTTCCCATAATGAAGTTTGAACCATTATCCACTGAAAGAGCAGTCTGGAATGGTAGCTAAATATTTTAAAACATTTTACTGTAAATAATAAGATAATGTGCCTGTATTCGTCTGGCATTTTTTAATTGTAATTAACGGCCTTTGTTGCTTACTCACTTAGATGATTTACTTGCCTTTATCCATTCTTGCTTTACATCTGGGAAAATAATAAATTGAATGGCTTTTCTCTGAGATTCATTTCTAAATGAATACTTCTGTGGATTTACTATTAATTTCATATTGGCTTTTCTGTAATACATTGCTACTTCTATTGTGAAGGGCTTTGGAGTTAGCACTTCTCACTCTGTCCTGATGCTGGCAAGTCTTGAGCCTCTAAGTGGAATTTGTGTTCTCATTTCATGTGTCTCTCAGGATTTTGAAATACTGCATTCCCAGAAGGTGACCCTGTGGATGTTTCAACTTGATGTATGTAGCTAATAACTCATAACCTAAATATTAGGAAATACGGTCTGGCTTTATGCAGGTGGTGATTATGCCTTGATAGTAGAGCAGTACAATGCCACTGCTTGTTGAGATATTTGATAGATATGTTGTCATAGTGTTGCTGAAATTGTCATCTTGGACTTATTTAATTTAAGAGCAAATTAAATTAAATGCAGGTAGAAGCTGGTGAGTCAGTCCTTGTGCATAAGTTCTAGGTTATGTTGCTAACCGACTTTGAGTGTGTGCCTCAGACTGTGTTGCAGATTTCTTCCTGTGTGTGCTAGCTCTTCTGTAAAATTTGAACAGTGATTCTGGGCAAGACCTAGCCTTACATCTTGTCCATGACTCCAAGGGGATATCAGAAGTAGAGCGTGAACACAGTAAAGATGCATCGTGCTTTTCCCACTTACTCCACTGGCTTTTGACAGTTTCCAGTGTGGAGGTTTCCCAAGCCAGATGGAGGTTTCTACCTCTTTAGTTAACCCTCCAACAGATTTCTTCTGTTTACTTGTCCAGTTTCCTCTTGAATTCAGCTCATCCTTGATGTCCTTTGGCAAGAGGTTCTCCATAGTTTTAATCCACTCCGCATGAAGAACAGTTTGTATCTATGTTTTATATGCATTTGTATATAGTGGAAGTACTGGAATACATGGAGATCGCGGTTGGTTATGACATCGTTGAGAGCCTCTGGGTAAGGATTAAGGCATAGACGATTAAAATGGAGGGAGTGGCAGGAAGATGTGACAGGGGATGTTTAGGTTGGATATTAAGAAAAGGCTCTTCACCCAGAGGATGGCGGAGCACTACAACAGGGAGCCCAGAGATGCAGACATGGTACCAAACCTGACAGTATTCAAGCAGCATTTGGAGAATGTCCTCAGATGCATGGTGTGCATTTTGGAGTTGTCCTATGCAGGGGACCAGGAGTTGGACTCTGTGATCCTTATGAGCCCCTTCCAACTCATGACATTTTATGATTCCATGATTTCTCTGTTTTCTTTTAAAAGCTTTTCCGCTTCACTGCATTTTGAATACATCTGTTCTTGTATTGAGGAAGATGGTGATCAGTCTATTCCTGCACACGTTTTTCATGCCAGCAGTGGTTTTGTCAACCCCTGTCACAGGCCTGAAGAGTGTTATACTTTGTACTAAGACCTAACACCTCTTCCCATGCTTCTGCCAACAGGTGGCTGGTTTTAATAGTCAGCTTTCTAAATGCTTTAAGATATTGCTGGGTATGATGTAAGCATGTTACTATACTAGTGTGTTAAGCATTAAATAAACATATTGCTATACTAGCCTCAACATAACACAACCTCAGGTACAAGTCAGCTCCAGTTCCCACAGAATAGATGTAAAATTGACAAGCTAAACTCAAAGTGCCATCTTGGCAATGTGCCCCTCCTTCCTGGATTGCTTTCCAGATATGCTGCTCTCCTCTTTGCAGACGTGTGAATTAAAGACATGCCAGAAAGAAGCCACGGCCTGGTTGATGTCTGACCTTGACTATTGCTTGTAGTAATCCGTGTTCAGATTTAAATTTGACTCGCCTGAGTTATCTTCATAGCAAATATTTTCACCTCCTTTGATCCTTTTTTTCAATTGCTAAATATACTGAGCAACACATGAACATGTGTCAGTCTTTCTGGGACCTTGTGGATGCAATATCTTCTCCATTGTGAAGAATGACCATCTTCTCATTGCTTTCTTGTCTTTAAGATGCAAAGCAGTGTATTTCTTGTAGCTCAGATTTTAAGAACCTTTGAGGGATCTGTGTGACTGTTGCTTCGTCACTGATCTTCGTCAATTGTCAGTGTGCTTGAAGTGGGACCAAGAAAGTTAGATTTTTATTTTTTAAGTCTTCCTTATGGAGAATGGGAGGAAGCATCTACCATTTGGGCCAACACGTTATGTGACTATACTGATGCCAGTGAGTGAACGTGTTTTATTCTGTGTACTATGATATGTAAGAACAAAAATAACTGTGAAAATTAAATACTGATCTAGCTGAAGTTTGTTAGATTATTTCTGTGCTCTGTAATAAAAACTGGATTTGATATTTTGCTCTTTTATTTTATTTGTGCCTTGTGCCTTATGAAGTAATGACAAAATGGAATGGCAATCAAATACATGATATGCACTTTCTGATTACTTTTAATAGCAGGTTTCTTTTTGTTCTAGAGAGCAAATCGAAAGGCCTACAGTGGGTAATAGACACTACCATTGCGTATCCCAGAGGTGATCCTATAGACATCCAAACTTGGATTCTTGGCTACCGGCAACCAACAGTTACACATGTACATTACAGGTAGGAAATAAACCTTCTACTGTTACCTTGAACTAAAGTATTAAAAAACAATTCACAAATAAGTAATGGTATGTTCCAGCATATAAGAAATAAGTAGCGATGTCTTATGTGCATCTCATACAGGTGGTCAGCTCATGTGTTCTAAACCCAACATGGTTTTCTTTTTAAAAGTTCAGTGACTATTCTGTATATTTGATGGCTAATTTTTCTTTTCCTTTTTAATACTAAGGTGCTGGTAAACCCAGACTGATTTTTTTTTTCTTTTTAACAATGACAACAAATTAAAAATCACGGTGTTATTTAATAAGAGATTTCCCAAGAGACTATTCTATGTTGTATTTAACTTTCTGACAAAGAAGTGTCAACTTCTTGACTCAAAGCATACTCCTCATAGTTGAGCAGAAGACCATCCTGGAAATAGTAGCAAATCTCGTTGACACTTTGGATGGGATACTATTAAAATTTCTCTCTTCAACAGTTCTTTGTCTCAGGACCTAAACTGATTGAGAGAGAAGTTGCGTTTTGCTTTTGGTTTGCAGTTAATTGCAAATCTAAAATCTCCTGAAATATTTTAACACTCTTCCTATACCAGATTAGTTGGTCACATTTTATCACAGAGTTGTATGGTTTTTGTCTTAATTCCCTTATACTGATTTGGGGAGCTTTTAGACTTTTACAGTAAGCTTTCAGATACCAGTGTGGATCCCCTGAGTGGCAGTTTAACTGGGAATGACCTTCTCCAGCATCACTGTTGTGTCAGTGTTGTGTGAGGCAAAGTACAGGCTGCTCACTGGAGCTCCTTTCCACAGCCATGTTTAAATCTGTCCCTGCTTTTTATAGAAATCTGCCTTCAAGTTTTTCTCAAGGTGAGCAGACGTACACCCTTATTTATGTAAGATATCATAATATCTATTGTGCTGTATTCAGGTCACCTTAGTAGTCTCAGATCCCTTGTATAATTGCAAGTTGAATGTATTTGGAATTTTACTAAAGAGCATTTCCAAAAATACTTCCTGAAGTTATCTTAAGTTGAATTAACTTCCTGCTGTGTATATTCAAAATCTATTTTTGAACACAAGCATAAAGATGATGTAACCTTCCTTCCATTGAACTTGAATATTACAGTTCTTTTTAGTACTGGAACTCTAAGAAGAAATATTAGAACTTGTTTACTGGTGGGTGTAGATTTGTTGTTTTCTTCCAGAGGGTCGAAATCACTTGTTTAGTGGTTTAGTACACAAGGGCAAGCCTCTCTACTTGACTTAACTTCTAGTTGTCACGGCTGGCCCTGTAAAAACACTTGAACTATGCCCCACATGGAAACTAAAGGCTGTCTCTGAAGGCTGAGGGCTGGAGGTAGGACTTTTTGAAATGACAGCCAAGTATCTTGGTTTTAACTGGAGCTTTGGTGAACTTTCCAGTCTTGGTAATTCTTCAGTTGGCATGTCAAGTTCAGGCATGTGTTCCCTGGACTGTACAGGCTTTAGTTGGATACAAGACAGCAATTCTTAAAGATGCATTTAACAAAATAGCCTGGCTCTGACTGCGAGCAGTAGCGGCGAAGGTGTGGGAGGGCAACCTGCCTGCAATCTCTCTGCACGTAAACATGCAGTGGCTGTAATGCATTCTGAGCAAGCATCACATCTGGGTTGCCATTTTGGTGCTGATTGACCTGGCCTCCATGACCTTTTCTAATTTTTTTAATGTGCTTGTACTTACACTTCTGTGATTTCCCATGACGCAATGTGTAACTGTTCTTGAGGGTGACAGCCAGGACTGATTCCTTTTTTCTTATATTAAATTATTCACCTGATGCCTTCTATGGGTGTGCCCTGTTTCCCTGTGTCCTCCCAATAGTGGATGAATCATTCCTCAGTGACGCTCACTGTGACCCGTGATTTTACAGAGCTTTCTCATATCCTGCTCTAGCTGTCCCTGTCCCCCTTCTAACCACATGTGTTTGATGCTTTCTTACATAAAAGCCTTTCCCTGATTGTCTTGTTACTTTTGTCTGCGCTTCTTCTGGTTCTGCTGTAACCAGGTTGTGAGTTTGACTGACATCCTGAATTCCCCACAGCGATTTCAGGATTGCTTGCCAGAGTAATAATAGCTCAGTGGCTGTGTATGTGTAGCTGCTGGTGCTTTTTCCTTCCCCAGTGTTCATTGCCTTGCATTTCCTGGTGTCTAATTTCATGGGCAACTACTGCCAGGTCCTTCTGTAGTTCTTCTCTTTGACTACCTAGAATAATTTTATCCAAAAAACGTCAGACTACTTTTGTATCCTTTTTTCCAGATTTAGCATGTCATCTAGTTAGGATACACTAAGACCTTTTAATGCATCTGGAATTAGAGCTGTAGTTTGGAATGAATATGGTGAATTTTCACTGTCAGTGTTTTTGACAATAAAATTTATTTTTCGGTACTTTTCTGTGGCTTTAAAATGTTTTTCTGTTTTGCATAATAGTAAAGGATATATTTATCAATGGCAGGATTAGCAGAGAGCAACTGAAAAGCATGTGTATGTGAGTTCACTCACATTTCATCATCCTTTTCTGTTGCTTGTGTGGAAATTTTCCTATTGGATTTCTGTCAGGGTATTACAGCAACTGATTTTTTTCTCCCCCCGATCACCTGACTTTCCTCATTAGGGGTTATTTTTTTTTAGCAGAATGCTGTAATGTGATGGACACCTCGTGGTTTTGACAACTTTAAATTGTGTATTGATGACTTGAACAGAGTTGTTGGTACCACTGAGAACCTGTGAAAATGGAATATGTGCCAGAGGAACTCGGGGCGGTGGACAAGGAAGAGTAGGGAACAAACATTCCCTCGTAGAGGTTTTCTGGTGTTAAAGAAAACTTTACAAGCTCTCCTATCACTTTATTGGACCTTCAGGATTGTGAAGCTGAAAAATTGAAGCCCAGTGGACTGATAGCTATTTCTTAAATTATAGGTAGAGTCAATGGCAAACTGTCTCTCAGGAGCTTTGTACGTGTGCCTCCTAGGTAGCATCCTCGTGTCTGAAAATACAGTGATATCTCAAGCGTGTTCATGTGTCAGATCTTAATCAGGAGCAGTTCTGGAAAATCACTGAAGTCCTTTATGCTGGTTAAACTGTGCATGCTACAAACAGCTGTATGTTGTGACCAGCCATGTCAAACTCCTTTCTCTCATACCTGATACTTCTGTTTGAAAATACAGAGCTACCTTTAAATGTGCCGATAACTGTCTTGGGAGGTTTCTGTGCAGTCTTACTTTCAGGTAGTTGTAGAGAGCGATGAGGTCTCCTCTCAACCTCCTCTTCTCCAGGCTAAACAACCCCAGCTCTCTCAGCCGTTCCTCATAAGGCCTGTTCTCCAACCACCTCACCAGCTTTGTTGCTCTTCTCTGGACTCGCTCCAGAGCTTCAACATCCTTCTTGTGGTGAGGGGCCCAGAACTGAACACAGGATTCAAGGAGCAGTCTCACCAGTGCTGAGTCCAGAGGGAGAATAACCTCCCTGGACCTGCTGGTCACACCGTTTCTGATACAAGCCAAGATGCCTTTGGCCTTCTTGGCCACATGGGCACACTGCTGACTCATGTTCAGTCGGCTGTCAACCAACACCCCCAGGTCCTTCTCCAGGCAGCTTTCTAGCCTAGTCTGTAGCTCTGCATAGGGTTGTTGTACCACAAGTGCAGGACCCGGCACTTGACCTTGTTAAACCTCATGTAATTGGTCTCAGTTCAGCCTGTTCAGATCCCTTTGCAGAGCCTCCCTACCCTCCAGCAGATCGACACTTCCACCCAGCTTAGTGTCATCTGCAAACTTGCTTAGGGTGCACTCAATGTCTTCATCCAGGTCATTGATGAAGACATTGAACAGGTCTGGACCCAGCACTGAGCCCTGGGGAACCCCTCTTGTAACTGGCCTCCAGCTGGATTTTACTCTATTTACTACCACTCCCTGGGCCCGGCCATCCGACCAGTTTTCCACCCAGGAGAGTGTGTGCCTGTCCAGGCCAGAGGCAAGGCCAAGGTGTTCAATGCCAGGTTGGATGGAGCCTCGGGCACCCTGATCTAGTGGGAAGTCCCTGTCCATTGCAGGGGATTTGGAACTAAATGATCTCTAAGGTCCCTTCCAACCCAAACTATTCTGTTATTCTGTGATTAAATCATAGACTGAGGTCTGAAAATGCCTGTGCTTTGTTTAGCCTTGAGATATCCCGTGTAAAGCTGCTGTGTTTCTCTACCTCTTTGAAACAAACTCAGTTTTAAAGGGAAAACCCTTTTAAGGTGGACTTTAGCTTTAAAAAGGTAGAAATGTCAGAGAAGTCTTCCAAAGATGGAAAATATCAGAGATGTTTCTGCTTCTCTGTATTTGACAGAGATGTCCTTTGAAATTCTCATGATGCCTATATGGAGTGTGTCTGGATTTTTGCTGTTTTCCTTTATTTTAGCACAATAAAATGTAAACCATTGTTTATTGTATGGAATGTTTTGGGATTGAAATTTTCAAGGTAGTTTTAAAATAACTGAGGAGAGAACAAGTTCTGCATGAGTCTATGTGCTTTAGCACACTAGTTTATAATCTATCATTTCTTCTCACTGAGTAATAGCAAAAAAACCACTTACCAACAAATTTTTATGTAGCCCCTTTGGAGGTATAGTTTTGACCAGATGGCACCTCAACTGTTTGAAACGAGAACTGGGATTTAAACATGCTTTTTCCCTTCTGGAGTAGTCCAGAGTGAGGAATCAATGTGTGACAGCAGTGGAGAAAAAAGCAGAGTTTTCAGTGCTCCACTAACTGGAGCAGAGGAGACTGCAGAGGCTTTCCTGTTCTGATTGCTCAGTCAGACTTTTCTAACACTCCTCTTGGTCACAATCTGTCTCTTTCTGCCTTACAGTCTTTCAGATCTATTGTTTTCCTTTTCTTGTAGCCTGTATACTTTTCCTGCAGGATTATTTCTTTTTTGTCCTGCTTAGGGAGCAACAGACGAGTGTAGAGGAGACAGAAACCAGCCTTATATTTTCATTTTTAGGTGATTTTCTGGCCGATGGAAATGGTAGAGGAGGTTCAGTTTAATCCACTAATCCTTTTTCTTGAAAGCTCAGTTTTGATAATGAATTGAAGCTGGCCTTTCAAACTTTGATTTTTGGTAGAAATGACATGTTTTTCTGAAGTTCGTAATTAGGCTACACTGTGGCCTGATTTTCCTCAGGGAAAGAGGAGGTGGGTTTAGGGGTTTTTTTGCATTAACTTCCTGCTGGGTGCATGCCCTTGTATGATCATACCCCAGTTTTGTGCTGTGTGATAGTGGTAGTGATTTAGAGGCCCTTGAGTCAGAGCCAGCCATAGTCACCTCCGCCACAGGGGATTGCTGGAAATAGCTGCATTTATGCTGCATGAGAGTACTACACTGCCTCAGCTATCTTTGTGCTCTGTAAATGCAGGTAAGTACTGTGTCACCTTTCTTTCTCACACCAGTTTTTGTACGGTGCTGCTGTTGAAACAACCTTTCAGCTATTGAGGAAGTTCTTTCTTTGTATCTATGTTAATTCAGATTTATTGAAGTAAACTAGACTCCTAGTTATAAATAAGGTGGAATAAAACACATTGTGCTTCCTGAATGAGTTTTGCAGAAATGTCTGCAAAGGGCATCCAGTTCAGCAATATATTTCAGTATGCTTATTTACACAAGTAACTTATTTTTGGTCATGCCTGACATCTACCAACAACCTCCATGATGCTGGGGTTATTTAAAGATTCATTGAAACAGCAACTGATACTATTATTTAGAAGATGTAGGGGTAAAAAACTTTTAATGCTGTGTAGGACAGATGATGAGTGGCAGTTAGTACTTAAAGATGGTGTTTATGAATTTCAGAATTTTAATACAGAATCAGAGGTTGTTTATCCAGTAAGGACATTTAAAAGAAACTGTTTATGAAAATGCCTTTTCCTAAAAATTGTTTGGTATCTTTCAAGAAATGACCTACAGTAGATAAGGGTCCACAGTTTCGGATGAATGCCAACATGTCTTCGGCCATTATATATCCTTTTTTTAAAAAGCATTTCTTCTTTCCTGGACTGTTATTTATGCTAATATATTCTGGTTTGGGACATAGATACATGTTTGTGTAGTGGTTTAAGAAAGCTGTCATCCCTCAGTCAGCTAAGTGGAGTGTCCTATGGCTTTCATCACTTTGCAGATGCAGATAAGTAACCTCAACCCAGAAGGTAACACTTCATTACTGAGACAGCTTGACAGTTTCACATAGGAGTACTTTTTTTTCTTCCACCACTTTTAACTTCCTGAGGTGCAACCTGTGATGCCTTTGGTTTTACTGAAGGTAGCCCCTTTCTGACCTCCCTCAGATAGCAAAGCAACTGTTCCCTTGATGAGAAATGGAGGGAAATATTTCCATTCCACTTGAATTTTTCTGGTCATCTTCTTTCCCAGTACATTCAAGTTCATTGTTTGCTACACCATCTTTGTTCCAAACATGCTTTTACTTTCATGTGATGTGAGGTTAGTTTTGTCTAACAGCTGGAGACATTCAAGTGCCTAGGAGAATCTAGAAGTTTCAGATATTGCATGATGACCTTGTTCTTTGTCAGGACAGTTCTACGTGGTGGTATTTTGTTTTCTGAGGAGACCAGCAACCTGTTTGTTTTTAATGGCATTCCTGATGCTGCATACCCAAAGGTGGAGTAGAGCCAAGACATAGCTCATACTGTGACCATATTGACAACAGTTTACATATCTCCTTGGAAAGAAGAAACTATTTCCTGCATCTTTTGACTTTAGAACTGGCAGACCTTGCAGATGATGGTTGGAAATGACCTTACTCTAGTTAGAAGAAAGGTATTCTGCTGTTGTTTTGCATTGTCTGTATAGAGAGTTTTTGTAACTGTAGATTTCTTTTTTTCAGTCGGGTTTCCTGAACCCAGTCTCCTCAAAGAGGGTTTTTTGTTTTGTTTTGTTTTTTTTCTTTAAAACATACATGCAAGCTGAGCCATCTCATGAGCAGAGAATGATGATATTGGCACTATGTTTAGTACAAATGCAGGGTGGGACGAAGAGTTAGCGTCACATTATCTAGTGCAGGAAGGGCTTGTTTCACAGTTTAAGGACTTTGTAAAAAACATATCAACTTTAATTTAGCTCAGTCATTAATTAGAATGTTCTACTTGTAAAAGTAACTGAATAATCTAAAAGTATGTTTGAAAATGCTTCTAATTGTGGAGAGGAGGGAGCTGGCCTCTTCTCCCTAGTGACAGGGGCCAGGACAAGAGGGAATGGCCTCAAGCTCCTCCAGGGAAGGTTCAGGCTTGACATAAGGAAAAAATTCTTCACTGAAAGGGTTGTTAGGCAATGGAAGGGTCTACCCAGGGACGTGGTTGACTCGCCTTCCCTGGAGGTGTTTAAGGTGCGGTTGGATGAGGTACTGAGGGGCATGGTTTAGAGATTGGTGGGAATGGTTGGACTAAATGATCCGGTGGGTCTCTTTCAACCTGGTGATTCTATGATTCTATAAATGCACTAGCACTTAACTGCTGCTAAGTTGTGACAGCCAGTGTAGCATTCCTGGAAAATCAGTTGTTTTCCACTCTGTATTAGTATTCATTCAAATAATGGATGTAATGGTGATTGCTTCTCGAGCTTCTGTAAAGCAGTGTTTATGTCCAGAGATTCAATTCAGTATTCTGGTGCTGTATTGATCCATACAAGAGCATGGATGCATTCAAGCAAGAAAGTGGCATGCTGCATTCCATTAATCTCCCACGGTTTTGATATCATTTACATTGCTTTGCTACTTTATTAAAGTGCCAGCTCATAAATTCTTTCTAATGAGTATCTTATGAGTTTTTGTGGTAATGTTTTGAGACTAGTAGGTAAGTTAACTAGTAAGTTATTGAGCTGCAGAGTTGTTATCCATTAGGTAACTGAGAATTGAGGGTGGAGGTGAAGAACGTCTCCAGCTCTACAATGGGAACTGCATATAAGCCAGGTAATCCTAGAATTCTGTCCTGAGCCCACACACACATTCTGTTAGTTCTGAGCAATCTTCAGACTTGCGTAAGCAAGCATCTGTCCTTCAGAAATATACTGTGAAACACAATATTCAGTTGCTGAGTCCTTTTATCTCTTCACAGCAGATAGGCAGAAGAGAGTAAAAATAGTGCTTGGCAACTCAGTTGTGTTTGGAGACAGAGAGTAAGTCTTTCTTAGTGTTATACCTTCAACAAAAATACTCCTTTCTCTGTGGATGTTTTATTTACTTGCCTCTAAACAGTTTAATTTTAATCTGTACAATGTCTGGACTTCAAGATAAAATAGTTCTTTATTACCTTTCTTTGTCATTGTTCTTAATATGCATGCTGAGGGTTTGAGCTGTTTACTGGACCACACACTGTTTCATAATATTTGTCTTTGGCCAGAGACTTTTCTTCAAACTGTATTTTACTTGAGATAACAGTTGCTAATTTCTGGTTACTGACATTGATGCTGACTTTACTAGAGCACAGAGAACTCTGCAGTGTGGGAAGGACTTAGGTAGAATTGCTACAAAGGCTGCAGAAATACTTGAGTTAATGTTGATGCCATAATATATTTAAGTTATCGCTGTATACTGAAGCACTATTATTTTTAATTCACTCATTAGAGAAATGCTTTGCCCCTTTTCTCTTCCACTTATATTTTTTGAAGCATCAAACTGAAAAGGAGAGGTACAAATGATTTGGCACAGCTGTGCTGTTTAGAACAGTAACAGCAACAAAAGCTTATTCCGAAGTGCCTTATTTCTGTAGTCTGACATTCCCATATCTTTTTGGGCACCGCCCACATGATTGTGGTGTTATTTCAAATTCTTTTCAGTATAATCAGTTAAGATTGTGGTGAAAATGAAATGAAAAATCGGCAGATGAATACAGAAGCATGGCATAAATGACATAGTAAATAGCCTGAGAAGAAAAACCAACAAAAGTAATCTTAAATTTCAGAGTATGAGCTTTCAAGGGTAGCCTGATATACAGATCTCTTCTATGTTTGCATCCCAGTGAAACATAGTGAAAATATGAGATCCAGCATGAAAAAAAACAAAACCAAGATGGTTGCTCTAACTTTTTGTTTAACAAATTAAGAAAATCAGCTGTGATCACCTTCAAAATACAACTTTCTGAGTTGACTGTATATGATGTGAGCTGGCTACGTTCAAAGCAGTTCTGCAGATCATTTCCTGAAAAGCTTTACAGGATCTTTGTTGGTTTTGCTTTCACATCCTCTACTGACAAAAAAATCCGTTCCTTTCAGCATTGACTTGAACTCAGGTCTGGCGAGTAGGGTGAGAGCTCGAGCTAATACTGTTATTAGCTAAAAATTGCATCACAAAGTGGTGTGGGCTGGTACACAGTGACAGTTTCCTACTGAAGGTAAGAAAATGTCTCAACAAGTATCTACTTGTACTGAGTTGAAACAATTGAGTTGAGCCAAGTCTAACTGTGGCAGTCTAGAATATGTTCTAAAACATTTTTCTGTCTTCCCTCCCACTCTTAGTTTCTAAGCTGTAGGGTTAGTCTCAGAGTTTTTTATGTTGGACCTTGTTTAAGTTGTTGTATATATAAAAAGGCACTTAGGATCTACTGAGGAGATTTCATGTTTACTGTAAGACTTGGAATTTTATTTTGAAAAAAAATTGAGAGGTATGGTGGATTATTTGGAGTTAACTCCAGCTGGAGGCCAGTTACAAGTGGTGTCCCCAGGGCTCAGTGCTGGGTCCAGCCCTGTTCAATGTCTTTATCAATGACCTGGATG
The DNA here is from genome assembly GCA_013389865.1 of Piaya cayana. NCBI lineage: Eukaryota > Metazoa > Chordata > Aves > Cuculiformes > Coccyzidae > Piaya > Piaya cayana. The sequence goes on from WAAB01002213.1 coordinate 90,315, forward strand.
AAGGCATTGAGTGCACCCTAAGAAAGTTTGCAGGTGACACTAAGCTGGGTGGAAGTGTGGATCTGCTGGAGGGTTAGGGAGGCTCTACAAAGGGATCTGAACAGGCTGGACCACTGGGCAGAGTCCAATGGCGTGAGGTTTAACAAGGCCAAATGCTGGGTCCTGCACCTGGGGCACAACAACCCTATGCAGAGCTACAGACTAGGAGAAGTCTGTCTAGAAAGCTGCCTGGAGGAAAGGGATCTGGGGGTGTTGTTTGACAGTGACTGAACATGAGCCAGCAGTGTGCCCAGGTGGCCAAGAAGGCCAATGGCATCCTGGCTTGTATCAGAAATNAGGCTTGACATCAGCAATAAAATTTTTCACAGAAAGGGTCATTGGGCACTGGAACAGGCTGCCCAGGGAGGTGGTTGATTCACCTTCCCTGGAGGTGTTTAAAAGGTGGGTGGATGAGGTGCTAAGGGGCATGGTTTAGTGATTGATAGAAATGGTTGAACTCGATGATGCAGTGGGTCTTCTCCAACCTAGTGATTCCTTGTTTCTGCTATTTGGGGGTTTCTGTATCTCAATGAGTTCTGCCCTGAATATCTGATTTTCTAAGTAGTCCTAGTATTCATTCAGAAGTGCCAAAACACTGGGATATTAAAACAGAGCAGCAATATTTGAGTACACTTACTTACATGGTCAGTTTTCAGTGCAAAAACTGCCTTAGAAATTTCAAAGATGCTCATGTCCTTTGAAAAGCACAGAGGTCTCATTTTCTGCGGTACAGAAATGCTACTGGTACTTAATGATGATGTTATGTATATTTTGCCTGTTGATGAACTGTTTCTTCAGAATTGTGGGCAAACCTTCTCAGTCTTTTATTTCTTTGTGTTTTAGCACATGAACTTTGTTGCTTCGTGGTTTGTATTTTTTATGAGGATAGTAATACAGTGTGGTGGTATTCTAGTTTAAAAAGACCAGGCAACTTGGTACCATTTATTGTATGCTGTAGTATTGCATTTGATAGGAGCAAATAACACCTGTGCCTTCTGTGTGCCTCTGGCAGGTAACCTCGGATATTCTGATTTTGTATCTATAATACCTGTGTCATTCATGAATCAAAAAGAGAATGAACCCTGCAATTAGATTTATACCAAACTCTTGTTCTTTGTGTTTTAGAGTGTGCTGGGGCAGATGTGAAGTGTTTTGTTCTTCACATAGAGAGTGTATTTCCTAGGTTTAATTTATGTTTGATTCTTTGGTAGGATTTTTCCAGTTAAAGATGTACCTGCAGAACCGGAAGCTCTTACAAACTGGCTATATCAACGATTCATTGAAAAGGAGGATCTCTTGACACATTTCTATGAAACAGGTAGGATGATATCTAGGAAAGAATTTTGCTTTGTTATGTCTTTTCTTACAAGGATCTCAGAATGGCTTAAGAACATGCATGCATTCTTTACATGAATAAAATGCATGTAATTACTAATGGTTCTTACATGGCAAAAAAAAAGTATGAGAAATGACCTAGGGAAGTCAAATTACTTGGATATCGTTAGGGTAGCATTTGGAAGCTGGCACATTTCCAGTGCATCTAAGGAAGTCCCCTTTTTTCAGACATGAAACTTGATACTGCCATAGGATTCCACTTAGTTGGAATAATTTTATCAAGATTCAAAGAGGCAGTGAACATTTATGCACACAGTAAAAGTATTCAGAGCTTATGTTAATTTTGGATGGGATATAAAACCTTCAGGGTTTAAATTGAGCGAATTTTTGACTGAAAGGGATTAAATAAGACTCTTAAGTGAGGCAGGTTGTTTTATCTGCTTAGTGCAGCTATTTAACCTGTTCCTCTGGCACTTGTACAGTTAAGATGAAAGTAGTCTTCAGGTCTAATACCAAACCATTGTCCTTTTCAGTTTACTGTTATGCTAAATGGAAAGATGCAATAATTAAAGGCACCTGGAGGAATTGCATAGCATTTGTCTGGAATCTGCAGCCCTGTGTTGTCAGTGCTGCCCTCCTTGCTGTAAGGTACTGAGGACTGATGACTTTATCATAACCTGTAATGCTTTCAGTGTTAATGGATCAGATGAATCTAAATTTAGAGCCTTCGTAACAGTAATGCTGGGATACTGGCAACTGTAATTTAAAATATCAGATAAATACTATGAAACTATAGCTGGAGAGATGTTTCCTTAAGGCTCTTTTTTTCCATCCATTTGTTGATACTCAAGTATGTCATCTGCCTGTGTGTATTCAGAATATAAACAGAAGAAGTAATCGTAGTAAAAAGAAAAAGGAGATTCCGAGAGGAAAAGGTAGAGTTTTATTTATACATACAGGTAAGAAAGTTTACTAAATATAGACTGAGTAGGAAGACTTGCAGGAGAAATAATGCAGATTGTTTCTGAAGGAAAAGAATCTCTTCATTAGCAAGTAGCACTGTTGTTGAGGGGGAAGAATATTCAGTTTCTTGAATAGACTAAGCTTAAAATTGCAGAGTGACTTTGTTAAACAAGCTACTTCTGTTAGATGATTTCATGCGAAGGCAACTTTAATTCATTTTTGCTTGCTTAATTTGTCAACTTCAGTGCTTAAAATATTAGTGGAATCATGTAACAACCCAGAGTTGTATTTTTGGTTTATGAAATACTGCTGTCGCTCAGCCATCCTTCATGCCAAAAGTCAGACCCTGCTATATAAAGCCAAATAAATGTATTAGACATTATCATACAAAAAACTTTGTGAATCTGTTTAAAACTAGAAGAGTGGTCAGTAGGATGTAAGGAATTCTTATTGTTGAGATGTTGTTTAACAAATGGCATTAAAATAAGTCATACCCACAAAATCTAACTAGACCAGAATTTTGGAGAGCATAATGAATATAATTGGGTTTATTCATTGAAATGCACTTCTAAAATAGGATAATTGATTATAATTTGCAAGTGTAATCAGTGTGAATTAATAAGACATGTTTTAAATGCAAATGCTATGACATAGGACCTTATTATGCATAAATTAGCATGATTTAAGATACTTATACAAGTTGAGAACTTGCTTGCATTGGCTTTATGCCAAAGTGCCGTTAAAGTTTTTGGAAACCTTCTGGAAAAGTCCTGAGGCCTAATGTGAGGGGAGTCCCTGAAGCTACCTGAGAGCTAGTTTTGTCTTGTCCTGTTGCTTTGCCTTAAGGCGGTGTGGTTTTAAGACTTGGGGCTGTTTCAGCGTTCTTTCTTTTATTACTATTTTTCTTTTTTTCATTCTGCTTAGGAACTTGTCTTGATTCATAAAGCTAGGGTAATGTTTAATGCCGCTTATAACTTTAAAAGTTTGTATTGACGATGTCATTGGTAGGAATACTTTTTTTTTGGAATATTTTTATTTAAGAAGAGGAATGAAGCCTAAAACATATTTTTCCTTTTTGATGTATTTTCTTAAGTGTTAAGGACTTAAATGGATCTGGGGAAAATCTGTCATATCTCTTAAAAATAAACAAAAAAAGTACCTACTTAAAATTTGTTATCCCGTCTTTTCTTACAGAGGGATTTACGCATTTCATTTATAAAATTAAAACCATTTACAGTTAATATCTGTAGGTATAAGCAACACCAAGACTCCTGTGTTAACAGCTAGTGGAAAGCTTGTTAATGACAAGTTCATGATTTCTCTGAAGTCATCAGCGAGATAACCTTCAACACTGCAGTAACTCAAGTGATATTACTTGTAGCAGGACAAAAGCACTCGCAGACTAATTAAATAGAACAGCTATAAGTGAGGAGCTTCACAGCTGGAAACAAATAGTCATATACTGAAGTTGTCATGCTTCTCACTTGCTTTGATCATAAGCCAACTGGTGTGATGTAACTAAAAAAGGAAGCAACATCATCATACAGGGCAACAGGAGAGGGTTTTCACTAGTGCTACAGAAATAGTCTTCATTGTACCAAGTCCAAAACCTTATCAGGATATTCTGTGTGGAGATCTGTCTTCCCTGTTCAAGAAATATGAATTTAACCAGAAAGAGGAATGGATAATAGGTGTTAAGATGATAAAGGGGAAGGGGAAGTTGTATCTGTGAAGGGCAACTAAGCTGCTTGACTTGTCTCAGCCAGGAAAGTGATGGATTGTTTTCTCTGTAAGGTACAAGTTGGCTTGGGAGAGGAGGAGGGGGAAGAGACAGTTGCAATCTGCACCAAGGAGAAAGGGAAGTTTCTTAAACCAAAAGTCAGTGTTGTTACAGGAAAACAAATGGACCATGGAAGAGCAAATGTCACGTAGACTGAATAAATAGAAGCTTAGCAGGGAGAGTTACTGGGGAATAAATGGTGCAGTATATCTGCCCATGTGAAAATATGTATCAGAGAGGAGGCTGGGGGTTTTGTGGTTTTTTTTGGTTGTGGCTTTCTTGGTTTTTTTTAAAAAATTGAAGAGCATTCATATGTTTCTGCTTAAAGCGTAATTTTATATCCAAATGAAAATTGTTCTTGTTAATGAGGAAAGGGAATTTTTTTCTCTTTTCCTGAAAATGAGTGATAATACCAGAGAATCTTTTGGAAGTTTAACAACAACAGAAATAACCAGCTAATTGTGTGTGCGCTCTTGCTGGGAGAGACAGTGGTAAAGAATTGTGCATTAATGCTATCATCACTGCTGCAGAAGCATTAAATGTGTTTTGTTTTCTCTTCTAGGAGCTTTTCCTCCACTGCAGGGTCAAGCAAAAGCTATATCTCGGGAGATGACGCTCAGTAACCTGTGGCTAGTCGGCATACAATCACTTGCATTTTTGTCAGGCGGTATGTGGTACTGCGTCTTACAGTATTTTTATCATTGCCTATTTTAAAAGTGGAATGTGACCTAAGGACACAGTGGGAAACCAGGCTCTTGCAAATGAGTATCATGTTATATGTGCAAATGTGAATATTCAGGAGTAAAGGAAAATACTGGATGGACTCTTACCTCTCTCTGTGGAAATTTTAAACTCCACTAAAAGTGAAGATCGGTAACATAGTGACCTGATGATGTATTATTTTAAAAGAATTGTCTGTATTTTAAAAAAAATGTATACTCTCACCCACACTTAAGCAAACTCAACATTTGGACAAAAGGTGCAATCGTACAACCATCGTAGAAGAATGTCTGTGACAAGGAAGCTCTGTCACCACAAGTATTTCTTGGCATTGTAGTTAGAGCTCAGAAAATTCAGCAACTTGTCTTCAGTAGTCTGTTCAGCATTGGTGTGGTAGAGATTCCTCATTTGCACAAACTTGTACTTTATTGCAACTCATTGTGCTAGAGTCAAAGATACTCGACAGAGCTGGTGGCAGTATCTTTGCAGCTACGCAGTCAGCAGTTGTTGTATTAGACACATTGATCTAAACCCAAGACCCAAATGAGGTCCAGCATCGGGTGTGTTTTGTGGGGAATCAGTCTTCAAAAAAGCGTTGCAGCATCATAGTGTGATTAAAAGCTATCCACGTTAGATGAATCGGCCCATCCCTGCTGTGGTCTTACCATCAGCTGTCTGAATTCTGTGTGCTACCAGTATCTCATATTATGAGGAAACTTGGAAATACAAAGTCACTTAGGTTGTTTTCCCTTCTTGTTCAGGATGCATCTCAGCCATCGTTATTGGTTTTCAAAAAGCACTTTTAAACATGAAAATACAGTGAAGGAAAGACATAACACCGAGGGAGTAGGGGAGAGCTTTATTTGTCACGCACTGGAAGCCAGAGCAATTCTACCTATTCCTGAAGGTCTGCTGGTGCTGTTGATGATTTTTAGCCACCTTTGTATTTTGTATACTGCAGTCCAACCAAGGTGACCTTGGAGTGGTTTATAGAGGCCTTTTTCTCTCCGCTAGTTGCAATAGCACTAAATGTACTTGTGGGAGAGTTTAAATAATTCAATGCCAACCATCTTAATGTTTTGTTAAGGAGTAATAGAAGAGAAACTAGTTTCTTAAAAAAAATAGGTATAATTGCTATCATAAATCTATAGGAAGATACTACTGAAAAAGAAAAGTTTGGTAAATACTCTGCATAACTGCATGGAGGGCAGTATTAATTAGCTCACTGCTGCTAAAATCTTGCTGGAAGAAGGATGAGTTGAATTTAAAGGCAAACTGGGAATAGAAAACTCAGATGTGATAGAAGGCTCAGATGTGCAAGATAAGATGCTTTTGAAAGGACATCTATGATGTATGGTCTTACTTCTGGCAGGTCTGGTTGGCATCGTGTTTATGTGATTATACACAGATTTGAGAGAGCTGTTCCCAAAATAAAACTAATCTCTCTAAATACAGGCAGGATAGCCAGAACTTCAGTTGTTGGCATGCTGCCTTTCACAGAATAATTTTACTGAGAACAAAGTAAGCCCTCAGTAGTTTTGGCTCCAAGTCAGCAATATTGATCCCCTCTTCTTTCCCGCTCTTCTGCTACATGAATCGCAGTGGGTGGTGTGCAGAATACAAAACATAGCCAGTGTTTGCTTTGCAGGGGGAGCTGAGAGCATACCAAAATATGAGGCAATGCTGATTTCCCTGACTTAATGAAAAATATGCCACCCCTAGCTCAGCGGGGATGGCTGCAACATGATAAACCACTGTAAGCTCCCCTGAACTGAATCCCCTCTGGGTTGTAAGGGAACCAATGCAGATGGGAGGCAACGAATGGTGGTTGCCTACAGCTTAACATTGCCTATAGTTTTAGATAAGATAATGTTTCTAAATCCCATCTTTTTACTACCAGTCATAACCTGAATTCTGATGCAAGGTAAAATCCATTTAAGAAGAGTTATGCTCTGAAAGGGCAACAGTGTTGGTAGTATTTCTTTTTCCCCACCTATTGCTCTCGCTAAATTACAACTGATGGAATGAATGTATTTAATCTGCCATTTTTCAGGAGGGCGTTGCAGCAGCCCTGCACTGTTACTGTGTAAGCGGTTTTGTCTCATGCACGTGGGCATAAATGGACTCTTAAAACTGCAAAACACAGATGGCAAGCTACTCATTTCTGTCCTCGACCAGGTGGTTTGATCAGGACCATGGAGATGCCCGTAGTTCAGCTGGTTTTATTTTGAGCTAGGACAGAGTGAAGTGATATAAAAAGGGAAGTTTATATAAGCAGATTGCACAGTAGTAACTCGCATCAGGAGGTTGTTCTTTATAGACCCTGTGAACATGATGTTACAGCATATTGTTGTTTTTCAAATGCAGTTTGGGGTTTTTTTCCAGTAGATTGCAGTCAATAGTGAGTGTTCACACGCTGCCTAAATAAATTAGTTATGCACAATAATGTTTCAGATAATAATCTGATTTATCTGGTCCTGTTCCTTTTCAGTTTATTCCTCTGTAGTTATTATTAGTATTATTCCAAGACATTGTTTTCAAGCACTGATTGTCATTTCTGTAGGGTGAGTAAATAGTACTAGTTCTTAGGTTTCTTTCCTGCCTGCACTGGAAAATGTGAAGAGAGCCTGGTGTTGTGTCTCCTTAAGGCTGAGTTGCTGTGGATAACAGTGAAATGAAACCACTGTTCAGAAACTCCGAAGTACCCACCCAGCATGATCTTGGATGCTGCTTCATCAAAGAGAATAAATTGGCTAAAAGAAGCTTCTCTGTTAAGGGAAAAACATAAGTAGTATACAATATATAGGAAGATCTGTGCTAAAAATACCCATGCTGGTCAGGACTGTTTGGAGTTTAGCAGACTAGTTTGTAAAATTTAAACTCCTGTTGGTTGCAGTTCTGTTCTACCTTTTGGCAGTGGCCAGTGTTACAGCCACACTGGGCATTTTGTTGCATCATCTGTGGGTTTCCTTTTCTGAAGAGCTCAGAATGCATTTGGCAGAAAATTATGTTAATGAAATGTTAATGAGAGCATAGCAGTTTCAGTGTATTGCAAATAAAGACGGTTCTCCGACAGGGTTGTACACAAAACATCTGTATGTTTCTATGTTTAATTGTTCATAAACAAGTTGTTAACAGTTGAAATGATGCAAGTCTTAATAGTTTGGCATCACTGCTCTTCACATCCTGTTACACGAAGAGTATCTGCCCATCCGCAATGCATGTTTTTTTTCTTCAGTGCCCTTTGGTGAGAGCACCTTCCTGACAAGTTCTCGAGTGTTTTATGTACAATTCTATCAAGCTTTTCAACAGTGATGTCTCTTTCAGGAGGGTTTTGTGTTTTTTTTCCCCCTAAGTTTCTCTCATCAGATCTTGAAAAGCAAGATTTCAATTGACAATGCTCACCGGAAAAACTAAAAGCTTCCTTCACCCTTCGCCACCCCCAGCATCCAAAATAAGATGTCTCTTACTGCAGTAAAAATGCAATGATCACTGTGGGACAGTTCATTATTCACTTCTTTTGCAAATGATGTAACTTTCTTTTGTCTGACACTGCCATGAAGTGCTGTTAACTTTTTTCACCTGTTTGTACAAAATAAATACAGATACCGATCACTGTGTGTGACAGGATTCAACTGCTCCACTTTGCCTTGACATAAAATTTTGGGACCAAAGGTATTTAAAGCTGGGATTTCCAAACCATGAGACCAGGGTTGAGTGCATTCTCTTGTTAGTCAGCTGCAGATTTTGTGCTGATCCAATACAATCACACAAAATAACTATACATCTGGGGTACTGTATTGCTTGGAAATAATGGAGCCATATGAAATAAAGGATTATTTTGCAAAATCGCATATTTGATAGTTTTTACGCTTTTTTAAACGTAAAACAATTGGAAAAGCAAAATTGAAACTGTACTCTGGTTTCAAGTGTCTGCATACATTATGAACACTTCTAAGCAGCTTTATTTTTTCTGTAAAACCTGCAGACTACTTGGCTGTGATACAAAAAAAAGTCTTTAAAAGGATTCTATGCATTTTAAAGTTAAACCTTTTCTTTTATCATTAGATAGTGAAATAACTCTACCTTGAACAACTGTCCTCTTGAAATGAGTTAGTTCCTTAAAATTACTCTACAGTGATGTTCATTTTGTATGATAATTTGTTTTCTTGATAGCATTTACTTTTACCTCTAATTTTTTCCTCTCCTCCCATGTTACCTGCATTTTTGTTCTATGTGATAAAATAGATACAGAAGCTTGTAGCAACTCTCAGTGACTTTGACCAAGGTCTGGTCACGTTTGGAATTATTTTATTGAATTTATTTCATTGAGTCTTTTTTGTCAAAACTTTCCAGCAGCCAAGATGTCTTTCAGCAATGTAGACAGATTCAAGAAACAGCATTTCTCTACAGAGATTATTAGATGTCTTTTCCCATTATTTTGTGTGTGGCAAAAATAAATTTGATTTTTTTTCAAGTGTATTTCTAATAATCTAAGCTTCTAATCTGTAATGGATAAGGTTTTCTTTGTTGTATTTATTATACTTATGTCTAATAGATTGACAATCTCTGTTGTGCTTATCATAAACACAACAAATAGCAAAATAACACTACAATTGCAGTGTTAATTTGTGATAGATAACATTGCTTATTCGAGCTCTCATCAGGAAGGACAGAGACAGTGTTTCTATGCCAGAAGTGGCAAGGAGAAGAGTGGAGCAGTTGAGAGGGGAAAGCAGCTTCTGTAGTCCTTGCTTACTCCAGCACCCTCTGGAAACTGTGCCGGTGCTCAAGCTGCATACTTTCTCTGCAGGCCACTGCATAGCAGTGATTCCCCTTGAAGTTTCTGAGAATTAAGGGCATAACAAGAGCAGGTCTTTAGCCCCCATTAACCCTGGATTGCCACCATCCTAGAAGAGATGTGAATCCAACCTTTCTGTGGCAAGGCTGTAATCGTTTTGTAGATACATATATTTTTTTAACAGAGTGGTCTGTTTTTAAACAACTTCAGCTGGGCAAAGCAATATCAAGTGAAACAGCGCTGTTCATTCTGTGGCCCTGGCATCTCTCACTAGTGATAGAACTTAGCTCCATGTTGCCTTTTGTGTTAGCTGCCGGTGTGTAATACTGCAACACATAACAAAGGAAAGAACTCCTCCTTGGAGCATAGTAAGTCATCTTGCACAGTTTCCAAAACAGCACCATGGCTGTAGTTACAGCTACCTCTTTGTTTCCTTTCTGGGTTTTTGTCTTGGTTTTGTGTGTGGTGTTTTTCTTTGAGCAGTGGGGAGATTTGGGGTTGGGGGGGAAGGGGGAAGGTAAAAATGGGGAGGGAGAATTTGAAATCCGAATATAAGACACTGGAAAGGGATCCAGTGCTTACCAGCTGTGTTGTCATGTTGAAAAAGCCATTGTTTTTAATTCCTGCCTAGTATGAAATGTTTGTCTTAAAAAATCCTTCCTGCTGGAAAGAAAAATGTATTTTTAAAAAGAAAAAATATTCCTGTTTTGGCTGTGAGAATATCAGCTGTGTGACTTGTGACCATATCATGATGTGCTGATCAGATACAAATAAATTTTTATCTCTCAGGAGTCTACCTTGTATTTTCACTTTTGTGACTGTCACAGGTTTTCTGAAAGGATGCTCTGAGTTTTTAAATGTCACTAATATCAGCTGAGGTAGCATATAAAAAAGAAATGTGACTGCCATTTGTGTGCATTCAGGTTAACAAAGAAACATCTGTTGAATTAAAAAAAAAACAAACAGGCCCTGTGAAATGTATTGAAGGGCTTTGCTGTGGGTTAGCTTGAGGCATGGGGAGAGTGCAGCAGTGAGGTTCCAGTTTGAGGTGTATTTCTCTCCCTCTGACTCTGAGAGCTGCTGAGAGCTTTCAGTATACTATGAAGTTGTGTACCCCATGCGCTAAGCATGCTGAGAGAGCACCCAGCCTTGTAGCTAATAGTAAATGGGTGGCTTCTTTTAAAAGAAAACATTAGAGAGTAACTGGCAGAGCTGTAAAAATGGGGCTCACAATGGACTGGGACTCTCAGATGTGGGCAAAAGTGGGCATCTGAGGTGGTCAGACATTTATGTGCTGTACTCACTTTTTCTTTGGAGGCCACTGTATCATCTTCTAAGAAGAAGAAAAAGCTTTCTTGTTTTATAGAGATAGAATCCATTGGGATTCTCAATTTCCCATGCATCTTTAGGTTCTCTGTGGAATGAAAAAGAGGTCTCTTCGGTTGACTGCCTTTTCTAATGTCAGTCTGCTAAGTTATCCAGTTGGTTTGATTAAGATTTTTCCATGAAGCTGAAGAAGTGGCACATCAGAATGTCAGAACAGCTGCTGCTAGCACCTAGTGCGGCTGAGTAAAGGCTGCTGATATATTTACTACTGAAAAAAAAAGTTGTGTTTGTTGTAAATGGTATTCTTGCACAAGTATTAAAGGCTGGCAGGGATGGATAGTTTAATCCAAGAACATTACAAATGGCAAGGAGCTTACTGGATTTTTTTGAAAACTAGGAAAGGTCCGAAAAAGTGAGCGTTTTGACAGTGATAAGATCCAGCTCTAGTAAATAATAAGCTAACCTCGGTAAGGCCAGTCAGCGTGGCTTTGGGAAAATGCAAGTGGCTTTGCTGAACAAAACTACAGGACTAAACAATGAGATGGTGGGTGTGGCTGATTATTGTGTGACAGAATATAGTTGTGGTTTTGTAGTCTGAGTTGACAATCCAAAGGAGAAAAAGGCAAAAAGATCAATTTGTATTAAATTGTTTTCAAAGAGAACTTTTCCTTTGCGGTTAGCTAGGATAATTCTGCACATCTGCTGAACGATGTGCAATAGTTTCATAAATTATATGAAATTAAAGGCAGTTTTTTTATTCTACCAATTTGTTATTTGACCCTTCAGGCACATATGCCAAGCAAGAGCAGAGGGCATTGCAAGAGCAATTTCTGTCTGCAGCATTAGTGAGACCATCTATTGAATATTTACTGAAAAGGGCTAGGTAAAAGTGGAAAAGTTTCTATACCAGTCTTTCCTTCCCACAGTGTCCTTGTTCTTAGGCTAGGCATGGCTGACCAGCTCACTCTCAGTTTAAATAAATGCCATCCAGTCCCTTAGAAAGGACTTTTTCACCTCTAGGGAGTGGCTGACTGCTTGCTGCTCCTTTCAGCTGTCTGGGCTTTGCTGAAGCTGCACACTCATAGCTCTGAGCTATGGCTCTATCCCATCTGTTTGTTGCAGCCTGAACCTTCTTTTTTTTCCTTGCCCCACAACCTTGGTTATTTTTTTTAAGGAAGCATCATTCCCCTTCACCTCCTGGCTCTTCCCTGAGAAGCAGGAGAGTGTCACACACAAGGTTAGAAGCTGAAACTTCACACTCAGATGCGTTGATTATAAAACCAGCTTTTGATTAACTTCTGTCCCACCTTTACCTAACACGTGTCAGTCCAGTCAGCTAGCCTGTTTCCTCTTCCTCGTGCTGCATTCTTTCTTGAGGAGCTGATGGGCACAGCAGCACTGTGAAAACTAGCCTGCCAGGGCTTTTCCCCCATGGTGAAGCCACTGGGTTTTCTTCTTCCTCCATATTTTTGAAAACACTGAAGATGCTTTTACTGTTGTTCTTGTTGTGTTCCCTTATCTCCGTGTCTCTCTTAGGTTGACATGCTCTGTCTTCTTCATTGGCAAATATTTGAAGGGGAGAAAAACAGACCAAACAGAAGGAGTTTGTCCTTCTGTGCCTGTAATGAGGTGCACAAGACTATGTGTCCTTCTGAAAAGTAAAGGAAACTCCCTCCACTGGACGAGACAGTAATTTTCCTGCAAGGAAAATCACAAACTTAAACTGTGTAGAACAGAATTGATGGCTTGAGTAATTTTTTTGCCACTGCTTTCACTAACTACTCCCTCACAGCTGGTAAAAGAATATTTTATGGGTTCTGTTACACCACAGCAAGTGATTTATGGGACCTGTGCTTGACAAGCACAATTCTAAGAGCCTTCAGAACTGAACCTGAAGTGCTATAATTGGAGTGAGATTGTTTTCCTGTGAAGTTTCTTAGCCAAACCTGATGACAAAAATAAGTATAAATAGTATTTTAATATACTAGTAAAGTCTCAAAACCCAGCTTGGTTAATAACCCACAAGCCTGTGTTAATATTTGCTGGAACAATGTCAGTTAACCACTGCTGGCAATTTCTGGCAAATAATTTTTATCCACATCTGTTTATTCCAAAATTGAGTATTGATTCCATTGTCACTTAAAGTTGTAGCTGATGGGTTTTGCTACTCAATATTGTTCATATACTAATATGACATGGTGGGTATTCTATGTTTGCACAGTAGCTGTTTTCCAGCATAGAACATCAGTACATTTTTGCAGGTGGCCGAGCATCCCAGGCTGCATCGAAAGAAGTGTGACCAGCAGGTTCAGGGAGGTGATTCTGCCCCTTTACTGTCTTCTTATGAAACCTCACCTGCTACTGCATCCAGCTCTGGAGTCCTCAGCACAGGAAGGACATGGATCTTTTAGAGTGAGTCCAGAGGAGGACCACAAAGATGAGAGGGATGAAGCACCTCCCCTGTGAGAACACGCTGAGAGAGTTGGGCTTGTCCAGCCTGGAGAAGAGAAGGCTCTGGGGAGAACTTAGAGCAACCTTCCAGTAGTTAAAGGGGTCATAACTGTGTACTGTCTGCTGGGTAAAAAACTGGTTGGATGGACCAAAGAGTTGTGGTAGATGGAGTTAAATCCAGTTGGAGGCCGGTCACAAGTCGTGTTTCCCAGTGCTCAGTGCTGGGTCCAGTTCTGTTCAATGTCTTTATTAATGATGTGGATGAAGGCATTGAGTGCACCCTTAGTGCAAATGATGCTATGCTGGGAGAAAGTGTCAGTCTTCCTGAGAGTAGGGAGGCTTTACAGAGGGATCTGAACAGGCTGGATTGATGGGCTGAGGCCAACAGGATGAGTTTCAACAAGGCCAAATGCTGAGTCCTGCACTTGGGTACAACAACCCTGTGCAGTATTACAGACTAGGCGAAGAGTGGCTGGAAAGCTGCCTGGAGGAGGACCTGAGGGTGTTGGTTGACAGCGACTTGAGTATGAGCCGGCAGTGTGCCCAGGTGGCTTTTATCAGAGTAGGACCAGGGAAGTGATTGTGCCTCTGTACTCGGCACTGGTGAGATCGCACCTTGAATCCTGTGTTCAGTTCTGGGCCCCTTACTGCAAGAAAGACATTGAGACCCTGGAGCGAGTCCAGAGAAGGGTAATGAAGCTGGTGAAGGGCTGGAGAACAAGTCTTACAAGGACCAGTTAAGGGAAATAGGGATTGTTTAGCCTTGAGAAGAGGAGGCTTATTGCTGTCTACAACTACCTGAAAGGAGGTTGTGGAGAGGAGGGAGCTGGCCTCTTCTCCCAGGTGACAGGGGACAGGACAAGGGGGAATGGCCTCAAGCTGCATCAGAGGGGGTTCAGATTGGACATTAGGAAGAATTTCTTCACTTAAAGGTTTATCGAACACTGCAAGAGGCTGCCCAGGGAGGTGGTTGAGTTCCTATCCCTGCAGATGTTCAAAAGATGAGTAGATGAAGTGCTTAGGGATATGATTTAGTAGTGGAGAGGTATGGTTGGATTTGATGATCTCGAGGTCTTTTCCAACTTAGGGATTCCATGGTTCTATGGTACAGGAAAGCTGGAGAGGGGCTCTATCAGGGGATGCAGTGATAGGATGAGGGGTAACAGTTTTAGAGCTGAAGGAAGGGGGATTTAGATTAGGCACTAGGAAGAAATTTTCTACTGTGAGGGCAGTGAGGCACTGGTACAGGTGCCCAGGGAATCTGTGGCTGCCCCATCCTTTGAGGTGTTTGAGACCAGGCTGGATGAGGCTTTGAGCAGCCTGGTCTGGTGGGAGCTGTCCCTGCCCATGGCTGGGGGGTTGGAACTGGATGATCTTTAAGGTCCCTTCTAACACAAACCATTCTATGATCTATGATTTGCTAAGCAGACAGAAGGCAGCGTGTATGGGACGCCAGTCTCCAAAAGCTGCCTGTTAACACCTCCTACTGTGTTCCCATTACACAAGTCTATCCTTTGTGCTGAGAGAAGAATCTAGATTAAGAGCAATTTTTGGTATTAGCCATTGAATAAACCTTCATATGCACACGAACAAAATGAAGCTGTACCCACCCAACCCCTAAAAGACCCCAGGTGGTGCCAATTAAAACTGCAAAGGTAATCTGGAAAAAAACTATTTTAGTGGAAGAATAAAGTCTAGGTTGCTTGGTTTATCCAAGGATCAATAAAATACAGATACTTGACAAGTACTGCCAGACAGGGACTCAGTGTGAAGTACTAGATGTAAGACACGGCAGTTACAAGTGCAGAGTGGAGCAGAATTCAGAATGAGGAGGCAGGAAAGCCCCAGCTCGGGTATGTGTTCAGTTCTTCATCCCTTAAGTCCTGAAATCAAAACTGTTGTCTTAAATATTTTATTACGGAGCTGAAATAGAAGTAGGTACTGTTTAGCCTAATTACAATGGGAGGTTGCGACCTACATTGTGCAGGTAACTAGATCAGATAATTGTTGCGATGGGTTTTGGCCCCAAAAGTCTATAAAATGTATAATTTTATTAGCAGCTAGATGGACAATTCTTTTTCTTTAGGCTTATAACTTCTCAACATAATGTTTTTGTTTTCTGCTGCAGACTTACAAAGACCCTGATGCTGCAAGAAACAGCAAGAAACACAATACTAATTTTTCAGACTACTCATTATTTTTCATATTTGGAATAACAGTTAAAACACCTTCCTTTATTATGTTCAACACAGATGATGAGCCACACAGAGATTTGGGCCCAGATATGTCTGAGCCTTTCTCTTCACTCCCAGAACAACTAGGGCAAATGCCTCAGGGAAGATTGTAAGGATCCCTGGAATGGGCAAGCGTTAAATAACCTTGCTATACAGAGGATTTTTCTTCCATTAGAAACTGGATTATGTCCTGACCCACTGAAATTTATATCCCTGTCCTTTTAGTTTGCTTCCTCAGTGTGGGTTTTGGTTTGTTTTCCTGATGTGTTTTTGAGCTTGGGAAGGTTGATGAGCCGTGCAGGCCACTTATAAGCTCGTTCAAAAGTCCACGTTGCTTCAGAAAAAGCTTCACTTGTTATAGACATTCTGGGTTTGCATTGATTGTTCCTTCCCTCTTGTGTTATGAGAGGTTTAATTAAAAAAAAAATCCCTGGAGTAACTTTTTTTCCCCTTAATCTTTCCTGGTTTTTTGTATATCTCTGTCAGTCTGCCACGACTGAGGATTCTCTGAACTAATCGAATTTCTGGTAGATCCATCACCTGCATAGTTAAGTTCCTTCTGCTTTTTATTATGACGTTCACTGAATCGATTGTCCTATCAGTATAATTTATTTAAATACTTATTTAAATACAGCTTGATGGTGAGAAGATTAGATTTATTAATGGTTTTACCATTAGCAATTTCCTGACTCCAGTGAAACACATATAAATCAAACAGTAAATACGCTAACAGCTACAGCAAAAAACCTACTGCCAATAATTTTTTCATTTCCTGCACAAAAATAGATATTTAATTTTATTGCATAGCTAAGAAGACTAAAAAGATATGAGTTGTTCCGTGAGGTGTAGTGATCAAACAGGGAATTTACTTCCTTCATCCTTTTCTGTCTGTCTTTAAAAAACATTCAAATGAGGTTAAGTTTAATAATCTGCTGCTGGTATCTCCTTGGAGTCTTTGAAATGCAAGCAGCTGCTCATAGAAACAAACATGCTGTTACCCTCAACCATAGCCAGTGGTCGAGAGCTCTTTGGGGAACAGCTCTGTCTCCTCAAAGGATTCATGAAAGGTTGCCCTCTGATTTTTATTTGTGGCCCCTTAATTTTTAATATGAAAATATGCCCAAAGAATTCAGTTAAGCCAAAGGGTGAGGATGTGGAAAAACTGCATATTACTATGTAAAAAGCTCCTGACCTTTATTTTCTGGTTTGCAGCTCTCTCTCCAGCACTTTGTTGCATCAGGAGGTATTGGCTATGCTGTGCATGGCAACAGAGGCAGCACAGCAAACCTGAGCGTATTAAGAGTAGATATCACAAGGTCAGAAGTGCCAATTGCACTAATTAGTGCAATCCTGACTAAGAACAGTTGCATGACTTTATTTTTAATGAGCACAAGGATTATGGGAGTTCAGATAGAACAATAATCTATTTTTATCTCGTGTTTTGTAAGCTCAGAAGATGAGTCAGGAATAAGCTGCAGAGTAAGAAAGGCCAGAGCCATGGGTAATTGAACAAAACTGCAGGAACAGAAAGTTCGTTGCTTTGAAGCACTGCATGGATGTCTCCAGGTTATGGCAGTAATTCTTACTTGATATTAAAAGTATATGTTATGATGACAAGGTAATGTACAAATGTGGCACCCACCAAAGAAATTTAGTGTGACAAGATTACTTTTATGAAGACTGCAGTGTTTGCAAGTTAGGAGGGGAAAAAATGTTTTGCTAACCTTTAGTTATACTTATTTCTTTTAAGTGTTGCATCATCTGCTATTGAAGGTTGAGAAGGGTAGAACTGTTAAAAAACCACAACAAAAAGGAGCTGTAGAAAACTACAGCTTTACAGCTCATCAGTCTTCCTTTACGTCATAATCCAGTTTCATGTTTTAACTTCCTCAGGGATTCTTTAAAGACTGTTGATGGCTGTGAGGAATAAGCTGGTCAATGACGCTGTACATGGCACTGGATTAGAAAGTGCCCCGAAGTGGTACCACACAGCAGTTTCATGGGCTACAGGCTGAGAGTAAACCAGAAGAAACTCAAACAGTAAGTGTCCTGATGGATAAAACTGACAACTGAATTGGTTAAAAAAAGGAGGGGGGAAGAACCCCCACTCCACATTTCTTTGAAATGGGAGCCTGTGTTCTCAGATCGCTGCTGTCAACGTATGCCTCAAAGATAAAGCAGGGTGTCTGTTACTTCAGACCTGTTACTGTGATGATAACTGTTACTTAAAAGTAAATTAATGAGCAAGCAATAACGTTCATGCCGGAGTCTTGGGTGTGTGTTTCCATAGGGAGTAGGAGTTGACTTAAGCGTTTGTGCAGAATATGTTTTATGCATGGAAAGACTCCACACTGAGATTTGCTTCCTCTCTTTCCTGCCTTGTGCACTAACTGCTAGTAATTAAATCAAACATCGCAGATGGTATCTCCTTTTTTTTTGCCAGGTAGACATTTGTATTTCTGAGAAGCTGGGGGCTGACAAAATTGAATCTGTGTGAGGGTCATTGGGCACTGGAACAGGCTGCCCAGGGAGGTGGTTGAGTCACCTTCCTTGGAGGTGTTTAAAGGATGGGTGAATGAGGTGCTGAGGGACATGGTTTAGTGATTGATAGGAATAGTTGGACTCAATGATCCTGTAGATCTTTTCCAACCTAGTGATTCTGTGATTCTGTGAAAGTCAAAACAGCTCTGTGCATCTTCCTATATGCAACAAGATGCTGCTTTCTTATTAGCCTTACTTTCTCCCTGCCCATGTTCCTTCCCAGAGCTGAGGAAGAGCTCTGCTGGTGGTGCCTTCTGGATTTTTAGCTAAGCAATGGCTTAAGTATCACATGAGGAGAAAGCTCATTTGCTTATCTCAGGACCCCACCATATAGCACTGAAAGTACAGAGGTGGGAAGGCACTTCTATTCGGTCGCCTCATGTACTGACAGGAAAAACTTTGAAGGATATTTAGAGATTTCAGTTTGCTTTAGCATTTGCATAAAGGAAGGAAAAGGCAGTAAGTATGTGTGTGGCAATACTCAAAGGAAGAATGACATTTACAGCTGTGTAGTTAAAAATGATGAGTAGACATGATGGGAGGTATGTGCTACATTTTTGCACTGTTCTGGAAAGTCTTCTCTTCCAGCTTTATAAGGCATCCATTTTTATGTTAGCTTAAGCTGTAGGAATGTATGACCAGCATTAGTTATATAGAGAGCAAATGTTAAGGCTAGCACATTGAGGTTTGATTGAGGTTTGATTCCTGGTTTATATTGTATAGAATCATAGAACAACCANAAATTGTGTCAGGGTGGGAATGAATTTCAAAGTAAGTGCCTGAAGCTAAAGTTGGGGCGTTTGCTTGCCTGATGTGGGTAAGATGCCCCTCGAGTACTACTCAAACTCAGCTGATCTCACCACAGATTCAAACACAGTCTCTCAGACTAAGTCAAGTCTATGTCACTGGGTGATGTTTAAAACCTGACCTACAGTCAGTTCCTAGCAATGTGTACAGCCAGTGAAATGTAGCCTCTGAAGCTGCCTGTTGATAGTGGTCCCTCTCCTGTCTGCAGTACTGGCTTCCCCCCAGGCTTCTCACTGGAGTGTTGAGGTCTTAATTCACGGTCTTTATCTGATTTATCTGTGGCAGGTGATGAGCTTACTGCTGCAGCTTTCAATTTCTCTGCTGGTGCCGACAGCTGCATTCTGAAACTGTAGATGGAGGGTTTGCCTTCAGATGCCCCATTCAGAGTGCAGTGTATTGACTCAAACAGGCCCCAATTTCTGTTCATGTTAACACACCAGGCTGAGAACTGAGGCAGCGTTTCCTCCTCGCTACACTGGTCCAAGGGGTTACTGAGACAGAGAACCAGCAGCTTTCTCCACTGTCCTAATTAAATCCAGATGGGCTCATGAAGCAACATCTTGATGCAATAGTTTAACCACTTTTTCACCTCACTCAGCTCAGGTCTTGGAAATGTGATGATAAAGGTGCCAATAGTCTTGTTTGTACTGGTTGTCCCATTGCCACTAACACCAGTGGAATTGAGCCAAAATTAGCAGGAGAAGAAAAGTTCAGTGAAGGAAAAATAAACTGGCTTTAGGACAACGGTCAGGTGAGCCCACTACTGTGGACTGATGAGGTTAGGGAACAGATACTCAGTATTTGCCTTTAGGGCAGCTGGTAGCCTGTTCACCAGCAAATTAAGTCATAGAATTAAATCTATGAAATTAAATCATAGAATCATAGAATAGTTTGGGTTGGAAGGGACCTTAAAGATCATCCCATTCCAGCCCCACTGCCATAGGCAGGGACACCTCCCACTAGATCAGGCTGCCCAAGGCTCCATCCAACCTGGCCTTGAACACCCCCAGGGATGGGGCAGCCACAGCTTCCCTGGGCAACATGTGCCAGTGCCTCCCCACCCTCATGGTGAAGAAATTATTCTTTATGTCTAGTCTAAATCTGCCCCTCTTCAGTTTATAGCCATTGCCCCTCATCCTATCACTACAAGCCTTTGTAAACAGTCCCTCCCCAGATGTCGTTTAGCCCCTTCAGGTACTGGAGGGTCGCTATAACATGTCCTTGGAGCCTTCTCTTCTCCAGGCCAAACAACCTCTCAGCCTGTCCTCACATGGAAGGTGCTGCAGCCCTGTGATCGTCCTTGCCCTGCCCTGTTTTGAACTGTTCCTTCCTAGGGGAGACAATAGTATTCTTATTACAACGTGTCTCTTGCTGCCTTTTACTCTTTTCTGATAGAAGCACCTTACTTCTAGCTTGTTCTTCCCAAAAATCGAAAGAAAAATAATTATTTTACTGAAGCAGTCTATTTTACTGTAAGAGATAGGAAGCGGCTTTGTATAAATAATTCTGTACAAGCTTACAGCTGTTTAGTTAAACTAGTTCCAGCATGTGTAAGCACTTTTATTTTGCTCTGAGGCATAGCTTCAACTGTTCCTACTCAGTCTCCAAATGCACTGCTCTCAGTCGTACATCTTTACTTAAACTGGTGTTACTGTGCAGCTCTGCATGTAAGCCAGTTTCTCCCTTATTTCTCTTGTACATCCATTACTACAAAAATAACACTAGGAGTTAGGTGTTATGGTAATGGTAAAATAGCCTGTTCTGACAAATTATATCAAGCTTTGAAAAGAGATTAACATGACTAGAGATGCCCTCATTCTTACTTTTAGGGAGAATGAGAGCAGTGTCTTAAGAAAACCAGGTTCTCTGCTTCTTAGACCCATTTCCATGGGGTTGTCTGGTCATATCTCTGATGTGATGCGTTAGCAGCAGCGTTGATCCCTGTAAGCGTATGCCTCTCATCCTTGTTGACTGATGCACACTAACAGATACTGTGGGTGAGGCATCGTTATGTAATTGTGCTTGTGCTGCAGACATTGAACCTCCCGTGACATAACAGAGCCTGTATTAAAGACAGAAGCAGCTTTATCCTAAGTATCATTGCTGATGTGAACAGACCTAAACATGAGCAGATGCACTGCTGCTACGTGCAATGCTGTGCCGCTCTGCCATTAATAATCTTCAGTTTAAAAGAACACACATTATTTAATTTGTATGTAGATGAAAAAAAAATCATATCTTTGGGTTCTGAAGCTTTTGTAGTTTAACATCTGTGATGTTAAAAAGTCAGTGTAATAATTGTAAGATGTACATGAAGCAGCATATTTTGACCTTGACTACTCTGACCTCAATTATTCAGTGCTTCCGGTTATTATAAAAGGGGTCAGGTCCTCTGATATCTACTAATTAAAATTAAAAATGAAAATGTTCCAAATTCATCTGAAACCCCAAAACATATTTAGCGTACCAGCAGAAAGAGATATTAAAAATGTGGAAGGCAGGGGAGAGGGGAGGAAAGACAAGAAAACCAAAGGCTCAATTTACCTGATTTTGACACTAAAATCTTGGAGACCATTCCAGTATTTCAAACAACACATGAAGCCTTGTGGTCAGTCCACTGGTCTGGCACTGGAAGAGATTTGGAAGCCATGCCCCTCTGGCCAACCCAGGGATTTTGCCTCCCTGTGCTTTTGTGTTCTAGGCTGAATAACACTGACCAAAACCTCATGCCCACCCAAACCAACACTAGTTGTTTTCTGCCAGCACAGTATGATAAATTACCTTGTAGAGGGATCAAACAAATACCAAATTTCTGTCTAAAATGAAATTACAGGTGCTAGATAACGGGTCGATGTTTCCCTCTGGAAACAACCATTATGACTTTTGCCTCAAAAACAGGACTAAAAGCTCCATTTCAAGTGAGTCTGAAACTAGGGTCCTGCACATTGTAGTATCTCTTCTGGGCTTCCTTTTTTAATTTTTGGATATTCCATGCAAACACCAACAATGTTCTCAGATTTTCTACATACCTTAATTTCACTCAAAATTACAAGTTATCTTACTTTCTTAGTCCAGTGCAACAGCACTATTCGAATAATTAATATTAGAGGACATGAATCTGTTAGAGCAAGTCCAGAGGAAGACCACGAAGACAATCAAAGGGCTGGAGCACCTCCCCTATGAGGAAAGGCTGAGAGCGTTTGGGTTATTCACCCTGGAGAAGACAAGGCTCAGGGGAGATCTTATAGTGACCTTCCAGTACCTGAAGGGGCTACAGGAAAGCTGGGGAAGGGCTCTTGATCAGGGAGTGCAGTGATAGGAGGATGGGTAGTGGTTTTAAGCTGAAAGAGGGGAGATTTAGATTAGATATTGGGAAGAAATTTTTTACTGTGAGGCTGGTGAGGCTTTGAAATAGGTCACCCAGAGAAGCTGTGGCTGCCCCATCCCTGCAGGTGTTCAAGCCAGGTTGGATAAGGTTTTGAGCAACATGACCTAGTGCAAGGTGCCCCAGGCAGGGGGTTTGGAACCGGGTGATATTCAGTGTCCCTTCCAACCCAAACCACTCTATTATTCTATGACATAGCTATTTTTGACAAGCAGTTGAAGCACAGACAGATAAAGCAGCGATCTTCATCTGAATTTTTCATTTAAAAAATGAAACCTTTCATGGAGCTGACTAAGCTGTCTGTGGGAGCCAACGGGCAGCAGGATTGATTGATTCCACCAGGACTGTGCAGAGTTCAGTGACCTGTACCACTGAGAAGCACAGAGAAAAGGGTCACACTGTTACTGAAGTTACTGAATTAAAGCTGTCAGTTTAGTGCAGTGCAGACCAGCAGATCTTATGCAGAGGAATTCAGAACTAATTCTTGTTAATTAGGAATCACGTAATAACTATATGGTACATTTTTTTTCCATTAAAGACATTAGGAATGGCCTATTGGGAAAAGAAATGTATTTTAGTAGACCAAATAGAACCTCCCAGGGAGGTTATTCTCCCTCTGTACTCGGCACTGGTGAGACCGCTCTTTGAATCCTTTGTTCATTTCTGGGTCCCTCACCACAAGAAGGATGTTGAGGCTCTGGAGCGTGTCCAGAGAAGAGCAACGAAGCTGGTGAAGGGGCTGGAGAACAGGTCTTATGAGGAGTGGGTGAGAGAGCTGGGGTTGTTTAGCCTGGAGAAGAGGAGGCTGAGAGGAGACCTCACTGCTCTCTACAGCTACCTGAGGGGAGGTTGTAGAGAGAAGGGAGCTGGCCTCTTCTCCCAAGTGACAGGGGACAGGACAAGAGGAAATGGTCTCAAGCTCTGCCAGGGGAGGTTCAGGCTGGACATTTAGAAATTTTTCACAGAAACTGTCATTGGGCACTGGAACAGGCTGCCCAGGAAGGTGGTTGAGTAACTTCCCTGGTGGTGTTTAAGGGACAGGTGGATGAGGTCCTGAGGGGCATGGTTTAGTGTTTGATAGGAATGATTGGACTCAATGATCCAGAGGGTCTTTTCAACCTAGTGACTCTATGATTCTATGAATAATGAAAGATACTCTCTCTTCCTACAATCTAGCTTGAGTCATACCTGTGTAGTTGCAATGAGCTACAGAAAGTTAAGAATCCATTTTTAGGTTCTTTGACACAATATGTAGCAGCAAAGCAAGCGTGAAGCTTCCAAGAAGCGTGCCGCAGGGTATGTCTAAACTGAATATGTAAGAAAGAGGTTGAAAGGCAATTTCGAATAGACACATTAATCTAAGAAAAATAAGAAATTATAGCAGTTTGTACCCCCAAAAGGGTCACAACAGAAGTCTAACCTCTGCTTAAATTGCACTCTTGCTCCTGTGTTTCTGAGGTGAGTCATTGGTCACATCCAGCTGGACGCGCTAACCCATCCCTTGACCTCCATTTACATGCTGACTGCCATTAATTGAGATAATGAACATCTTTTACTGCCATGGCACTTTCATAGTAAGGCTCCTCTCTTTCAGTCTATATATAACTCCAGGGCTGGGTCTCCATGTAAAACTATAGTCACAAAAAACCTGAACTTAGGTATGATCTTCCTGTCAGTGTTACCCTTGTACACACAAATGCACTGCACTATAATTCTCCTAAACAGTGTGATGCATTAAAATAACTATTTGGAACGTCTGCAGTTCTCTAAGCCAAAGAACAAGCTGCTTCTTGTCCTTTTACCTACACATTTTTTGTCAGCTTGTGGCTTAGTGAAAAACTGATTTCAAGGCTGAACAGCTAGATTCAACTGTAACAAAGGACAGCTCTAAAATTAGGTTCAATACTTTATATTTTCAATATATTAGGAATGTAGTTTGTCCACATATGGTATTTTTCATTATGAATCTTATAGACAAAATTATATTCTTCATCTGCTCCATCGTGTTACAAATTTGTAATAAAATATGCTATGTGAGTGTTGGATTATCCCGAACCCAAGAGATTTTAAAATCTAGAATGATTATATTATGAAATGAGATTATTAAATGCTTGTCTAGGACATGAAAAAGGATTCTGCCCTGAAACGACAACACAGTGAAATTATCTTTAAAACATGAAGATGCCTTCAAAGTATTGCATTACATTTTTTTGCCTTAAAACAGAAGGGTTTGTGTTGCATTTCCATCCTATATATTAGAGAAGGGAGTAACATCCCCAGTATCTTAAGGAGAGATGATTTTTGAGACTGATCCATCTGTTCTTACCCTGCCTCATAGCTTTCTGGCCTAGTGGCCAAGCTCGGCTGCATTTATATCATATAGAAATATCAAATACAGTACCAAGACTTTTTTCTATTTTTTTTTTAACTGAAAAATTGGTAGCTGCATGGAGGACAGACTCCCCAGCTTAATGAACCCCAGGAGAAAAAAAGCAGGCAGGATACAGGCGTTTTATATAAGCTGATCAGCTGGCCAGTCTGTGGATGGGTGCACAGCAACTGCAGCGTGTGCTGCCTGTGCCCAGTGGGCATTGTAGGGGAACATGCAGCAGAAGTACTGTTACAGGGTGGGCAGCAGAGTCTAGAAGTCTGTAGGAATGCAGCATTTGCTGGTTCTGTGGCTCATGGAGCAACTTGAGAGGGTTTATCTTCTAGACATCTTTGAGGAATAAGTCTTGGCTTGTGCAAGAATTTGCTAGAAGATGAATGTATGAAAAGATATCAATATTAATAATAAAGGTCTCTCACTTTTCTATGCTGCAACCCATCAAATATCAAAATTCTTGTCATCCTTATTTAAAGGAAAGGCAGAGGTTATTCAAAACTGGAGCAGATGACTCTATTCTGGCCTAGAAGTAACAAATAAGCTGCTTGTTAGACCAAGCAGGCAACTCTGTTACTCTTGTAGAATTGAAGCCCCTTGAAATCATCTTTAAAATGTCTTTTATAGTTTAAATCTTTTATTGTAGTCACTGTAATGCAGAAGAAGTTACTGAAATAAACCTACACTAACTATTCATTTTGAAGTCAGAGAACAGGCACCTATTGACTTCAACAGAACCAAGAATTGATGTTAATACTTTAGGACAGCATTAAGTTCTGATTTTACAAATTCAGATGTTTCCAGTACTGAAAGAGGAGCTACAAGCAAGCTGAGGAGAGCCTCTTTATCAGGGAGTGCAGTGACAGGAGAATGGGTGAAAGAGGGGAGATTTCGATTAGATATTAGGAAGAATTTTTTTACTGAGGGGGTGGTGAGACTCTGGAACAGGTTGCCCAGAGAAGTTGTGGGTGTCTCATCCCTGGAAGTGTTCAAGCCAGGCTGGGTGAGGCTTTGAGCAGCCTGACTTAGTGCAAGGTGCCCCTGCCCAAGGCAGGGGGTTGGAACCAGGTGATCTTCAGTGTCCCTTCCAACCCAAACCATTCCATGATTCTATGAAGCAGGGCAATTTTGAGATGGATTGCAGATTTATTTTCTTCACCTTAGGCCATTCTTGATTTCATGACTTTCTCCTCATTCTCAAGACCTAAATTACTCTGTATACATTAATAAATCAAGTAATAGTAGACAGGTAGAGGATCCACTGTAGGAGGTGCAGCCAGTGATGTCCGGTTTTAGGACTATATTGACCTCAATACTACTCATTCTGCAGAGAGAAAGGAATTGTCAATATTTAAAATTTAACCTGTACTATTTTTCTTAGCCATGTACAAAGAACACATCCTTCCATGGCCAGTTTGTTTTGGGCAGTGTTAGTGGAAAATTAGCCAGAAAGAAAACAACATTTTTCTTATTTTCTGATGGAAATAGCCTTAGATGTCTTATGGTTTGAGCAAGGTATTGGACCACATCATCTCCAAAGTTTCCTGCCAACTGGAATTAGTCTATGATCCTATGTCAGTCTCCTATCTAGCAGGAATGGCCACTTCTAGTGGACCTGCACGTGTTATGCACTTTGTAGTCTCAGGCTGATTGTTTTCTATAATATCTCCAAGCTAGAGCTGCAGTTTTGTGGGAGAGACTGTCAAGCTCAAAGTTTCTGCTCTGCCTAGACAGCACTATATACAGGTAAACAGAGTATATGGGGTTGTTTACTGTTCAGATTCCTTGTAACACCAAAACCTGGGGGGTGGGTGGTGAAATGAGGCCAGGAGAACAATGTTCATAGCAGAAATACCTCACAGTAATAGTTGTCATCTCCATTACTGTCAAATTAATTCTGAATTGTTGCCTATCATACAGTGTTAGGCTTGAGGGAAATGAAATGGTGGCTTTGCTTCCATGGCAGAAACAAGAGTAGTTTGGCCCTCTGAGGAGCCTTGCAGAGTGGCAAAGAAAATGACAGATACTATCTGGTCAAAGAGTGATTTTGAAGTCCTGTAAGGAATAGTCCTTGCTCTATACACTTTATCTCCAGTAGTTACAAGGTCTGACACAAAAAACCCACCAAGACTGTGCCTGTAATTCTTTTTATTTAACAAATGAAGGAAATCAACTGCGATCACCTTCAAAATAGTCCCCTTCTGAGTTGACACACAGCTACGTGTGATGCTGCCAATGTTCAAAGAAATTCCACAGATCATTTTCTGAAAGGCTGTTGAGGATCTCTGTTGCTTTTGCTTTCGTATCTTCTACTGACAAAAATGGGTTCTTTTGAGCACCAGCTTGACCCTTGGGGTTTCTTCACTGTAAACCTCTGTCAATATCTGAAAAGTTTTTGTTCCAAATTTCTTCAGTTTCACAAGAATCTCGATGTTAACTTACTCTTGCGCATCAACATTTTCTGACTGAGGGTAAGAAAACATCAGTATTTAAACAGGTGTCCTCTCATACTCAATGAAGCCATCAGGCTTAGCCTTGTCTTACTGTGACTGGTTAGAACATGCACTTTATAACATCTCTTTGTCTCTCCCCTCCCACTCTTGGTTCTCTAGCTATAGGTTTAGTCTCATTTTGCATATATAACACAGAGAAACAGAGGGAAGAATCAGCTTCCAGACAAAGCTGGGAACATTTGGAGGTGAGGCTGCATTTGGCCTGAGATATAAGTTTTACAGATGGAATCTGCACCTTCAAGCAGCGATACATTGATTTGAGAGCAGCAAAGAACAGTAGATGGGACAACAGACTGAAATTCAGCATTGGCAGGCTCGGCTTCTGGACTAACAATTAACTTGGCATGTGGCACCAGGCAGGCCCATGGACCAATCACCACTCCTCCTCTAATCCACCACAGTGAGAACAACTGCAACAGATCTTCTAGTCCAAACTAACTGTCTGAATGTTTAAACTACTTGGCAAAATCTAGACGTGTTTAGGCACTCTTTGACAAATGAAATTGTGTGACAATGAGTGTTAGTTATCTTGAGAAATGAAAGAATATATATCTGTATGCTTAGCTAGAATTAAAATCCCCGAAGAGGTTTGTTTCTACCTTTGTAGTGTACATATTATGTAGTGTAAATATTATGTCTAGAGAAGGGAAAAAAAAAACAAACAAGGGGAACTGATTCTTCTGTGGACCTTAATCAATTTTCCCCTGGACACTCTATCAAGTTTCCCCAAGTGATAGTGGACAGGACAAGAGGGAATGGCCTCAAGCTCCACCAGGGGAGGTTCACGCTGGACATTAGGAAAAAATTTTTCACAGAAAGGGTGATTGGGCACTGGAACAGGCTACCCAGGGAGGTGGTTGATTCACCTTCCCTGGAGATACTTAAAGGACAGGTGGATGAGGTGTTGAGGGGCATGGCTTAGTGATTGATAGGAATGGTTGGACTCAGTGATCTGATGGGTCTTTTCCAGCCTGGTGATTCTATGATTCTGATTAGTTTAAGTTTTTTCATTCCTCACTTGAAAATCTACATGACACTTCTTGGATCCTTAGCCTACCAAACTGAAATTTGGTAAAAACCTTTTAAAGGAGAAAATGGGAAAGTGCAGTCCAAGTTCTGTCCCTAAGAGCCAGTTAGAGGCCTCGAGAAAGAAGGTAATGGTGCTGAATGAGTCATGTGATAGTCTTGTCTAAAAAGCCCTATAAAGCTGATTGCTACCAGATCTATATGTTAACACCAGCACTATCTTAGATGTACGGAGTGTGTGACAATGATCATGCCTTCTGCCCTACGATACCCCTGGTTACTGCACTGAGAGAATTAAATATTTGAGAGTCATATATTTGAGGTGAATACTCAAAATATGGATTATTCTCTGGGGTCAAACAACTGCTATTGTTGCTTAAGGTTTCACGGATTAATGATTATCCTCCATCTTGCAAAGTGACCTTAAAATTGCATTCAAAAAGGAACTTGGGAATTATGACCACAGTCTGCACTAATTGCTCGGTGTGCAAGTGGGTACAAGTAGTTTGCTGCATAGGCGTTCTACACGCCTGGCTAAAAACATTGCAAGACTCTCAGCAGGAGCTGGTGGGAAAACAGCTTGAGAACCCAGGTGCAACCACTAGGGCCACCTCAAGGACAGAGTAACCCCTGTAATACCTGGCACAGAATTTAGTGACTCTACAAGGTTTTGCCCTCTCCCTTGCTTTCTTCCCTTGCTCATAATGGTGGGTGTGTGACTGCCTGTGGCCAGAGAGAGAATTAGTTTTTCTGTGGTGAGCAGCTCTGGGGATGATTTTATTTGTGGGGTCATTTTGATATAATTCTAGGAAGTGACATTGAACCTTTTGGCTGTTAAATGCTTCGGTCTATTCCATATAAAGCTTTGGAGCATAACTAATTAATGTAATAATCACCTCTAGCAGAGAACACATTAACTGCCTGAACTCTCAGGACTTAGATCAGAGAGACCAAGTTGGAAGACACTGAAAAATTGAATTAGCAGAGTCTCAGGATGGCAGGCAGTAAGAGACTTCATGCAGTTGTGTGTGGTAAGGGATGAGCCCCGTGCCCCAAGGACTCAGGCAAAGCTGCTGTCTTCTCTGGGATTACACAACGTGGGTACTTCCCTCAGGACACAAGGGAATGAACTCCAGAGCTCTCCAGAGCCCTGTAGTTATTCAGACTAATATTCTGTGAATCAAATGATCTAATTAACTAAACATGCATTGACCACAAAAATGTTATGTTATTTTTAGCTAGCACTGAAAACCTGAATCAGGGTTGTTTCTTTTTCTCACTGAAGCCCTGCATCTATTTTCCACAGAATTCCCCTATTTTTCTGATTTAAGTAAACAGTAACTTATGTGGTTGCTCTTGAGTTTTGATCCTCAGAGCCTCTTTTTTAATGGTGAGATAAGCTTCTGACAGAAAGATAGATAGAAGTAATCAGGTTCTTCAAAACAAGTTGTAACCACCAGTACAGGTACAGGTAAGGTCATCGTTCTGTTTTCAAGTAGACAAAGAGAGGACAATTACAGATCAATGTAATCCACAAAATAACAGTCCAATCTGGATTTTTATTACTAATTTCCAGGCTGCAGGCTAAGCTTGAGATGATACTGAAATCACCAAAATGGAAATAAGTAGATGAGTCTCAGGTTCTGAACTCTGTCCCCTCCAAAGCTGAATGAGGTATTACAGAAATCAGATTTTGCATTCAGATAGAGAAAGTCTCAATGGCCTTATTAGGTATTTGTTTGTTGCATGCCACAATAATTGTTATCATCTTAATTTTTCAGACTTAGGGACCGTGGACTGCCTGAAGTGTCAGCAGCCACTACTTTAAATTGGTTCTTTTATACTGTAGCCACTAATAATATATTGTCCTGCTGTGTAACATCACTGCAATGTTTTGTCCCATTCTCAGCTTCAAGAAGGATGATAACGATCTGGAAGGAAAAAAAAATTGCTCAAAGGCTGCACAGATGGTTCTGTAACTGCTGATAGGTAGCTGGGGTTGTTGATGAGTATTTTGGAGGTGTAAGACAGCAAGGGCAAAGAAGAACTGCTGTCAGCATTTAAAGGGACTCAGCCAGGCCACAAAATAATCCTGATGAAAGAAATGCTTCAGAAAGTTTTCCAGCACTGACATTTTGTAAGTGGGAATAAATTCCCCAAGATATGGGGACATGTCTCTTTGTCTTTTTTTTTTTTTTTTTTTAAAATTATTTTAAAATTTTTTTNTAATTTAAAACTGTACTGTGCAGCATCTTTCAGAAAATATGACCCTGGAAAGAGAAATGTTTGAAGTGTCTTGCATAAGCTATTTGCTGTGTGCTGCTGTGAACAATTACAGGATTTTCTTCTGTTGTAATGTGGTATCTGTAGCATCTTGTGGGAAAGAGCTTGAGTTGTAGTAAGTAATAAGTTTCTATCAAGTTGACTCTTGACGGAATACCAGTCATAAACCACTGCAAAGTGCAGAAGAGGCTGTTTGGCACAGCAGGTAGGTCTTCACAGTCCTTTAAGAAAACCCTTGACAGGCACTGTGAGGCCAAATTCATCTGCTAGTGAGCATTCCTCCCCAGGATTGCTCATGGGTCCAGCTCCAGTCAGTCTGGGACTGCAAGACCGGAGCATGCCCAGCAGCTGAGAAAAGTGCCCAAGGCATCCTGACATGTGTGGCAGAGGCTCGCTCAGGGGCCTCCAGCTACCCAAAGTCCTCTGGGAATGGTGTTACACAACCACCATCTGAGCCAGCAGATTGCACCTCTTTGCTATGCTACCACCTATAAAAGCTCAGCCGTGCAACCCTCCCATTTACAACACGTGTCAACTGCAGGAGGAGGCAGGCTATGGACCACCTAGACATGCTCACCAACCTATCAGACTATCCCGGATATTGGACTATCCCAGTTATCCTATCAGACCAGACTATCCCAGGTTATTGGATGTATGATTAGACATGGTTTCAGTCAGGGATATGTGTGAAAAAGATTAAGTTAATATAAATTCAACATGATAACCCAGTGCCTCACTCACAGCAGTCAGAGAGACGTTCTCTTGGACTTTGACATATCCAAGGCTATGGCCTTCTCCATAACAAGGTTCACATCAGGTGACTGTCACGTTTGAAGGACAAGAGGTTTCAGAATACAAAGGCATCCTGAAAGAACCAAAGAGGAACTGTTGCTCTACCAGCAGAGCTTTTAAAGGCAAATGGGCTTTTAGCAGCCTAGGGGCTGCCACCTACTGGAAGATCTCTCCACTTAGCCAGCAGATATCTCCACTCAGCAGCATCAGATAACTCTGCTTGCGCAGAAGATGTTTTACCAGCTTGGAGGCCTTCATGATGGGCCTTGGGCTCTTTCAGGTCATTTCATCAACTTTCATCTGTCTTGGGAGAAGATGGAGGAGTTCCTCCCCAGACATAATGTCTGAACCCCAAGATAACCTGAAGGCCTTTACTGAGTGCTGGCCTCAGGACTGGGAGCGGAACACCAGCAAGCGACTTTTTCAGTTTTCCAATCATCCCTAGCACTAGGATATGACAACCAGATTCTGAGATAATGCTTTCAAACATTAACCAGTAAATGACAAGGACTGAAGCTGGTTTAGGGCGCTGCCTTAGGAGCTGGTCCTAGCTCCAAATTTCACACAGTTATTCCTGATGCATTCAGCCTCTCTGTATATTCTGCTCTTTTTATGAGTGCCCTTGCTCTGTTTGAGGGTACACTCCATGCACAGACAATTTAAAGCACTCTGAGTGGCCTCTGATTTCTGATAGTGTAGTCCAGTCTTTCCAGGAAAGCCTAGCAATAGATATTTTTATTTGGCTATAAAACTACCTGTGCTGCTGTGACCTTTTCCCCCTCTGTGGTCTGTCACAAGGCTGAGAGCACACAATCCTACTGAACGGGTAATGCCTCGGAAAGTGATATCAGCCCTGAGCAGAGATCTTTCATGCAGCAGGTTTTCCGTTTGGTCCCAGATATTTCCGGATAGCGTTCGACATTTTCCATCGTTGGATTTGCTGAGTGCCAAGATCACTCTGAACATGACGCAAACAGCTTCATTGACCTGGAAAACTAGTACCTGATTCACCTCTTCCACTTAGAAGATTAACCTGGGACTTCTGATGCCTGCCACCAGCAGCTTAGTCTGGCTGTTTGGCCAGTTGTGGTGGGTAGCATGAGGGACAGTGCTATGACCTTAGTGCTGAGCCTGCTTGATGCCTATGGCCACACAGAAACTATAAAAACTATTCCATCTGTGATCACAGGTGTCTTTCACTCGCTCACTGAAGAATAACTACATTCTGAGCCTGATTTCCCAGTCCTAGTTTAACACATCTGTAGTGAGCTTTATGTATGTCTAGGCAGCACTTCAGTGTGGGCTCTGAGAGGATAAATCAGGCTGTTGCTATAGGATGACACTCCTGGGAAAAGTACAGAAAACTCACTGTGAGTATTGGAGAATCCTACATTAAAGGGCTGTGCTGTTCTTAAGAAACCACCTGCCTGACTCCCACTGAAGGCAAACAAAATTTTCGTTGCACAAGAAATGTATATACTTCTGTTTTGACGTGCTACTTCTCAAGATATTTCTATATAAACAAAATCTGGAGGATAGGACAAGATCTCATAACCATATTGGCTGTATCAGTCCTGTGATAACTGTCTTCCTGTTTTCTCTGATTAACCTGAATATATTATGTCTCTCTTTCCGTGAGTTTCACCCAGAACTTGGAGCTCCCTAAGCAAGAGGTCATATTAATGTAATTAAGTCTCTTCCTGGAAGCCACCTGCAGTAAGAAGGCTTAAAGTTTATGAGGAGAAGGTAAGGTGGCCGCCTTGCCCTTTGAAGACTTATGACCGAATGCTTTATTTGATGATTGTTTCAAATGAAGTCAGCTGAAAATACTTAAATGTACTTGAGCTTGAAAGCAAAATTTGTTAAACTGTATCTCTCAGGTGCCAAGTGTTCCACTGGCATCTAAAATAGACGGACCCTACCTAATCCAAAGGATACGCTGAGGCAGTGAGTTCTTTGAGGAGTTATATTCAGAAATGTCATTTCCCTTCTGTTATTTCCACTGATGGCAGTGGGCCTCCTCTGCAACTCTCACCACACACCTTTTGCTTACTTGTACAAATTAAGCCAGAAAGAAACATGCTCTCTTCTAGTCTATCTTCCTGACTAGAAGATTTCACCCTGCTATTATGGATAGAATTTACTTAATCTGTATATGCTTGAAGTTTATCTTTCATAAAGAAACACTCTCTCGATTTGTAGACATAAAAAAAAAAAAAGAGAATCTCCACTCACCTTAGTTGTCTGCTCTGTCTCAGCTAAAAATCTGTGCCTTTTCCTCTAATTTGTCTGACTTAATCTTCTGAAAATCAGATCGTGTTATGCCTTTCTCCATTAGTCTAAAGTGCTTGTAAGTACCAGGTGTTTTCTCCACATGAAAACATTATTCACTTTAATCACCTTACTGTAATATAAGTCAGACTGGATTTCAGTTTGGTTTCAGAATAATACATGACAGATTGAAAAAAACCCAAACACGTAGTTCAGTCAGCAGTGAAACTAATGAAGTTTGTTTCCTTGTGAATCTCCAGTGTCTCAAGAGCACACATTAGCCAAAGGTTTTCCCAACAGCGAACCCATTCATCATCATCAACATCCATGTGGGTTCTATGGTCTAATAATATAGCCGAGCACTTTAGAATGTTTTTTCCCTCCCTGCTGAGTTATTTGCTTTTTGTAGTTATTTGTAGAAGTGGAAGGTATATGGAGGCTGATAGAAATATAGAATCATAGAAGTGATATGATCATTTAAGTTCCACTGTCATAGGGAACTAGACAAAATATCAGTTCTATGCAGAGTAAACACTGGCTTTTACACCCTTGCAGTGGGAAATGCCACTCCAGATGGTTGCATTTGTACTGTCTTGTTTTCAAATTTAGTGTCACACTGAGGAATCCCACATACCAGGATCCCCACTAAGGCAATGGGTTGTTAGAGTTGCTTCAAAATTCAGATCTTTCCTGTTGAAAATCACGTAGCCAATTTCTTGTAACTTGAGCTTAGGTGCTGACGGGAGATCACGGAATCAGATGCAGAGATCAATACAATCAGCAAGTGTTCGATTTATTGAGCTTAGCTGTTTCTCTATATACCCTATTCAGTTACATAACTGTGTGCCCAGGAGGGTGACTACAGTGTATTATTGGTTAGAGGTCTCTGTCCATAAAGCTATTACCAACATATTATTGGCTAAACTACCGCTCCTGCCAAGAAACCAAGTTACACTGAAGTTAACTATGTTGACAGTTCTCTTCTGTTGTTTTCCTTTCAGTTGGTACTTGTTTATCTTTTGGTTCTCTGCTTCAAGGTTTTGTTAAAGTTGTTCAGTATCAAGCAGACTCACAGCATCCAGGCCTTCTTCTCTGTAAAATGTTCCCACACTTAGGGACACCAGGATGTTCTGTACCATATGGTAACAATTATTTGCCAAAATTTTCGGTCTCCCCATACTCTGCTCCATCCACGTGGCCTTTTTTTTTCCATAACAGTCAGTTATATCAGCTATAACTGATACTTTTGGCACAGGAATTTATTCATTTTCTCAAAGCAAAGGATTGTTATATGATTTCTGCATGTTTCTACATGAGGCTACAGTGTGTCATGTACTTGTGCTGTTAAAAGATTCCCAACAGTGACAAGTGCTGCCTGCTAAAATGCTGCTACAACTGTTCATGAATCTTGCTTCATGGAAAATACTGACTCTAACCTAGCTATCTAATGCAGTTGTAAGCTTTAACACTACAAAACCCAGGTGTGTATCACAGGCAGTGCCCAAATAAGGCTAAGTGTCATAATTTGAGATCAGTATGGTGTGCAAACTAATTCCTTTGGTATCTGCTACAAAAAAATACCTGAAGTGAGTATTCTACTTGTAATAGGTAACTGAAGTTTTCTCTTCAACGCTTGCTGCTGAACAAGCAAAATGTAGGACTGATGAGGATTATCCTTTGCCTAAAGAGAACAGGAACAGGGATGGCACCGTGGCAGTAGGTTTCAAAAGTTTGGTCAGCGAGTGCATGCTCCAGCCAAAGGAAGAGTGCTGTGAATGAAGCTGGAGAGGGCTTGGCTGCCCTCCAAGCTAAAAAGCCGAGTTATCGAGACCTTGCAGAAGCTGTTGTGTCGTTAAAGGGTACATTAAAGTCTTCCGTTTGAAGCCTCTGCTGCCCTTCTTGCCAGGCATAGTGGTTTATAAGGCAGGAGGTATTTAGCAGCAACTGCATGCTATCTTGCTGCCTTACTGCCTTCTGAGTGTACAGAAAGGTTCTGGATTCAGACTAAGCCTGAACTGCTTGTCATTTTGATGATGTGAAGCCTTGGAAGAGAATGTGGAAGAGACTTTGCAGTCATTATTATTGATTTCACTTCAAAGTTTAAGGTGATTTCTGTACATTTTTGTCCTACAGGAGAAAAAAGGCAGAAGAAAATCCATTATTCTTATGGATAGTGTGGGTCTATAGACATAGAATCGTAGAATAATAGAATGGTTTGGTTCAGAAGGGACCTTAAAGATCCTCCAGTTCCAACCTCTCTGCCATGGGCAGGAGAACCTTCCATTAGATGAAATTACTCGAAGTATCATCTAACTTGGTCTTGAACATCTCCAGGGATGGGGCATCCACATGGAGGGCTAGAGAAATAATGACTGGTCTGGTAATGAAAATATCTGTGACAATCGTGGTGCATGTATGATCAATCTGGTGATGGCTGTACTTGAAAACATTTCTCCCAGTGTATCTGAGGGGACTGTAAGCACAAATAAATACAGAGAAAAACACTGGAGACTGACCATTTCACAATAAGAAACCCTAAAATTGTTGCTTTTAAAAAAAATTAGGCAGCTCAATTCAGCAAAATATTTACTTATTTTATTACTTAAAGCATTTTTTTTGGTCACATATTATGAGGAGCACTATGCATAAAATTTATTCTGGAAGGTAAGTATACTACCTCCATTTCAAAAGAGGAGAAACTGAGGCATAGAGCCTCAACTTGTCTACTTTTCTAGAAATCAGTAAACAGGCCCAGAACACAAACCACAGGTTGTCATACTAGATGTCTTGCTTAAAGGCAATTCCAATTCTTTAGATTTTGATGAATTTAGAATTGAAGGTTACTTGGGAATTTCACTTCTAAAGTTCTGTGAACCTCAAGAAGTCGGTCTCTTAACCAGTTTAAATAGTAGTTTTAGTGATGACTTCAAGCACTTTCTGTTCTTAAGGTAAATGAATACTGTATTGACCCTCCTCAGCCTCCTCCTAATTAATTCCCATGCTCTTAGCTTTTTTGGGTTTTTTCTCAGTGCTTCAGGTAAAACCTTAATCTGCTGCTGAATTTATTTCATGTGGGTTTGTCTTTTCCTCATTTTAATGGTTTGTCATGCAAAACCATACAGGTACAGTTGCTGCACACTATTGAAGCTTGCCTGCTGCACATGTTGCTTTTGGAGTCTAACTTGGCTTTGCATCCTAGCACTACAAAAAAAGAAAACTTGCATGGTCTTAAGCACTATAATTTATGCTTCTAAATTTTGTTCCTTTACTGTCCTGTCCACAGCTGTGTTGTATAGAATTTCTTCAATGGACATGTTCTTTTTTTCACTTCCCAGCCAGCAGAGCAAAAATACCAGGAAATTTTACCCTCTGGTAGTTTTTAGACTGTGCTTATGTCTAATATCCCAGAAATATCAAATTATCTACCACATGATTTATCTTCAGCATTTAATATTTTGTCAGATAATTAGTCCCTGGAATAAGGGAGAAAGTCTTCCTTACAGCACAAATGGCTAATGCAATAAGAATTTACAAACTTTGGTGGAGAACTACAGAATAATTTTGTGTCTCTGTGTGTGTATTACATTTTGAGAAATAATTAGTGAAGTTTGATGTTAAAAAAAATCACAATAAATTATTAGATGCAAAATTATAAATAGATCATTGGAAAGGACCTGAAGCCAGCACATGTGTTTTCAAGACCAGAAATCTAAGAGCTGCTCCTGAACTAGAGATCAGAGTTGAAAATACAATACATGACAAAAGGGGCCCCCATTTCAGTCTTGATATATATTTCTGGAATCATTGGCTCTCTTCATATGACCAGCATGAACATTGAAAAGAAAGAAAATTGAGTGCCTACTGAAAATTTTAATGAGTACTTTTAGAAATACATTTTCTCAGTACCACCCAGCTTTTAAAAATTAAGTATAATCAGAAGTAAAATGACTGTACTACTGGTTTTTGGAGCATAACATTTTGGCATTTCTCTGATTCAAACCACAGTTTCTAAAGAAACATTTAAGAGACTCCCTAGACAAAATGCAGTATTGAAAAGCTATTCTGTTTCTTTTGAAATATAAATAGAAATACTCCCATTGATAACAGTGGGAGTGCATGATAACTTTTGCTAATTCGAAAGTATGTAAGTTTGAAACAGAAATATTTGAAACCAGAAGCTTACAACCTCAATGATATCTACGGTACTTTTGATCACTTTTATTGCATAATGCCATGATTTATTTACATTTTATGCTAATGGTGTATGTGAAGGCTTTCTTCTAAGGTAATTAGAATCATTAATAAAATCTAACTATTTAGAATACCTTGTTGCTCATTAACAACAAAACCAAAATGTATTTACATTGTATAATTATTTTGCTAATTTTTTCTTGTAGTAAGGGGCCCAAAATTGAGTGTGGTATTTCACTCATAGAATTATAGAATTGCTAGGTTGGAAAGGGCCTTTGAGATAATCAAGTCCAATGGTACCTGTCCACCCTTAAATTACATCTCTAAACACTTTATCTCCCTGTCTTTTAAACACCTCCAGGGATGGCGACTTGACCACCTCCCTGGGCAGCTTCTGCTAGTGCTCGATAACACTTTCAGTGAAGAAATTTTTCCTAATGTCCAATCTGAACCCCCCCTCATNCAGCCACTGTCAACCAACTCCCCCACTCAGCTTTCTGCCAGTCAGCTTTCCAGCAACTCTTCCCCAAACCTACAGCACTGCATGACATTGTTGTGTCCCATGAGCAGGACCCAGCATCTGGCCTTGTTGAACGTCATCCCATTGGTGGCAGCCCATTGATCCAGCCCATCCAGATCCCTCTGTAGATCCTCCATTCCCCCAGGCAGATCACGGAATCGCAGACTGTTTTGGGTAAGGGAGGGGTGGAGCAGGGAGGAATGGGGCGGAGAGGAGTGGGGTGAGTTGGGTCCAACTGATATCCCTGCACAGGACAACCCCAAACTTCACTCCATCTGTCTGAGGGTGTTTTCCAAATGCTTCTTGAATATTGCTAGGCTTGGCACCATGATGACTTCCATTGGTAGCCTGTTCCAGTGCTCCACTACCCTCTAAGTGAAGAACCCTTTCATAATATCCAACCTAAATCTCCCCTGGCACATCTTCCTGCCATTCCCTTGGGTCCTGCCTTTGGTCACCAGAGAGAAGAAATCAGTTCCTGTTTCTCTTCTCCTTGTGAGAAAGCAATAAACTGCTATGAGGTCCCCCCTCAGTCTTCTCCAGACTGAACAGATCAAGTGACTTTAGCCACTCTGCATACGATTTCCCCTCTAAACACTCCACCAGCTTTGTGGCCCTCCTCTGGACACTCTCCACTAGCTTGATAGCCTTTTTGTACTGCAGTACCCAAAACTGCACCTGTACTCCAGGTGAGGCTGCACCAGTGCCGAGTAGAGTGGGACAATCACCTCCCTCAGCTGGCTGGCAATGCCATGCCTGATGCATCCCAGGACACGGTTGGCCCTCTTGGCTGCTAGGGCCCACTGTTGACTCCTGGCCAAGGTGCTGTCAACCAGACCCTCCAGATTTCTTTCTGCAGGGCCATTCTCCAGCCTCTCACCCCATGGTCTGTACGTATCTCCAGGGTTTTTGTGTCCCAGGTGC